>JAQLOL010000016.1:15785555-15801712 GCA_029783665.1 Naso thynnoides | reverse complement strand
AAACGGACAGACAGCACACAGACAGCTTCCTTTGTCAGCTGGTTTGTAACAATGAGCTGTTAGCTGCAGAGCCAGTGCGCTGTGCTTGTGACCGTCTGAAACGCATTAACGTTAAAAATCAGCCTTCCTCTGACGGACACACGACATCAGGAGGGAAACGTTTAGGAACGAACCTGCTTCCTCAAACTCCTGCTTCTCCACTCCGCTCACGCTGAGTGAAACAGTCAGTCAGTCAGTCAGTCACTCAGTCACTCAGTCAGTCAGTCAGTCAGTCACGGACTTCTGGGACTAGCCAAAACCACATCCCAACCTCCATAAACTCTGAGTAAAGAAAACTTTTTTAATGCCCTCAGAATATCAGAGCAACAGTTTGAGTGTGAAGGCAGTCGGGGCTTTATGAAAAAACTAAACCAACCACAAATCAAAACTTCTGAGTACTGATGCAGTACCACAAAACATAATATCAATATTTAAATGTAATATTTTCTTACACTACTAATACTGCAATGTGGATATCATTTCTCCTTTAACAAATATTGCACTTTCCTACACTTGAAAACTCGCAGGCAGCCGTACAGTGTGACTTTAAAAAAAACCAGCTGCGCAGCCGGCCGGTGCGGCGTCACTGTCAGGTAGAAACCAGACAAATGAGGTGTCCCACTTCCAGCTCTCCCACTCCCAACACTCCTAACACCAGTAACGGCCCCTTCCTCTCAATCCATCAAACGGCTTTAACTGTTTCCATGACAACCACACATTTATGTGATTCATACTCGCTGTCTTGTAAAGTGTTTTACTGTCGTTTTGAGGGTAAACTGAAGTTCACGGCCAAAAAGTTCCATGACAGGGCCGATGAAATATGCAGTAAAGTTTATATTTGAAAAGCTGGGCGTATTATTACTATCATTGGATGTACCATATTATTCAAACCAGTGCATCTGCTGGTTTTAATCATAAAAAATGGTACAAGCCACAAGTGAATCCATTGAAACAGCTGTGGAGTCCAAAAAGCTTTTAAAACAGCCACTTAAATAATCTGCTCAGGGACCTGAAGGTCATCGCTCAGCGTCTTTCGCCTTTTGGTGCACAAACTGCGTTTCTGAGCTAAACTGTCAAGCAATCTGCAAGACATGCTGTCACTGGAGGACAGACACGTCTCCTCAACTGTCCCTCTCTGTTTAATGCAACACACACACAGCCTGGATGCACACGATGTGACGAGTGTTACTGCCTGGCCCAAGGTTTCTCCTACAGGATCACAAATATGAGTTATTAAATCTCTGCAGGAGCTTTTCAGGCTCCCTTCATGGAACGAGCCCCTCGTCACTTTTTGATGCAGTGTCAGCAAAACCGGCCACACACACACTTCTTTCTTCATCACTATCCAAAATATGGAATTCAGGAATTTGGAACGACAGTCTGGGTTTTATTAGTTAACACTGTTAAGAGAACTGAGTGGAATTAGCTCAGTTTGAGGAAGAGCTCGGTGCTCCAAACGTCACTTTACAGTTCAAAGATTTACCGGAGCTTTTTGGTGAGCGGCGTTCCTTTTTCCTTCCTCTGGTATCGGCTTCATAACACTGTATTTATTTTACCTGTTTTCCTTTGCAACGTCATGGCAGATAAAGTTTTTTAAATTATTTTGAAGCAAGTTTAAGTTACAAATTAAGAAATACGGGGCCTGACCGATCAGGGATTTTGGGGGTCAATGCTGATATCGGTATTAGGGAGCAAATAAACTCAAATAACCAATAAATCGGCCGATATCATATGTAAGTGTCAAAGATCTGTGATGGAGGCAGAATATCTGTAATTCAAACAAACTTTCCTCCAAACGTCAGAGCGCTGAACAGGAAACACTTCACTCATTAGTTATTAAACAACAGACCGCCCTCTGCTGGACAAACTATGCAATTAAAACATTTTAAATCACTGGTCCAAACATTTTTTCCAGCCTTAAAAAATTGTTTAAATATCAGAAAACATGAGCGCTGATACTGATATATCAGCAAAAAACTGATATTGGCTGATATTTTGGCCAGAAGTGTTACCGGTCGGGTCCTCAAACTCACGTCTCGGTGTATTTTACCATAAACTCACAGCAATGACTCGTCAGCAGTGAGGTTTTTTTCCTACCTTGGAGATGTATGCTTTGATGCCTTCGGCCAGTTTGATGCAGGGCTCTCCGAAGAGCTGGGCGAGCTGGTCGGGGATGTCCTGGTCTTTGTCCAGAGCGTTCAGTAAGCTCAGACACTTGAGCTCCTCCGTGACGCCCTGGCTACGCACCTACAAAACCAACACAAACACCCAGTTACCCCTGGCAGGACAAAGGCGGCGAAGGGCTTTGAAAGTTCGATTCTTACTGCCTCCTGGCAAATTCACAGTGCCGTTGGCTTAAACCCATCCCATAATTATTCTGACAAACACTGAGCTGTATGACTTTGTTATGGACGGCAGGCCCAAAGCCCTCACAGCAATTCAGCTCTTGCACTGACAGAAAATAATGCAGCAGTGAAGGAAAGTTCTCTATAGATTTCCTCATCGGCGACAATGCAGCCTGTGTTTGCACTCATGTCTGCTAACAACTGAAACAGAACAGTCTGGATTTAAAGTGCATCTGTAAAACCGCTGGCGCCCTGCTGGAGAGTCATTCTGCCAAATCTCAAATTTAAAATCCATTTTGTATTGTGACACTCAAGGACAACCGCGAGATCGATGTATTAACATTTTGGAACACAAGGTCGTAAAAACAAACGAGGTTTGTTGTCCCTTTATCCTGCTGCTAAATCAGAAACGATAGAAATTCAGCCGTAATGTTCTTCGTGTAAGAATCGTCATGAATAATTTTGCTCTTCGATGACATCTGACAGCTCCCATAAGTTCATATAAACATCATTATGTGTATTTATGTTGCTTTGGCTCTGGGACACTCACACTCTTCATTTGTTCCTGCTGAGAAATCAAACCGGTTTCCTCTTGTGAGTGATCGCTCACTCTGCACTTCTCTCACACAGTCTGTTACCTCCTGCATGTGTTTCTGATTTTTGTGTTTTTGCTTTCTAAAAGTTCTCTTGTTATTTGCAGCATTTCTAAATTTTGTGCACGTGGTGTTTTCATTCTCAGCTGCCCTCGGTTGACACTGTACATTTGTCTTATCGTGGCTTTTTATGCAAACACAGAAAATTAAAGACAGAAAACACACCGTGTTGTTTCATCAACATTCGTGGAACTTTTAGGACTAATGCCGATATTACAGAGCGAGAAGAGGTGCCGGTGATCTGTGTCGGAGATCTGACTGCATGGAATCAGCCAAGCAGCCGTGAAAACACGGACTGGAGTTTCACGGACTGACGCGTTCGCTCACTGACGGACTTTGACTGACAGCAATCTGAAAATAATGCCCAGTGGATCGACACGTGTGCTGACACAGCAAAGTGTGTGTGCAGGCGCGCGTGTGTGTGTGTGTCTTACATTTAAACAAACTTCAACTTATTAGCTATTAAATAACAGAGCGCCCTCTGCTGGACAAATTACATAATTACACCATTTGAAATCACAAGTCCACACATTTTTTCCAGCCCTAAAAAAAGTTTCGGTATCGGCATGTTTCACAGAACACATACGCTGATACTGTACCGGCGACAGGTCGATATCAGCTGGTAGTGATGAGAGCAAATGGATCAGGTAGCTAAACACAACTAAACCCACACACACACACACACACACACACACTACATCCATATCGAGACATCTAATTAGAGACAATTAAATCAGCCATTTCTCCGGTGGTGGAGAGGAAATTGTCTCTTTCCTTTTTTGCTCCGCCTCATGTTTGGCAAAGACTTCCATCTGCAATAAGAAAATACCTTCATGTAATTTCGGGCAGCGAGGGTCGAGTAAGACTTGTTTGGGAAGTGAAATGTGCAGAGAGGCTGGTGCAGCTCGCAGACTGTGGAGTTATGTGCCTGTTAGTGTGTGTGTGCGCCCTTCAGGGAGGTTGTAACCGTCATGGTCTGAAGGCCCTGCTAATGACTCTATAACAAGCACAGATGAGGAGGCAGAGATAAGCCGAGCTGCACTCCCTCACCCTGTTTTTCATTTTTACTCACTTCTTTCCGCTTGAGTCCATTTTCTAATGAAACCTTTTCTTTTTGTCTCCTCTCACCCTCCTCCTGTCCCTTCCCTTCCTCCTCTGCAGTGACACAGTTCATGTGGATGCTTGAGCCTGCTCCTGCTGAAGACAGCGGCGTGTCTGTGTCCCAGCATGTGTGTAAACCAGTTTAAACCGAGCGGGAAGAACGGGCCTCTTACAGGAAAAGCAGGGTTTCTTTGTAATGAATTTGAAAGGGGCCACACTGCAGCCGCCTCAGCATGTTGCTCATGTGTGGAAGGATGACTCAGTCTTTGATGACAGCGTCAGCGCACATATCGCTGATCCGGTCGGTGCACATTCTGCCCAGTTTCTGTCCAAATGAAGGTCAAATAAACAAAGTGCATGAAGACGACAGAGATGCTGACCTACAGTGCATGTCTGAACGTGACATCATTACTGAAACTACACTGCTCACGTCATGCTCCATTACAACACCAAAACTGTGTTTGGTCCTCTAAACAACAGGGATGACAAAGACAAAAAACGTTGCCATGGAAACGACCAGTTTGGTTCATTTCTTCCAGATGGCAGAGACAATTCTGCACCTGGGATCATAACTTAAACTGGACAAACAATGCAGCTCCACAGTGTTTTATTTATAGCCCCGTGTCAAAGCTGTGTTTTACACCTAATTATTACAGACTGCTAAAAGCCCTGCAGCGAGTAAGAGTCCTTCATTCAGACGTTTACTCCGAGAAAAGTGCAGTATTATCAGCAAAGAATACTTATCGTGTACAGATGTCCATTTTAACAAAGTAACATCGTTTAATATCTAATACTGGACTAATTTTACTGACATATTAATGTTTAAGATCATTGTAATGTTGTTCCTGGTTGATTAGAAGCAGATTGTTACCACTTCATGTATTATTGGGCAGTTTAATTTAGAATTCTGCCTCACATTTTATACAGTAATCATGCAGTAAAACGTGAGTATCGAGTGTTAAATAAACGTGTTAAAGCAGCTCAGAGTATCCTCTGGGTCGTCTTTCAGCGCTGCGATGAGAGAAAAGGAAACATCACAGATCATCTGCATACAATCAGGACAAAAAGTGCTGACAGTGAAGTCTGTGCAGAGAAGAGGCTGTGTGATGACAGCTAGCGGAGGTGTTGGGGAGGTTTCACACATGCATGAGTGGCTCTGTGCAACAAATGGAGAGAAAGAAGGCCTCGTCTCTTCCTTGTGCCTCTGCCAAAACACACTCCCTGCTTTGGTGGTTCTGCATGATGGATTAATTGTTATGAAGGAGTGTCCTCTGTGTGTGAGAATACAAGTTAGGCCTTGCACATGAGTGTGTGTGCGGGTGCTGGTCCGTGTTATTGTGTGCATGTCCATTAAGTTTTGACAGGGCCGGGAGTGTCTCACCCATGTTAGCGAGGGGATCAAATCTGTTCACATCACTGCACGCAGCTGAAAACACGACCAGAGAGAGAAAACTCTGCAGCGCTCCGTTCGGCTAAGACCAAACCGTGCAGAGAAACCTTCTGATCGAGCTGAGAGTCCTTCTCTCCACAGTGGTGAAGGAGGACATCTTGTAGTTGAATCTGAGAATCATGCAGCAGGTTTGTTTTCACTCTGAGCTCTGAGCTCTGCAGAGAGACGCAGGTCTGTCACTTCTTCAATGAACAGACGGGATTTTTGTGATTACATATAATTATGTTTCCTATCATTTATTCACCAAGAGTGCAGTGAAGGTGTTTATAAGCAGGCACTTGTAAACAAGGCTAAGAGTCCACAGTCACACAAACATGCCAACACGCTAATGTTATTATATGCTGTATTAGCACGCTAGCTCCTGCTGATGATGTGTGATCATAAACAAAATTATTGGACAAAATTAAATTTATGACCGATTGATGTTGTTATCAAATATTAACTACAATGCATTCAACAGTTTATAAGACATTTTAAAACCCTGAAGTGATACTTCATCACAAAATTCTGTTCTGTTTATCGATTACTCTCCTTATTTGTCTTAATTTGTTTTTTTCCTCCAGTGTTCCTCTAAAGAGTTTCACTCTGGAAAAAATCTGAACCTTCTAAAAGCGTCCATCCAAACTCCATGTGCTTCAACCCAAGTCTTCTTCTGTAGGATCAATCCTTCCAGATCAGGCAAAGTGAGCGACACAGAACACCGGATGGGGTGTGCTGGATTTTGGAGCGTCTAGTTGAAATCAAAGTGTTTAGGAGGTATTGAGCCCATAAAGAAGACTTGGATTAAACCACCCGAAGCTGTGGAGAGTCTGGGACGGATGTTCTTAGATGGTTTGGATGTTTTCAAGAGTGAACCTCCACAGACACGTTTTAGAAATCACCTGTTTACTGTTGAGGAACACTGGAAGGAAAAAAACTTCTTTGATTCATGACATCTGAGGGAGAGAGGCCGACACACAGAACAGAACTGTGCAGCGGATTTTCACATGAAATATTAATTTGCTGGTTGCACTGAATGAAAAACACCAGTGGTTTGTGTTCCTCCTCGGGCACCTCGGCCATGTCACCACATTAACTGGCACATTTTGTGGTAGTTTGTGTAATGAATGGTTCTGTAATGGCTGTCCTTCACAGCAGGCAGGCTGGCGTCCGGCTGCAGCTTCAGCTCGGCACCATCACAGAGCCGAGCCGCTTCTTCCTCCCTCCAAAATCTTTTCCTTCGTTTCTCGTCCAACCAAAACGCTGCAGCCCACATCGTGCAGCTTGCTGTGCTGCTCTGTGCTCCCATCTCATGACTCTTCTGTTACATTGTCCTGTCGTTGTTTTGCTCTCTTTCAGGACAAGAAGCTGAAATGAAGTCTTTTGCGTCACTTTATCAGTTACTTCCTTCTGCCTGTTGTGTTTTTGGTTTAGTCAAACTGTTGGAAGGCAGAGAGGAAAATGTGGCCAGTAGAAACATGTAAGCCTCTGAGGATGAGGGGCCTTAACCCCGACATCATTATCGTGCCCTCAGAGCATGCAACTGGAACCGCCACAGGTTCTAAAGAAGATCCTCCCCTTTCCCCCTCAGTGCTCCTTTGACAGCAGTTTCTATTTGCCAAATCCCGACGTTGCAAAATTTTCCCCTTTGGCTATTTTTTCAGACACAGGTTGCACCAGAATGCTCCAGCAATAACAAATCAATGAGCTGACAGCAGCTGAGCCTGAGCTGCTAAACAGAAATGATTCTGTCGAAGACTTGATTGATCATGTTTGTCTCTGACGAGGACTCCTGATCTGACTGGTAGCCTTCAGTCTGCTTGGCAGACGTGCTGACATACTTTATCCTGATCATGATGGGCACGTCTCCTTTTTTGGCATGTTACTCTTTAATTCCCATATCTGTAACTCGTCCCCTGAGCCGTCGATTTTTTCATGGAGTTGACATCCATGTCTTGTCCATCCCTGGGCTCTAAAGCAATGAGTCCGTCGGGCCTCTTCGGTAGCCAAACGCCGGCTAACATATGCTAAAACCATCAGACACAACACACAAGATGTGGCTGAAGACCTGTGCACGATATTGGCTCAGATGTAGAAGAACAGAAGATGATTGTCTGAGAGTGTCTGTGAATGTGATTTTCACTGATGGAGCATTTTTGCTCGTTTATTTCTCTTTGTTCACTGGCAGCAACGGAAGTCGGAGCCCACGCTGCTGTGAGTCCGTGCTGGCGGTCTCGGAGGTGAAGCGGCGGGCTTAGCACACGTCTCAGTGGTCATGACAGGTTAAAGAGGCCATGATGGATTTCCACAGTTTTAACTGTCGCCTGACTGATATGGGATTTACTGGGTCAATGCTGATACCAAAATGATCAATGTCTGATCAGATCCTTGTGTCAGAGATCTGTGATGGAGGCAGGATGTCTGACATGTGAACAAACTTAACCCCAAACATCAGAGCGCTGAGCAGGAAACACGTCACTCATTAGTTACTGAACAACAGACCGCCTCCTGCTGGACTAACTGTGTAATTACACCAATTTAAATCACTAGTCCAAGCCTGTTTGTGACCTTAAAAACCAGTTTTCATCTCGGTTTTAACAGTTTACGTATTGGTGCATATCAGAGAACATGGTATGCTGATATATGTGCAACAGGACGAAATCAGCCAATCATAGCAGCAAACCGACATATTGTTCAGGCCCTCCTTTTAAAACGACGCTGACACAACAATCATCTGGTAGTTCTCACACCTAAACAACAAATAAATGTGCATTTATTCAAGATTCTGATGCCTCTTTTACATCCAGCGAATCGGTTTTGTCCAGGAAGGTTGTTCTGAGATGAGTGCAGAGTCAAAATGTTGTCTCAGTGTTTTGAGCCTAAATGAATGCACAGCTCTAAACATGAGCGAAGCTGGGATTGTCTGTCGGTCTGCTTTTTGGAAGTCATCAGCACTGCCACAAGAGGAAACACACACACACACACACGGAGTCACACTTGAGTGATGTGTGTGCTTTTGTATTGGTGTGAGCCAGAAGACATGTGGTGTGTCATGGCTGTCCACCATGAACTGGATGACTGGACTCCAGAGACAGACGGAGAGAGGAAGGGTCCGGCTGACGGAGCTCCTGTGATCCTGATGCCTGCTCTCTCAGGAAGCATCGAACAATGCTGCACTGTTCCCTCCCTGTGTGAGCATACGTGTGTGTGTGTGTGTGTGTGTGTGGCCTGCTTTGTGTTATTGTGTGTGTGTGTGTGTGTTTGGCTGGCCCTTACTGGACACCAAATCCTGAAAAGAATATCTCAGAGGGCCACTTGGATACCCAGCTATAATTTTCTGTGTGTGTGTGAGTGTGTGTGTGTGTGTGTGTGTGTGTGTGTGTGTGTGAGTGCTGGTCTGGGAGTTCTTTGGCAGCCCTGAACTCTCATTTGAAGGGATTAGGAACGAGAGAAGGTGGCCACATAACTCAAATCCAGCAGGCCAGAGGTCTGAACCAAAGTGTGTGTGTGTGCGTGTGTGTGCATGTGTGTGTGTGTGTGCGTGCTGGAGGGCCGTGAACACAAAGGGACAGTGGAGAAGAGGATTGGCTATATTTCAGTATTTTCTCTTTGCTTGGGATGAAATGACAAAAGACAAGCGAGCCGGTGAAGACACTCCTAAAAAACGCTTCCAGTGGCAGAGTGCATCAAACGCACACACAGAGACACACACAAGTGCAGAGACGTAAAACTGAGCGTACAACACTGTGAAGCCAGCTCCATCATGTTGAGTTTTCCAAACTATTTGGACTTTTGTTGGTTTAATAAGGAGATGTCACCTTAGAGCTGAGGTAGGCATGTTTTCTGTCGTTTGTTGTCTCTCTCTCTTTTACGTCCAGTCTGAACTGAGACCAAACGGCTGCAGGGAAAGTCGCCGCGGTGTAAACTGCTCCGTCTCAGCTCAACTCGAGCCGACTGACGGTGTCGCCTGCAGCTCAGCTCGTCAAGTCGCCTGTCGCTAAGAGTCACAGAGTAGAGCAGCCAATAGGAACACACGCGCTCTGAAACGAGCTGTGATTGGATGAAAATACCTCGTCATGGTCTGAACACAGAGCCGAGGAGAGGAGCAGAAGTCTGGAGTTCTTTCAGACCAGCTGAATTACAAAATGCTGAGAGGTTATTATGGGATGTTAGCGCCATGACACCAAGGATAAACTGCCGATCGCAGCTTTGATGCAAGCAGGCTCGTCAGATCCAAAAGCCTTGTTGTGCTTGAACAACTATTGGGCATCTGCCGGCTTGATCCAAACACTCTGCTCGTATAGTGACACCGAGCCAAGCAAGAAAATGAGCAAACTAGCCCGGATGAGAGGGAGGAAGAAATCAGCCCACATGAGCACGATGTCAGTGTGAGGGAGTCGGTGAAATTACACCACAGTTCAGTCTGAGTTTGGAGTAAAAACTCCCAATAATTTGGGCCCCTAAACCCTTCAGAAATAAAGACGTATGTAGTTTGTACTTTAAAATGCTGCAGGTTTCCTTACAGCTTTCGAGCAGCAGATTATCAGTTACATGACTGGATGAAATGCTGAAGTGATTTATTGAAAGCCTGTGTGGTTATAAACGCTGGTACACTGTATTTATTATGAGGTGTGTGTCCTGTTGATTTACAACCTTTGCAGTCATGCAACAACTGTTCCACTGTTAAGGTGAGACTCTTCACTCTGCACTCTGACCCTTTCTGTGAGAACTGGCCTGAAGCAGTCATTTAAAACTGCACCGCTGTAGCTTTTCTCCCTTAGACCAGGAGACTTGTGTGATAAAATGAACACGCAAGCCTCCGGTAAGTGTGTGTAGGATGCGTGCAAGAGTGCAAAGATGTCATTCTAAGCCACGTGTGTGTTTATGTGCCTGCTTTCAAGTGTGTGTGTGAAGGTTTATATCCATGATTTGCTGTGGTATTTAACAGAAATGCATGTTTGACTGCAGGTTGGTGTGCAGCCTGTGTGTGTGTGTGTGTGTGTGTGTGTTTCCCAGTTTATCATTCCTTTAGGGCTTCAGTAAATCTGGCAGACGGCCAGCCGGGCGCAGACATTGATTTATTCGTTAAAGCTGTCCGATTCATCCCTGCTATTTGTTTAATGACCAGCAGTTTTCTCGACAATCACTCCAGTTAAAGAGCAGGTCGGCCTCCAAACACGCAGGTTTTCTTTGTCACTAACGACTCACAAAGATATTTTCAAGGAACAACCAAAGACAATAATGATCATGACCAGTTTCTACCTCATTTCAAAGTGCAGGCCAAGTTTTTTTCTGCAGGGAAAACTCAGTTTCTGCCCCACATAAGGGCTGCCAGAGCTCAGCACACACAACAGAACAGGGCAGTGTTCTGAGAATCTGAGCCAAAGCACAACCATTAGAGGGCTGGGGAACAGAGACGACTGGCCTCGACATGGGTTCATGCAACCACATGCGCCCCGGCCTCGCCTCACATGCCAGCAGCAGCTTGCTCCAGGAGAGGAACCGAACTGCGGACTAACGCAGGTGAAGTAAAGACACTTTTGGTGGGAGGAGCTCTGAAGAGACCGAGGTTCCTGCTGACATTTCACAAGGTGTGTTGTTGTGTTGTTGCACTAAGTCCCAAACTAACCGGCTGGCTGAAAAGACAATCCCGTCTCCACAGGAAGGCGGTGAGAGCTCGCTCGGCCTGAAAGACAGCTGGTCGTGACATAGAAAGACAGTGACCTGATGACTTATCCACACACACACACACACACACACGCCTCGAGACGGGAGAGACCCGGGAAAAACTGGGTCAAAGTTTCACGTCTACTTCAGCATACAGGGAGAGGCACCAGGTCATTAGGTCAACCATGAGCCTAATGTTTCAAATGAAACATGGATCTGACTCGGAGTCTCCGCTGGACATTTGACTCTTAAAGCTGAGGTTGGTAACGTGTGCCGATCAAGCTAGCAACTCCACCGCCCCCTCCCTGTTTGTGCTTTGTGGCTCCGCCCCTTCACCTGGCTCACGTTTTATTTCATTTGTTGTCTCTCTCTCTTTAAGACGATCGTCTCGATGCGTCGCACTTCCATTTTTCTGGGCTGCTTAAGCTGAAAGAGCAACTTTTCCTCCAGGTTGTCCAACATTGTATCAGGCTTCACTGGCTGAGGGGGCGTGAACATTATCTACCTTTGTAGAGCAGCCAATAGGAACACACGCTCTCTGAAATGAGCCGTGATTGGCTGAAAAGTCCCGTCACAGTCTGAACACAGAGCCGAGGAGAGGAGCAGAAGTCTGGAGTTCTTTCAGACCAGCTGAATTACAAAATGCTGAAAGGTTATTATGGGATGTTAGCCTGATAACACTAAAAATAAACTGTGTACTCCAGCTTTAAAACTCTTCAACAGTGTTGTTTCTATGGTGGCCCTGAAGTGCCAATCACAATCACAAAATGAAAACACAACTGGCAAAAGTAAAATACAACAACAAATCACAGAACTCAATTGCAAATAGGAAAACACAACCGCAAAACAAAAAACATGACTGCAAAAAAAAACAACAAACAGAAAGAAAAAACACAACAAGAAAAAGAAAAACACAAGAAAAAGAAAAACACAAGAAAAAGAAAAACATAACTGCATTAGCATTTTTTGCAGTTGTGTTTTTCTTTTTGTTGTGTTATTTCTATTTGTCATTGTGTGTTTTCTTTGTGTTGTTTCTTTTTTTCTTTTTGTGCTTGTGTTTTTTGTTTTTGCAGTTATGTTTTCTATTTGCGGTTGTATATTTGTTTTGCGGTGGTGTTTTCCTGTTTGCAGTTGTGTTCTGTGATTTGTTGTTGCACTTGACTTTCGGCAGCTGGCTTTCCACTTTGTGATTGTGACCGGCGCTTCAGGGCCACCGTATGTTTCTGACATGGACTTACTGTAAATCTAAAGTAGGCACGATGGGCTCATCTGGATAGAGGATGTACGTGTATAAAAATTCACAGTGTGAATTTCATCCACAGTGACTGCTCACCGTGACACACGAGACAGTCCCGGCCCTGGACTACGGTGATTAAAAACCACCAAAACTGATCCTCCACTTCCGAACTCTACCTCCCGTCCTCCCTCAATGGCTCTCTTGTCTCTCCTTGAAACATCAGTGGGAATGTGTAACAGCAGCAGGTGCCTTAAAATCTAGAGGTGAGTGGCTTTGTCGAGGTCGAGATGATACTTTTAAAAACAGTCTACTGAAAAGATGACTTATGCACGATGATGCATTGTTGACATGTCAGATTACACTCAGGGCATTAAGTTGACCCTCGGTTCCAGAGTTTAACCAATGGCCTCCCTCCACACTACATCTGTCTCTTTGAACTCTGATTTCTGCTCTTTGTGTTTTTAGCTGATAGCTTACATGAGAGCTGCAAGTAATTTCAAAATGAAGAGGGGGGGTCTTTGTTGAAGAAACTTGATTTTAACTACCACACAATCAAAAGAAAAAGGCAACATTAGACCGAGATTCAAACACAACTTTCACACGCAGTAACAAGTGGACTCCATTTACGTCTGTGTTTCATTGCTGCACATGTGGACGTGGTTGCAGCTGTGGTGGAGGTAAAGCCACTGTGGGATGAGATGTTTTAACTTGTTGCTGGGAAACGGGTGCCGAAAGGAGGCACAAAGAGACACCTGGAGCACCTGAAACTGCAAGCGCTTTGGAACTGATTTATCAATAAAGTCAAAACATATTACAATAGGGTTGAGAGGATGTGGCAATCCTTTCTTTGGCACAGAGACAAAGTCAGGCAGGGAAAAGCAAGATACATGTAAAAAACTTGTACTGACACGGCTCCAGCTGACTGTGACGAGCTCACGGTTGAACGTGCTGCAGTTGCTGGCTGATGAAGTCTTCAAAGATGCCCTCATGGAGCTTTAAATCAAAGCAAACAAACCAGGTTCTGTAACCATGAGAGGATGTTCCAAAATAAGCTTCAGGTAGCAATTTTTCTTCACCAAAACTGACATGAAAGCATGTGGTCTGCACATGCTTTCATCTCTCACCCAATCCATTTCAAAATCAATCCAGAAGAAGGTCTGCTTCTGCTTAGAGGCACTGATGCCATCACTGGCAGCAGAGGCTTCGCTCACATCCTGTCAGCAGCATGTGCTCGTGTGTGTGGAGAGTAGATGACTTCACTTCATGAGGAGGAATGCTGCAAGTGTTGGATGCTCTGCTGCGCCTGGGGTATTGTTTTACCTGCGAGCACGCAGCTTTGTGTGCTTGTGTTTGCACGGTCGCCTGAACGCTTTCGTGCACTTGTTTGCAAATGATTGCGTCCACAACACCCACAGCAAGACAGCAGAAAACCACTCCCAGCCTTCGCGTGTGGAACTATGACCTCTCTTTGTCAAATTTTGCTCTTTTGGATTCCATCCAGTTTAAATAAAGTTTAAAGACGTACAAAGGCGGGTGGACCTGCCTGCTGATATTCCGGTCATTTCTTTTCTTATGCTTTAACTTCCTTGTTCCTGAAAACAATTGAGAATGTAACTGTTTCGTCAAAAGAGAGACGGTAAGATTATCAGTGATAAAGACAAACTCTCTATGGCTATCTCACAGTTTATTGTAACTGTGTTTATGGGAGTGTGAGCTGTGTTATCTAAGTTGGTGGCATTGAGAAATTAAGAGTCGCCATAAACTTTGGCTCCTGCTCCAAGGGTTAAGTTTCTGTTTTCTGTCATCTGGCCTGGAATGCGGAAGAGGGAGAAAGAAACGAGGGAGGATGAGAGAAGAGCGAGACGAGGTCCGGACTTTCCAGTTAGTCTCAGTCACCTGTGCCCGCGCACACTGACAGAAACGCTCGAGGTGACTGAGTTGAGCTTTGAAAGCAAGACAAATGAGCTGCAGACCAAGAAAGTCACATTTCATAGAAAGTAAAACTGATGGTGCGTTCAAACGGGTTAATCCTTTCCAAGTTTATCAGCAGGCAGTCGAAGTCAGCCTCAAACATTTTAATTCTAACCAGGGAAATCCTGGGAAACTCTGCTCCGGGTTAGTTGTAAATGTGACTGCTACTCTAGTTCACGACAGATCAAGAACAAACAGTCACTACTTTGACATGATGTTAGAGAAAATCAATTTATGTTAGTCCGGCTAAAACCGTCCTTTTAAAATGCTGACGTGTTTGTAGCTTGTTTCGTTAACAGGAAGAAGGTCCAACAGCAACCGGCTGAACGGAGCATATGGCCCCCTAGTGTGGTGGAGTCGGACAGTAGATCCCTTCCCCTCAGCGCCCCCGATACTGGGACAAGGACAGCAGTCCAATGAAATGTCCTGTTCCAGCCTTGACCGTAGCTCGACTTCACCGTGCATGTAAACGTGAAGTTCAGCACTCTGATGTTTGGAATGAAGTTTGTTGGAATAAAGTTTGTTCAAATGTCAGATATCCCGCCTCCATTGCAGCACTTTGACACAAGGATCTGATCAATACTTTCAGCTGATATTAAATAAGATTAAATCAGCTGATATATGGAATATCGGAACTTTCTTCCTCCCCGATATCGGTATCAGCATTGATCCTAAAAATGCCTTATCGAGTGGGCCCAGCGAACAGTAAACATGATTGATGTGACTTCACCTTCTTGTTCACGCCAGCTTCAGGAACGAACTGTGGCGTTTGCATCTGTCTGTCACTGACTGAAGACTTTCTGTCCATGTGAAATATTCACCAAAGACTGATGACTTTAGCACAAAGACAGCATGAAGAGTTGTCAACCCTAAATAAAAAGAAAATCCAAAACAATCTGACACACGATGGTTCAAAGGACTTTGAGGAGAACAAAATGTGGCTGTTGTGTCAGAAAGACACACAAAGGAAAGCTGCATTTCTTGGTCCATTTGGACTCGTTGGTGTGTATTCGTTGATGTAATCACTCTCGACATGTTTACTTCTTCTCCAGCCGCAAACTCTGATCCAAGTAAAAGCCTAATGGTTGCTACGTGACAACAGAGCTAAAATCTGGGAACAGCTGAACATCATCTATAGTCCTGGTGCACACTTTTACCCCAAGTAACCTCAAATACTTTAACGTTTTTTTTTAACTGTATTCCAGCGAATGCTTTTAGCTTAATGACTCGTCTATTTCATCCAATTTTCTGGTGTCACATCCAAAATCCTAAATTCCACCACTGGATGATCATAGAATGGATGGGCAGTTACAATAAAACTGAAGAAAATGGTAAAAATAAGGTCACTTCTCGACCAAAGAACACAAAGACCCTGATAAATAAAGCAAAGTTTAGTCAGCGTGCTGCTGTGGGGCCCTTTGGGTGCCTGTGGGTGGGCAGGTCCAGCATGGGTGGGCAAGTGTGTCTGTAAATGTGCTCTTGTGTGCGGAGGTGGTGAGCGAATGTGACTAAGAGTGTTATTGTATGGGTACAAATTGTAGCTGATCTGTGTTTTCTCTGGTGGGGTCCACACGTCCCAGAAAGAAGGAAAACACAAAGAAAGTGGCTGCTTTGAATGGCTGAGAAGGTTTTTTCTAAAGCAAAGGTTACAAGTATTTCAGGTTTATTGTTGGTAATTTGGGCTGACCATGGGGGGGGGGGGGGGGGAAATACCA
>JAQLOL010000016.1:15768175-15780885 GCA_029783665.1 Naso thynnoides | reverse complement strand
GGTCGATCACTGTACTTGCCTGGCTGCCGCACTGTCACCCTGCCGGCTGCAGTGAAGAAGCTGAGCAGCTTTTTTCCCTGCAGCCGGTTGCAGGTTGGACCGTGCAGCCAAACCGGACGTAAGAAACCCTGTGAGTTCACCGGATCACCTGATTTGGTCTGAATATGGACCTATGCTGCCTTCTAATCAAACTCGAGAAGGTGTCAGGTCACGCCGGGACTTGGTGTACAGGAAGGCTTGGTGTTCCAGTGGTAACCGCATAAGAACAGCGTTGCTAGGAAACGGTAATATGGAAGTGTTACATTAGTACTTTGTGTTTAAACGCCACATGGAGGAACTAGAGACATCACGACGAGGGTGACGATTTATATCTTAGATTAACAACTTGTCTACACTTACTTTTGGTCCTGTACGGGCCAATACGGGCTCCGCCGTTTCTGAAGATGTCAGCAAATACGTCACTCGTGAACTCCGAGTTTTCTGATAAATTCGACTTATGACGTGAATACGGCGAGAGGTGGGGCGTCCCTGTGGACGCCAACTAAATGGCAACTGTTGCTGCCATTTGAAGGCAACAGTAGTTCAAGCTAACACATGTTAGCATGCTAACATGCTGAAGATTGTGTAGTTATTACGTGCAATCATTGTGAACACAGCATGCAGACTTCTGCTGTAAGCTAAACGCATCACGCTAAGCCTGTTTAGGAGACTCAGAGCTCAGGGGAATAATTTTAGAAGAGCCTCTGTTTTGTCTGAAAGACAAACGGTTTTTCATTTTTCTGAAAATCTGATGCTGAGCTGTGACTTGCATGTAATCAGAACCCAGAAGAGACACAAACTGATGCATGTTCAGTACGATGTGCAAAAAGAAAAAAGAGTTTTTGCTTGTTGGTCGCTTTGATAAACATTGATAAACATACAAACACATTTTGTACAAGTTAAACAGTATTTACTCCTTTTTCCCAACTTTCGGTGACCAAGGTAGAAAAATAAAGCACAGCCTCCTTCGGCTCATTCCAAAAATATGCCATAAATAAAGCTGGGTCAGCATGCATCTCTCTGACAGTGCGCTGATTGCTCACTCCGATTTATGAACTTTAAAGCTAGTAGCTAACGGTGCCCTCATAAAGCAGAAACTCAGCAGCCTTCATATGCTGTTCATGTAAGAGACTACAGCGACGCAGAAGATAGATTAATATCACACCGAGGTCAAACAGTGTTCCAGATTTTTCAGTTTCAGTTTCTTTAAAAAAATAAAACATACTATGTATGAGAATTCCATCAGCTGCACACGCTTCTTTGCTAAGCCTTCCTGTTAACGTGCAGCAGAATATTTATTGGTTTCACACATTGCTGAAGGGCGCGCCAGCATAAGCTGATTAAAGGACAACACTTTCTCAGACAGTTGAAATGGAACCAGCATCCCGTCACAGGCCAGTTTCTTTAACTGTCAGGTTACTGCTACCTCATCCCAGCATATTACTTTTTAAAGAATTTCAAAACCTGAGAGGTTCAATATTTCAGGATCAAATTTAATCAGACCTGACGCTACTTGAACTGTCTGATGGGGTCGATCATCTGGAAAAAGACATGGAAACAAACTCTACAGATTGTTTCCAGTGTTTTAAGCTAGAACCGAAGTGTATGCGTGCACATGAAACGCTACACATCCACATATCTGAGCGATGTGATCCTGGCACAGCGCTGAGATAAGAGCCGTCAGGAGCGAAGGGAGGAGACAAACTGCCAGAACTTCAGTGATGCAAGAAATACTTACATAAGTGCTCTAATGGAGTGTTGCGAAAGTAAAAGTCGTGCTATCAGAAAGTGATTTTGATATAAGTGTGCTGCAATGAAAAGTGCCTTCAGCTGCTCTGATCAACATCTGTATAGAAACAATGAAATCAGTGTTTACGAGTGATGTATTAACGTTTGTTCAGTGTGAACAAAACTTGTTCTTCTGACAATTATGATGCATTCATCTTGATACACTGTGTGTGTGTGTGTGTGTGTGTGTGTGTGCGTGTGCGTGTGTGCGTGTGTGTGCTGGAGGACAGTGAACACAGAGGGACAGGGGCGGAGGGGACTGGCTGTATTTCAGTATTTATATCTTTGTGAAAAACATTGGCTCAACAGATATCGGATTTTTGGGGCTGATGCTGATGCAATATTAGGGAGTGAGAAAACTGTGAGCTCGGGCGGACTGACGGTGTCACTTGCAGACACTCGGTTTTTGGCAGAGGTGAGTCAGAGTGTGAGGCACGCACAGCTAATCAGCTCGACTACTGACGTCACCTGTTATCAAGAGGCGCAGCCAATAACTAGCCAATCAGGACAGAGAGTACAGACAGCGTCACTGATCGCGTAAATAGAAGGGAGCGATGGGATTTTTATCAATCCTGAATACTGAGGCATGATGGGAAAACTCAGAGATCTCTCTGTGGGAATTATGACATTTTTTTCCAAAGAGAATTTATTGATGTTTACCCCAAAGTTGCCAATTGCAACTTTAAATAACAGACCGCCCTCTGCTGGACAAACTGTAAAATCACAACATTTTAAATCACTAGTTCAAGCAAATTTTCAGGCCTTAAATAACAGTTTGATATTTGTGCATATCAGAGAACACATACGCTGATACTGATAAATCTACTATCAGCTTATAACATCTGCGAACCGAACTGAAGATGAAAGTAGGAAACATAAGAGAAGGTGCCTGAGGATTGTATTTATTCGCCACAGTTAAGTTACAGTCACACTGATGAATGACAGAGGGCTGATGAATTGAATGTAAGTGGGTTTTACCCTCCACTGGAGCACATTAAGAGCTTGAGTCCATCTGCCGTTTATTTTCCCGTCCAGTATGTAGAAACCATGCTGCTGCTATACATCCTCAGCGTGTCATCACACTCTTCCCCCTTTCCATCTCCTCCCTCGGTTTCTGGCAGCCAAAACCTGACAACACAACAAACATTTGTCCAGATGTGAGTGTGTGTGTGTGTGTGTGTGTGTGTCCTCTGACACCACAGATGTCCGCCCAGCCCTGCAGCTTATCTGTGTGCACGTGTGTGACTGTGTGTTTGTGTGTGAGTGTGTCAGTAAGTCAGTGTCCCGCGGAGAGAAAAAATAATGGTGATCAACAGTGGGAGTAAAAAGTTCAGACTAAGCATTCCATTACATATTATGTATCAGACCCCAGAGACGGGGTCCAACGGCCGAGCCGACATGTGTGTATTCTGCTGGTTCTGTGTGTGTGTGTGTGTGTGCAGCTCATGTTTGCAGCATTTACATTATAAACAGCAGTCAGAGTGTTTAGGTTAAGAGAGGGTATTTTGTTCTGTTAATTTGACTTGCAGTAACAAATTGGTGTAAATATTGAATCTAGCTAAATAATTCCAAATATTAAGAAGGCTTTGAACCAACAGCCTTTGGCACTTTGCTCATTTGCCTGCGAACTTCCACAATGACAATGCTAACATGCTAATGCTCACCAGCTAAAGCTCTACCCTTCTATTTAGGACGCAACTGTTGCAGCAAACGATTCAATAATTTCTGACCTGATGCGTTCATCAAACCTTCTTGTTAGCATGTTGTTAGCATTCCTAATTAGCAAGCAACACAAAATCCAGATGTGTCAGATGTTATTAGTCTGCCTGGTCTCCACAAAAGCATGAATATGATTTGCTTTTTCGTACACTTCCATCTTTACACCCAACATATTTACATTTTTGGAGTTCATAACAGCCTGACGAAGTTGCCGAGCAGGGGAGCAGCGCTCAAGACGGCAGCAAGCTTCACTTCATTTCAGCATCCAGGTATGTGCAGATGATTTGTGACGACCAAAACCAGGTGTTTCACTGAGAGCGTGGGAGATTTTCCAACTGTGTAACTTCCTGGTGACCACACTTGGTATTTCTGAGAAAACGTTGGGAGATTTTTCCAATGTTTTTCTAACAACAAAATCAGATATGTTAAGCCCAAACATGATCTCCTCAAAACGCTAACCAAGCGGTTTGTGCTCACATTGTAACTGGACCTTAACATCAGAAATGTAGAGTGTCCCTGTAAAAACCACAAAGAAACAAAAGTTTCAACATATCTGTGCTTTGCAGAAGCGTCCAGTGCAACTTGAAGCCTTGGAGATTAGTTTTGCAGGTTCACCAAAGTGTTGGACAATTAAAAAACCTGATGAATTCAGCTGCTAAGTGAAGAGTAAAAGGATCAATAAAATTATTGCTCTTATGTGGGGCAAGTTGACGTCTGTGTCTAATTTCATGGCAATAAGAGTTGATTAGACGTTCCATTCAACACCACAAATGTGAACCTCATGGTTTTAAGAGAAGAAAAATGTAGAGCTCACTAAAGTCGATAGTGTTTATCTTCCTGGGGGGTCCAAAGAAAATCACACGCAATCCTGGCCGGCTTTGAGATGTTACAGTGCCGACCCAAAAGTTACCGTAGTATTGAATCTGAACGCTTAATCTACAGAACGGAACGGAGCCTTTCTGTCTGTTATTACTGTAGTTTGTGCTGAAACGTCTTGGCGATCTAAGTTGCTCCCAAACTCGCTGACAACACACACTCTGCAATGGACTCCCCCTCACTGCATGAGTGAGAAATGGGCTTTGTGTTTTTTTTGTGACTGTGCACACATGCAAACATAACAGACAAGAGTGACTGTGTGTGTTTGTGACCCTCCCCTCCCAGTTCTCTTGATCTGAAGAGATGTGTGTGTATGCGTGTGGACGATCAAAAAGCTCTTTCATTATTCGGTGAAGGGCTCCATTTTTTCAGTCATTGTTTGGCTTTCAAAATAAAAGAAAGAAAGCTTGTTTTGTTAAACACCATGGCTCCTTCTCCCTCCTAACCTCGGTAAAGGAGAATCAAAATGAGTTTTCTTTATAACCAATAATCAGCTGGGTGCAGAGGATCATTGAATCACACTAAATCTATACGAATATTTAGGCTGACAAAGGGAAACAACCGAATAACTTTCAAGCATTGCTCTCGATTGTAAAGTTGTGTTCCTCATTTACTTGCGGTGGGATAACAATTCTTCAGACATAACGCAATTTCATACTTTGTCATGGTGATATTTATGAGGATAAAGGCTGTCTCATGGTGGTTACACTCAAAAGCAATGTGAACAGTGTGCCGATGAAAAGTAAAAGTGCAATTTATAGTTAAAAATAAAGTTTTTATTCTAGATATTTAGCAGTGCTCAGATTACTTTATTTGCATACTAAGGACTAACGAGGAAAACAAAATCAAGACAAACAAAAGGCGTTATTAAAATGCGCATTTACAAAGTTTCAAGAATCTGACATGCACATTTATACCAAATATTACATTTAACTAAATCCAATCACTTACGCTCTCCACACTGAGCGTACACTGAAAACGTGGACGCATCGATCCAGGGTTGCCAAAGGATATTGATGGTTTTGGATCTCAGTCAAAGTTGCATTCTCCTGGCAGTGTACCTTCTACCTGTCTGAGACTGAAACCTGTAAGTCAGGATCGTCAGAGGCAGTTTCCAGGGCGTGTGTCATGAAAAGTGCCACATTTTGCTGAGACTGCAGGTCAGCCTTCTTTTCTTTTGTCAGTTCTTGCAGTAAAAAAGTATTATTTTGGAGTAAACTCTTCAACTTTGCTTCATTTGAGGTTTGCTGAGAAATAAATTCAGCCCCAAAAATCAACTGCGGATTACAGAACAATATTACAGCAGTAAATCACCCTGTAATTAAAGTGTCAGGCAGTGGCAGTCAGCCTGAACACGATGCATCAATATTTTTGCTCAACTGGGTGTGTGCATGTGTACACACCAGTTATCAAAACTGGGAACCCATTAATCACACTAACAGTAAACAAGCATTTTAGCTTCATCGAGGGAGGAAGTGATGATGGTTTCAGCCAGTTGGTGGGCTAGCAGATGAAGGTCGTTACCGTCGGCTAACTGCTCTCTGTGTTTGGCACTCAAGACCCTGTCGATGATGTCAGACGAAAGAGCCTCAGCGAATGCCTCCATCTTGGCTCCATGACAAGGTCCTACTTCAAAATAGTCTCTCGTCGGGTCGTCTGTGGGCAATGATTGCATCAGATGCTTCATTAACTCAACCTGGTGGTTGTCGGTGGCGCTATCAGAGTCGTCCTTTTCATCCTTCGGTGTTGGCGGAGGAGGTGATGGCAGGAAGACCTTCGCCAAGCCTCCTTTAAGCTTCCGGGCAAAACTGTGTCTGCTCCTCTCAAGCCCAGGGAGAAGTGGTGTGGTTGGAGGTGGGTCGGGGTAGTCGAGGGATCCCACGAAGGGGAGCACTGACTGGGACAGCGGTGGGTGAGTGTCCTGAGTGTCTCCAGGAGTCTGGATCTCTTTGCCTGGATCCATCTCCGTGTCCATGTCCAAAATGTCTCTTTCGCTTTCAGATTCACCCATGAAAGGCGAATTTACAGCCTGTCTATCATCCATCTTTACCCTAGTGGATGTTGAATCCTTGAAACCCTCGAGGTGATTCTCGATGTTTTGACCTCTGCACACTTCCCTCAGAGCAACCTCTATCACGGCTGAGGCCAACCCTTCAGCTAACATATTCTGGTTTTGATTAAATCTATCCACTTCTTGTTCCACCATTTCCATATGGCCTATAAATGACTGCGTTATATTTTCTGCCATATTTTGGGCAAACTTCTCAAGAACTCCATTGCTGAGGAGGACTCTCTCGAGGCCTTCCGAAATGCCAAAACGTTCTTGAGTGGGCTCTGGCATCCCTGGATCCACATCTGCACTCACTGCCTGCATCTGATCCTGTGAGGGTAGAAACAATAATATTAGCAAAAATCAAGGAAATGTTTTTGCTGGAGCCCTTTTTATGCAACAAGAATGTGGTAAATGCTGGGACCGAACACGATCACATGAGAGTCCAAAGATGGTTTTACATGGTGCCTCGTTCCTATAATTAGTTCCTTTGTTTTTTATTAGAATTTTGCTTGCCAGCATATTCACTTAAAGCCAGGAAGGACAGAAATATTTCCCTTAAATGGTGCCGCAGTTCCCGTTTGGTCTCTGCTCTACAAATATTTCAACATTCCTCGCCTGTTTTGGATTACAGGAGACGTATGTCAGCTACAAATTGAAAGAATGTTACTGTATGTAACAACAAGAGAGAAAGTAATTATAATTAGGAGTTGTGAATAAAAAGAGAAAGAGAACAAGAAGTCCTCTCTGAGGCCTCAGATAGAAAGTAAGACTGAGGCCTCGACCGCAGCGTGTCACCGTATGAGTTGTCAGCCAGCCAGGATATGACAAGCAGGAAGTTCTCTTTGGTATTTAATAGACCTAAAGAAGTGCTTGAATCACCAGCAGCACTTTGACATGAAGTGAAATGGAGCTGTTGATAATTCTAACTCTGAGGAAACAGAAAAGTAGGAAGGCAAATGTTCCATGACAGGTAATACACCTTTGATGCACAAGTTAAAGGAGACATCTGTTTCAATACAATGGAAAACTTTGGACACACTCGGGGATGTTTGAAAGGGTCTTTGTCTTACAAAGACTGATTGAGAAAACAGGAGTGTTGGTTTTCATCCAGTAAAAGACTGAAGCTGCAACAACATGAAAACTCATTGCTGCCATTGTTCTCCAGGCCACAAAGCTGTTTAATGTTCCTTTCAACATCTTTCCTAATTTTCACCTGACAGTTTTTGAAGGCTCTGTTTTCCAGATAAGCTAATTTCCTTTAACATTTAAGGATGAGTCAACAATTTGTTTGATACACGTATTCACTTTCCTGCTGAGAGTTAGATGAGAAGGTCACTCCTGTACAGTCTCTCATCTTACCTTTAAGATGCTTCTCAAGTTAGCTAAACTATGTTTCAGCAACAAGGTAAAACCTGAAAAGATTCAGTCAGTCAATCAGTCAGTTTTCTGTACAGCATGCTAAGCTAATTTCAACGGCGTCAACGCCATAAATTATGAATCAGACACAGGACTGGTACAGCAGACATTACAGGCTGCATATGTCAGCACAAAAACAGTAAATACAATTATTTACTAGGCTACTTTGTGCATTTTCAGTTAAACACTTAGCAAGCTAGCTGTAGCATCAGCAAAAAGCAGTGCTTGCTAGCAGCATTTGTATGATTACCTCTTTATGTCTGTGCAATTTGTGAAACTATCTCGCTAGCAGACAAATCAAATATTCTTATTTTTGATTACAGATTATATATTTTCAATGTTTTGAAACATTGCTAAGTAGGTCGTTATTTAGCATCTTTTGCTAAATGAGAACTAGAGAAGCAGCATGACAGACTGTGAGAAAGACATGAAATTGAACTTTACACCCTAACGGTAGGGGTCCACTGGCGTTCGCTCTGCCTGTTCATTTTCTATGAGACGCGTCAAACCTTTAATGACGCCCCCACAAAGCATTCTGGGTAGGCGGTGCGTCAGATTGAGCAGCTGCGTCCAAAAGTTGACGGCGGCTCAACTTTATGCAAATGAATCCATCAGATGCGAGGTCACTGTCCAATGGGGAGCGAGATGGACAACAGCTTGGGGGAGGTCTGTCGTGACGTAAGTTTTTAAAACGTTGCCTCCCAAAAATACCAGAAGCTATGGAGGACAAGCTGATTATTGCTGCGTCTAGCATCAAAAATCTATATTTATAGATATGATTTCTCCCTCCAGAATACGGATTCCTTTTTTTTGTTGGTCAGTGTTTACGTTCTTGACGTGTAAACATCTGTAGAGTGCCGGGCTCCGCCCACACAGCGTCCGTTGCCGGACACGTGTCGCGTCCGGCAAGAAATCGCTTTGACACCAGTGGATCCCTAGCTTAAAAGCTGCTGTATGCAACATTTTAGCAGCTTTAAGTGTGTTTAAAATATGCGGTCAAATGTGCTCATAATGTACACGTCTCATATGGTTGGTTAGGAAATCAGTTTCTGTCCCGGTGGCCCCAGAGTCCAACTCTTGCTGCCATTCACTGCTGTACTTCCCTGGAACACTTTCAACTGCACATCAACCCTGTACACACTGTGCAAAGTACTTTATGAAGGAACTGTACTGTAAAAAGTGATCAAATGCCTCATGCAGCACCTTTAAAGGTGTTAAGTTCAGTTTCACATCACTTTCTCACAGTCTGTGTCATTGCTTCTTTAGTTCTCAGTAAACAGCATCCTGAAGTTCAGCCTGCTCAGCAACTGTAATGGAGTTAGATCCACATTAGCAAAGTATAATCTGAAACAGTGAAACCTTTGGTTATATTTAACTACTGTGCTGCTGCTGCTGCTGCTACTACTGTAAAATCCAGCCTTGCATATTTTGTGTAGCATTTAATGGCCATCTATCAATCAAACTGACTTTAATGAGTTGAATTTATGCCAACTTGTGACATAAATTTGACAAATAAATGTCTGTCATGTTAAATCCAAATCAAAAGCATTTTATGAGATGTGATGTACTTTGCATCTTTCCCATAAGCACACATACTTGAAGGGTTTCTCTCGGAGGTCCTCCTTCATGGAGCCGAGGCCAATGATGCTCTGAGGACACCAGAGGTAATTCTACCAAATGATCGGAGCGAGTTCAAAATGGACAAAAGCCCCGAGAGAAGGACAAGATAGGAATGAAGTGCAGATGTGGAACAAATTACAACTGAAACAAAAAATGTTTTCTCTTGGCAATCGGGCTGAGACCTCGTGACGGGCAAAGTAACGTTTATTAGACGAAGATGCTTCCTCGCTCCTTTGTTCGTGGGTGTTCTCGTGATACAAAACCTGATGATTATGACGGCACTCATTTGATCAAACCGGCACACCTTCATGGTGCTCATCAGCACAAAGGCCATTCAATGTCTTGCAAAATATTGTTGGACATGCAATACTTCAGCTGACCTGTTATTAACACAGAGTGTCTCCCACGCCCATCTCCACTGTCTTAATGAAATGTGACAAATCCAAAGAAACTGCTGTCTGCAAGGGAGCACTTAACTTTGACTGAAAAACTTATCCAGACTATTTTCACAGTGTGTCATCTTGTGTTTTCTACTTTGCAAGAACAATTCACCTTTGTCAGCCCAAGAGAAAAACTGGGCAGATGAGAACAGAGATTAAAAACTACGTAAGTATAAAAAACATGAAATATTTAGAGGATTTTTGATCAGAAAGAGGCAAATAAACCTTTGTAGACTGAGGAAGTATGGCAGATGAAACGGGTAATTTTTGATCAAGTGTGATCAGGATGCAAGACACAGAAGGCCTTTGATGGCCGACTGGATGAGACTGAAGTCAAAAGTGACACAAATGTGCAAAAACACAGGAAAACAAGACCAACGTACCAGAAAGTGAGGGTTCGATGCTCCGCTGTGGCGTCTCTGCTGTGAACGGGTTCACACGGAAATGATTTGGCAGATGAGATATGTTCCACTCACTTCCTGTTTGTGTGTGTGTGTGTGTGTGTGCATTAAAGAGGAAGAGAGAGAGAATCTAAAACGAGTGCAGTCCAGCTCACTGACTGCATGAACAGAAGACACACTCAGACATGAACTCTACATGATGTAAACCTGCACAGAAAATCATTCTGGTTTTTTTTTCCTCTCCTCTCCTTCAGTTTTGTCCAAGAAACTTTTTTTTCAGCAAAATGTCCTCAAAACAGTTGCCAGTTAATTTCCTGTCAGTCCTTTAATCAACTAATTGTTTCAGTTGTATGAATTCTTAAAAAAAAATAAAAAAATTCTCAGTTCTTTTTGTCTTTGTTTGAAAAATCAGCATTTTCATAAAGCAGAGAAACTGAAGCTGTCTAGTATCTGCTCTGATATAAAAGTACATTTAACCCCCCCCACCTCATGAAAGCTGGAGAACAACTCTGACAGCATCCAGCGTTGTACGGTTCCAAAACTGGCAGAACAGGACGTGAACGCTGTTTATCTTCCTTCAGTCCTCGGTGAGCCGAGCTATCCTGCTGTTTTCTGTGCCCAAATCTGCTCAGGCGACGTGTTTGATGTCATCTGAGGAGATCTGGGCCCGTCTGCTCTGAACTACGACTTAGTGTCCGGGCGAGCGGGCGCCATGTTTGTTCTGTGAGGTACGTCCGGCTCTGACCAAAAACCCCTCATACTGAAAACTACACAATATTAAATAAGAGCAACGTTCTGAGAACAACCTGGGAAACCCAGCAAGCAGCCGACTGTTTTCTAGTGACTAATACAGGAAGGGCGTAGTGAGGCCTTTAGTGGGAGTCTTCTGACTGACCTGTGCCGCGTCCACCTGGATAAACGCACTAAGATGGATGAAAATAGCCAATATCACAACACAGTGTAACATCTGTGTGATTTCTCTGCAGCTGGTTGAACAATAAACGTTATGAAGGCTCCTCGTCTGTAGGCGAGTGATGCCGCGCACAAGCTGTGGCCGTGGCAACTCCGTCAACACAGCGCCGACCGAGACATGTCTCGCCTCAGCTGACAGCAAATAACATCGACATTGATTGGACGTCCACACCAGCAGTGGGGGGGTTCTTCCTCTCAGAGAACGTACTTACTACATTCCTAAAGAGGACACCACCACAGCTGATCGTTCTGTGTAGTTTTCCGTGTTGCGTGACTTCCCCGACCCTGAACCCAGTGTCCAAACCCCACCCTCCGTCGCTTCAACCAAATCCGAAGAATTCTAAAAAGTATTTCTCCCAGCTCTGATGGAGACACAGTGTGGATAAAGTGCTCTCATATGCGGGCCTTTCGCCCTGGATGAGGACATCAGGGAGGGGAGATGAAATAAAAGCAGTGTTGTGAGATGATATCTCTCTGCAGACTTCATTAGACGCCAGATTGCACTGCATGACCCGCAGCGCTCCAAGCTGAGCTAAAGTATTCTGCTCAAATAAATGAGCGCCGGGTGAACGCTGACATGGACCAGACTCAGAGACCTGTTTGTTTTTCACGCTGAATCTGTTAGTTTTGTTCCACACGTTGAACTGAAACACAAACATGGAACATCTTTTCATTTCAGAGGTCAGTGAAATCATCTTTGTTCTCTTTACAAGACTGACGTAAACTTCCCGGCGTCCGCTCGCTCCATTCAGTCCGAACATGAGACGACCCTCCCGAACTCTGCCAGCTTCCCCTCTGGGTGGACAAATAGTTTTATTGCCCTCTCTTCTCCAGAACATGACCACAGTAACTCTGCTGTGGGCCCCAGAGGGCCCGCCGCGCTCCCGGTGCTCCGGCTCCAGAAACACTGATGTGTGTGTGTCGGTGAGCTCATCGCTCATTTACTGTAAGGGTCTTTTTCAGTCCGCTGAGGACATTTATGACCTGCGTTACGATGGCAAACTGGAAAATAGAAAACATTTAAGAACAAGAGAGAATGAATGTCTTATTTTTGTGTGTTGCCTTCATATTTTTGTCATGTTTGTTGACTGCAGGGGGACAGCTGATGTCCATCTGTCTGTGCTGACTGAGACACTTGGTGGACTTTTGACCACACTCACAGTTTTAACGTGAATAAAATTCCGTTTTGATGTGAACGGCGGTGAAAACTGACTGAAGGCTCACACAGCGGCATCAGCTTCAGGAAATGACATCAGACTCACGTCACTAAAGTGTTTATGAGTGATACACGCATAACCGGTGTCCACGATTCGTCTATCCTGCTCTTTCCCTCACTGTCCTGGACTCAACCTGCAAAGACATAAACAACATTTTCATCAACTTTGT
>JAQLOL010000016.1:15742297-15753530 GCA_029783665.1 Naso thynnoides | reverse complement strand
CAGGGCGCAGGTACAGAACCATCAGGTTTAGGAGGGCTCGCCTTGGGAGGAGCCTGATTCCCGCAGCTATAGCTGCCTCGAACAGCAGCCCCGCTGATCTGTCTGTCTGCTGCCAAACTGTCGTTGTCACTGTTCTGTTATGTTTGGCTGTATGTTGTTGCTGCTGTTGTCTGTCTGCGAAGTGCACTGTTGTGTTTGGCTGCGTGTTGTGTTGTTGCTGTCGTTGTCCTCCTCTGTAATGTACAGTCAGTAAAGACGAATTTCCCTTCTGGGACCAATAAATCTAAATCTAAAAAAAATATATTCTAAAGACCTGTTCATGGCTTTTGTAGACCTCTGCAAAGCCTTTGATACTGTGCAGAGAGATCTCCTGTGGAACGTCCTCCGCCAGTTTGGTTGCCCTATGAAGTTTGTCAACATCCTCCGCCAATTTCATGATGGAATGACTGCTCAGGTGACAGGAGGAGGTCAAGAGTCTAGCCCTTTCTCTGTACGCACAGGGGTGAGGCAAGGGTGTGTACTGGCACCAGCACTTGTTAACATCTTCCTCCTATGTGTCACCCAGCTTCTCCACAAGGAAACTGAAAACAACAGTGGGGTGGATATTGTGCACAGACTGGATGGAAACCTCTTTAATATCAGGAGGCCGCAGGCAACCACCAAACTGCACAAAGTGAGAATACTAGAACTGCAGTACGCAGATGATTGCGCTCTTGTATCTCACTCTCCACAAGATCTCCAGGATGTCCTGGATGCAGCCATGAGGGCATACAGCAGAATGGGGCTGACCATCAACACCGCCAAAACAGAAGTAGTCTGCCAGTGGAGTGCCAACGTTCCAACCACACCAGCTGTCTTCACTGTCGCTGATAAACAACTGTCTATGGTGCCATCTTTCAGATCCCTCGGGAGTATCCTCTCCCGTAATGAAGTACAGAACAGAATTCAACAAGCATCAGCTGCTTTTGGGAGACTCAGGCGCCGGGTCTTTCAGAACAAAACCTCCATCTGCATACAAAAGTAGCTGTGTATCAGGCAGTCTGCATGACCGCCCTCCTCTACAGCGGTGAAGCCTGGGTAACCTACAGCCGTCATGTCAAGTCCCTGGAGCAGTTCCACATCCGCTGTCTTCAGCGCATCCTGGGGATCACGTGGCGTGACCGTGTGCCTCACACTGAAATCCTGAGGAGAACAGGTTGCAGGAGTGTTGAGGCCACAATCACCCAGCCAACGGCCAGCGCTCTGCTGGAGGACAGAAGAAAAGACTGAAAGGCCAACTGAAATCAGCACTTAAGAGGTGCAAAATCAAACCTGGGGACCTGGAGGGCATTGCCGCTGACCGCAACACCTGGCAACAGCTGTGTCTTGATGGGACCCAAGCACTGGAGGAGGAAAGAACAGTCAGGAGGCAGCAAAGGAGGCTCAGGAGAAACACACCCATGATTGCCAGCGACACCAACACCATGCATACATGCCCAACTTGCAATAAAGCCTGTGGGTCCAGGACAGGACTCTCCAGCCATCAACAAACTCACCGTTAAAGGCAGAAGTGGACGTCATCATCGGACTCGATGGACAACCACAAGCAAGCAAGTGTGTGTTTGCAGGCATGCTTATCAGTCTCAAAGCCTTAATGATTCTGAGCCTCCACTTGGCACATTTATTGACTGGTTTTGTGTTTGGGCTCAGGCTGGCGGAGTGACGTGCAAATTGTTGCGTTTTTATGCTCAAAATATCTTTCATGCACACATGTTGTAGCTGTTAACAAGTGATTAAGACCTACAGCACAGCCACATATTCATATGATAATGCATTTAACACCCAAGGGCCATAACAAAGGCCCAAGTGAGAAATCTGTTTGCTGATATACTGGCTGATATCGGCCAATCACAGCTGTATCCTAATAGCGGTATCAGCCCCAAAAATCCAATATGGGTGGGGCCTCAGCTGTATTAACACATTTTGTGTAGTCCTGAGAGTTTCCAAAATAAAACTTCAAACACTTACAAATGTGAATGTCAAACTCTTTAATGTTACGCTGAAGTAACACTGGATTTCTGGGATCCGTCTTAATCTTAGTATTCTTTAATCCGAGCCTCATATGTGCTGTGTTATATCGGTAAAGAGGGTTTGTTTTTGCTTTGGTTTGTTTATTTATTTGTCAGCAGAACTACAGAAAAACTTCTGACCCAATTTTTTACGAAACTTAGTGAAAGGTTAGTGTCTTATTAAAGGCAAAACAACTTCCCCAACTTAAACAGGCTGGTGTAAAAAGGAAAAATGCAGCAAAATGTCGCCGACTTTGTATTAAAGTAACATATTTATAGAAGTTGACTAGTTTTGTAAACTTATTTGTTTCTGTGTTTAGACATGCATCTGGTTTGCATGCATGCATGTTTGGACACTTGTTGTTGGAAACGTCTCGCTCAGCTCAGTTCCGGTTAATTATAATTTGAGTCCATTAACAGACGGAGGCGACAGACAGAAGCAGATATCGCCTCCTTGTCTGGAAGCTTGATTGGATATTTTTGCCGGCAAATTGCACATGAAGAAAACTTCACAGAACTGGTCCATTATCTCACTCTCTACCACTTTCGGTCTTTTCGTTTCATTTGCACCCTTTCTTTATCTTCATTTTCTTTTCGCTCTAATTTCATTTGGTCTCATAACCTGAACTCAGCTCAGTCATTGACATCTCATTCAAATCCATCTCACACAGGCATAAATAAAAGCCTCGAATATGCTCAGTGTCCAGCACTCTCTCTCTCTCACACACACATACACACACACACACTATGTCCCTCACCTCTGCTGCTTTCACACTCATGTCCTCTTCTCATTCACCAAACTGAATTAGCCTGGAAGTGAGGCCAGAGCAGGCCCATTACCACCATATAATTACATTCATTTAAGCTTCAGCTCAAACTAAATCCTCTGCTTCTCATCTCTCCTTGCGTCTCCCTTTTTGACCCTGCCACATTCTCCTTTGTGCTTTTCTTTAACACTTGTTGCCCTTTGCACTAATTCAATTTCCAGCTCCCAGTTTGTTGACATGGAAATAATAATGGCACTATGTAATTGTCTACTTGTTGGACCACTTCATTTGTTAAATTCTATTTCGTAGAGCTCCGGGTTTATGAAAACAGTCGCATAACGGCTCCACCCAATGAGTTGCATGTGATAAATAAAGCATAAATCATAAAATGATGCAGTTTGTCACTAAAGGAACGTGTCAGAATCTCCCTGAATCAAGACCAGAAGGTTTTAATACTGGCCACAAATATTCAACTGACAAAAACACAACTTGTCTAAGCATAAAGAGGATTAAGTCAGACGCCGCTGCAGCACCTGTGTCAGGAAAGAGAATAGATAGAGAGTGGCAAAATTGTTGGTGCACAGCTGGTGCAATGAATCACAGTTTGTGCTGGAGATGCTTCAGTGAATCTGACCATTACAGTCACTGCAGAGCGCTGCTGGGATGAGCTGTAACAGGATGTTTGCAGCGTCGGTGTGCAGCTGCACAAATCAACGTGAACTGAAGGGCAGTGTCAGTTAGCGTGAGTCTCAGTCCATGAGGGACATCCAGCACCTTTGGAAAAGACTGTTTTCAAGGTGACAATGCAATCCAGCCGAGTTACAAGTGCACAAGATTAATGAGGGATGCACTGATCTGCTCTGTCTGATCGCTGTTAGCGCTGATACTGCATTAATTAAGGTAAGTGCATTTCCACTGTTTTTTAAAGAGGTAATGTGTAAGATGTGGCCACCCGCTGAAGGCTACTCCCAACAAACAGGGGGCAGCGTATCACCAGACAAACCCTTAACTGCCGCCAGCTGACTTGAGCCGGTTGGTGTTGACGCTGTGGGCAACTCATCAAACTCTGCAGCTGGACCCGAGGGGTATGGCACAAAACCAAGAGAAGGGACTGAGCCAGGGTTTTCCAGTTATCCTGGCTGAATTCAGCCTGGACTCAGTTGCACAAAAGCAGGTTCACATAAGTTGCCATGGAGATTTATTCTTTGCAGCGAGCTTGCTCCAGACCAGGCTAACAGCCTCACTGGCGCAGTCAGCGGTCACTGCGATTGAAAAGAAATGTGTTTTACAGTAATACCACGTCTTCTGTGTTTTGCTTCATGTTTGTTAGCGTGCATTGAAATACTACAGATATTTTCATTTGGTAAAGTAGGCCTACTGTTATTATTTTAGTTGTCCTTTTTATTTTTGGGCCGCCTGTTAAATCATGTTCATGACGACTGCTGGTTGTGATGCCGTCAGAGGTTTGATGAATATGTTCATATTTGTAGTTGTTAGGATGATTAGAAGCGGCTGATAAAATGTGAAGGTGGTTCAGTTAAACGAGTGACAAGGGCGACACGTACAGTCGGACTCACCTGTGTTACTTCCTTCATAATGAGGTGCCCTTTCTAAGAAGATGTGCTAGATAAAGAATCACTAATACCAATACAGAGAAGAGCCGTCCAACGTGAGAGAATGATGGAGGCCGGACTTGTTGAAAATTTCAGCAGCACACAGCGCAAAGCCACGCCCACTCCATAATACAGATGATCCGTGTTTTACCATCTCTCCTCCCGTCACAAGTGGCACGCTCTTATATTTTGCTTTTTACATCAGAAGAATAGAGAAGAATTGTGCAAGATTCAGGGTATTATAGCCTATTACAGAAAAAAAAAGTTACATTCCAGCCGTCAGAGTTGGATAATAGGCTACTCATCATTCATGGGAGATTTGCTGATTAAAATTAACTTCCAACAACAAGTTGCATAAATGGCAAGTAGACTAACTTGATGGATAATAAATATGTTTCTTGATGGAGCAGTTCTTCAGTTTTTGACTACTGCTCTACTACTCCTCTACTCCACTCTCGTATTTTCTTTTTTGTGACATAAAGTATGTCACACTTTCTCGTAAGTTCCATTAAAAGCTGTTGCTCACTTGATGAGAAGTACGCGGCACACATTTTCCATTTCCACGTCAGTAAATCTGTCATCGATCTCACGGTCTGCTGAAGGAAGCCGTGGACGCACACTCATCCAAATCGGCTTGACACGGTCACACCTTTTCGTCTCAGCCTGGCAAACATACAGACAGACAAACAGACTTAGCAAGGATGCATTTATTAGAATAGGTCAAGACTCGCTTTTTTCAATCATCCTGGATGTCTTAATTCTATTTTTGTGAAATACCCCTCAGGATTTAACATGGCCTCCAAGACTGTTTGATAACAAAGATCGCAGCATTACCGAGCAGGACTTGTACAGGAGGACCCTTTATGCCGATTAGATACCGTTCAGTACTTAACTTGAAAATCAACAAGATTATCTTAAGAATTGGCAGAGAGAATAGAAGCAATGAAAAACGATCAGGACAACTTATTTTCAGTGTCATGTTGCTTCTGGCTGCCTCTGAAAATCTGAATATATTCTCAGTCAACCTGCAGAGTTAAAAATGTAACTTGTCCTCTGCAAAAGTATAAAAAAAACCAAGTCCATTTCCACATTTGCCAGCAGATATCATTCAGCACAAATCAGCCGTTCAGAGAAAAATGACACACAGGACACCTCGTGTGCAGCAACCCTACACAAATAGCTCTCCTCTTGTCTTCTCCATGCATCCGATGCTTCCACTCCACGCCTCTGTCCAATGAGTCCTCTTCTCCCCGCTGCAAAAATAGCACTCTTACCTTCAAGAGAGCAATGACGCTGATTACCCCAAGAGGAGGAATTAGTATTGTTCACTTGTTTGGCTGCAAGTACATAATGATGTAGTTGGGGTCAGAGTAGCAACGCACAGTGATTGTTAAGGCTAGTGGCCATTTGTCACTCTAGTTCGTCGGTATGGTCAGTTACACACAGATGAAACACGATGAAACTGATGACAGTGCAGCTTATTAGCGTAGCTTAGCACAAAGGTAAGAAATCGGAGGAAAAGGCTGTTTGGGTCTTGCAGAAGGTAACAGATCCTTTGAAACTCACGAACATGGTCTTTCATTTATTCTATCCCGACCACAACAACAGCAACAACAATAACATGAGTTAGAACAACAATAACAACAGCCTGCTGCTGAAAATATTCCTTTTAAAGTGAAAGTGTTTTTCCCTTAGGCTATGAATTTATCAATCAGCTAGTTGTTAACGAAATCGTTCAGCTTTGAACTCAGATTTGAAGGAGTTTCACTGGAATAAACACTGAGTAAACACACTAATGAGGAAGATATGTTCCTTTTGAACCTTTCAAATCTGCCGACCTGCTTAAGAAAAGGCCAAGAAAACGTAAATGTTCTGTCATTTCTGAGCGTTGGCTCTTATTTATAGCATCAGACAGTCATGGAGGTGAATAAACATTAGATAATCACTTTTCTGTATTTAGGGTGAGAGCAGAAGAGAGATGAAAATTGAATCTTAAATGTAATATTTACACAAAACACTGACGCCCTAATGGTTTTCCAGGGAATGAGACAAAATTGTTTTGGGGTTATTTTGGGCCCGTGTGAGTGTGCGCATGTGTTTATGATCTAAAGACGTCTAAAAAAAGCTCCTCCAGAAGGTCACTGGCTCATTCCTGCTTCCTTTGTGCCTCTGAGGCAATATATCTTCCGCCTCCAGCCAAAAGGTGAATGGGAACTTCAGCTCCTTCCATCAGTGCGGCAGCGATCTGAGAACACATCAGGCAGACGCACAAGGACGCAGAACACAGACGCTTTGTGGGGAGACGCCGAACGCAGCTGTGCAGATAGTTGGCCGACTTTGAGAGGCTTCGTTCAGGCCCGAAGGGGTTGATTCAGAATCAAGAAAAACAAGGGAAACAAAATTAAAACTTTGACTTTAAGCTCGTTTTGTCATAAAATGTTTCAAACAGCTGGTGTGTAATCCACCTCCTGGATGACAGCTACAATTTAAACAGCCACACAGACCATAACTTGAGCCCAGGGAAGGTTTCCATGACAACACTAGCATCCCATGTGTCTCATATTCCAGACCATTGTCAGTCAGTGGCCCTTTTTAAGGGAAAAAATCCAATTCTCTCCTTGGTATCTCGTCCTTCCTCTTTGTTTTATATTCATAGAAAAGAGCGAGTGTGATTTGTTGAACCGAGGCTCGTTTTTATCGGAGACATCAGCTTTCTTTGTTCGGGGCAACTCCTGACTCTCTTTGGACGTGGCAGTCTGAGGAGTATTAGTAGTCTGAGTGTTCCAAGTATCAGTGTGTTATTTTCTGAAGGCTAAAGTGAGTTGTCACTCTGAGTGCGTGGCTGAGCTGTCTGTCACAAGCTCTGAATAAAAATGGAGGGGGGATGGAGAGGAGAGAAGTGACAGGCTGCAGGAAGTCAAATCTATTTGGCAAGAGCGGAAGTGTTGAACAAAGTAGATTTTGGTGTGGATAGTGCTGTTGACGTGCCGGAGAAATTCTTATGACAGAACTGGAAAAACTACATAAAGTTTTCATCGTGTCACTGCCAGAGGCTCACTTTAATGTCCACTAACAGCTTGTCATATCGGTTCACATGAAGTGTCCGTGATGTGAACTTTGTTGCATTTGAGCAGATTACAAGTTGACGACCGAGTGAAGAAGCAAAAGAGCTTCTGTTGCTGTGTTGAAGTTAACACTTGTTAAGCAGGTTGGATCAAACCGTTGTGCTGACGGTGACAAAGGATCAGACAATCACTAAGTGATCCTCCAAGGGGGAAAATTCAGTCGGCAGTTTTGGCATTGTGTCATGAAAATGCAGTTTCTTTGTTGTAAAAAGCAGATGATAATAAAATGAGGGGTAATTTAAACATATCAGTGCCATATGGGCCATGCTGTCAGTTTGTAAGCTGGCAGATTTTGTTTTCTCAGTACAGCAAAGGCATCATTAGAGGCGGAGCAGAGCGGTTCATGCCTGTCCCATCATGTCATCAACTAATCAAAGTTCTTCAATGTATTGTTTCTGCCTTTTTCCTCTCAAGTGTTTTCAACATATTGAAGTGGACTGCTGATGTCCAATATGAGAACGGCTGAAACTCAAGGATTCGACGTGATGAAGATATTTTGCTGTTTTAAAGGAACAATAAGAAGAAGACTTCAGTCAGCAGGGATCTCATTTGGCTGGCTTCATGGACGGTAATTACCAGCAGAGCCTTGGAGTGAAACATCATCCAAAATATTCAGCCTCTCCAGCGTGGAGAGGAGAGCTAATCAGACTCAGAGCACTTACTCAAACACTCAGAGGAGGCACACACCAAAACCATACATCTACACGCCGCTGTAATTATTCTTAAAGGCTTTTTTTAAGGAGAACAGATGAGAAGCAGCAGCTGAGACTGGACACGACTCTCTGATATGCTCCTTGTTAACACTGTCTGACTCAGAGCAGCATTGCTGTCCGTGGAGCCTCATGAAGCACAAGAGGTAAATATAAAAAATACACCAAAATATAAAAAGTCAGTCTTTAATAAAAGCACTTGGACTGTGTTTAAAGTAAGGCCTGACCGATACATCCGTTTGTAAGTCAATATCGACTTACCTCAGATCAGTATCAGTGTTTATGTTCTCTGATATTCAAACTGATTCTTAAGGCTGAAAAAAATGCCTGAACTAGTGATTTAAAATAGTGTAATTGCATAGTTTGTCCAGCAGAGGGTGTTTATTAACTAATAAGTGAAGTGTTTCCTGTTCAGCGCTCTGATGTTTGGAATAAAGTTTGTTCAAATGTCAGATTTCCTGCCTCCATCACAGATCTTTGACACAAGGATACGATATCTGCTAAAATGATATCAGATTTTTTTTGCTGCCTAATATCAGTAACGGAGTCAGCCTCAAAAATCCCATATCTGTCTAATTATCTTATTTAATGGACTTGATTCAACCCTTTTTTCTTCCATTATCAATAATAATTTGCAGGTAGAGAGCATGTGCCGTTTGTAGTAATATGTCACTTTTGGATGAAAAGCTTAATATTTTGGATTTCAACAAGATATATTTTAGAAATTTAGCAAACTTTTGAAGGACATAAATGACAGCCAGCATAATAAAAATAACCAAGCTCATTTTCCTATTTAAATCCCATTTTAAAAATACACCAGTGACTTGGAGTGATTTGGAGGTCTTATCATTGATTGGATTTCACCCAGCAGGCACTCTGTCAGCCCTAGAAATGAAAATAATTTTTGCAAATCAAGATCAGTGGAAGAAATGAATAAAAAATGTCCTCGTTCACTTTGAGCAGTATTTAATTATTTCGCTGGAGGATCAGTTAATCTTTGTTTAACTGACAGTGCTGCAAAAAGGTTTGCGACAGTGGGAAAACTGAAGACTAAAAGCAATAATCTGCCTTGAATTCAGGGTTTCTATACAGTATGACCAATAGTATTTGCTAACCTTTATCCAGAAACCCCTTTTTTCTAAAATGATCTTTGATTTCATGCCTGTCAGGTCTTAAGTTTAAGGCCACTTTGTGTAGATGAATGTTGAAACTTCAGTTTGTGGAGTAAAGAAGAATAAGCCCCCACTGTAAACTCTGGGACAGACTTGCTGCCAGCAAGCCCACATGTACAGACGGCAGGAGATAAAGAGACAAACAGGAAGCTATTTTGTGCAAAGAAGATACGATTTTCTGTCTCATTATGTGGAAATGGGAAGGCTGTTTAAGCTCGGCACTGTAATGTGGTAGACTGCAACAAGAGTTTCCATTTGAATTCAAAAACATAACCATATCTATATCCAGATGGCTGCTGCAGGGACGAAGAGTTAAAGTTTAATGTTGGAAGTGCGTTCATAACCTAAATGATTACTAATAGGAAAAGGAAGAAAAAGAGAGCATGTGGAATCTGCAGAGGTGACAGTAAAAGGTTCATTTTGGGTGCCAGCAGAAGTGTTGAAGAGTTGGGTCTTATCAGGTTGAATGTCAATTAGCCGCGTCTATCAGCAGTGAAAGTGTTTCGGCAAACAGCTCTTCGACATCTCTTTGAAAAATCACTTAAAGGAAAGCTGGCACAGTTCCAGAGCGGCCATGCGGGTCCCACACTGACTACAGGCGACTCAAAGCGAATGGGACAGGTGAAAAGTCAAAGGAAACTTTAATCGAGAGTCACTTAATAGAGTTGAGGGACTGGAGGTAAATGGAGAAGCCAGAATAAGCCTGCTGAGGGAAGACCAAAGGCAGCTCATGTTAAGCTCATTTTCACTGCACCCTGTTTTTGTTATTATGGTGCTGAGCATGGAGGGTAGGGCGCATGCGAGGGACTTTAGCAGCAGTTCAGGCTGTTGTTGTACGGCGGAGGCCACAGCGATATGTTCGTTTACTGAGTTGAACAAGTAAAGTAATTCAAACGTTATTGAAAGTTTTCGTCACCGAGTTATCAAATGGTAGCAGAGGATGGCTAACAACACAAACTACAGAGTCCCGTGTGCATTTGATGAAAAGAAATCTTATGAAAGCTGACAAAATGGGATTGAGATATGGACTCGTGTGACGGACTTGGATAAGAAAAAACAGGCTTTGGCTGTTACTCTATCTATCGCTGACGGGAAGAGCAAGGGATACAGCTCTGAAAATACCCGTGGACGATTTGAACAAAGATGATGGAATGAAAACACTTATGGAGTGATTGGATAATGTGTGATAATGTGTTTCTAATGTCTTTCTCCATGGCGGATTACATTGTTAACTTTGAGCAGAGGTACAATAAAAGGCACACGTTTGACATGCACCCTCCATGACGCTGTTTTAGCGTACAAGTTGTTGGACGCTGTCGCCTTGATGTTAAAGATAAACAGCTTGTGCTCACGGCTTGTTTTACACTTACCTTTGCATGCATGAAGTCAGCTTTGAAAAGGATTTTTGGAGACCAAACTGTCCCATCCACAGCTGGAATTAACGTGAGTCAAGATGCTGCATTTTATGTGGAACAAAGAAAGACGGTGGCAACAGATTCCGTTCACAAAACAACCAGGCGAGGGCGCCATTGACCGGGACAAACCCACTTGACAGGTATGGGAGGAGACCAAAGTGTGCTGTCTGTCAGAGCACATACCACTGGGCTAAAGACTGTCCACATAAGACCGAACATGTAAAAATGACAGATGAAAATAAAGAAGCGAAAAAGTTGAGGAGTGTAATGTTATACTGTTGGCCAAGGAGTCAGAGTCTGATGCCGAGATATTCGTGGAAGAGGCCTTAGGTTCAGCTGTAACTGACGCTGCATGCACGAGGACAATCGGTGGAGAAAAGTGG
>JAQLOL010000016.1:15720095-15731789 GCA_029783665.1 Naso thynnoides | reverse complement strand
CCCCCCCCCCCCCCCCCCCCCCCTCCTGCGTTGTTTGTATTGATGTTATCTACACTGGAACAGACTGGAAAAGCTAAAACACTGACTTTGACATGGCTAGCATCAAATTCACGGATTTCACTTCATCTTCTTATCAGGACACACGGGCTCATACTCACAGTTGTGTCACTTCTGCATTCTGGAGGATTAGCGTTATCTGTTTGCCCCCGCCTTGAAAAGGCAGATTACTTTATTAGCAGTTTTACGTGAGCGAACCGGACCTCGCTCTTCAGTGGGACGGATCTCTCTCTGTATGAATCAAAGCGAGCTGTGAGGCAGCTCCTGGACACATGATGGAGAGGTCAGCTTTGTGCTGAAGGGCAGGCAAAGTGTGCACTTTAAAGGTACTACAAGGAACTTTCAGTTTTTAGTTGATTCTAGCGCCCCCTTTGGACAAAAGCGGTACTAACACAAGCACCTGCTGTCATAAAGATCTTTACTGGTGCGTACCAGGCAGACAGAAATCGGTATAACACCGGCAACACGTGCATTTGCTTAGTAAGCGAGTGAAAGAGAGACGGCGGGATGGACGGTGATGATGTCACGTGTTTATATGTGACTGAGAAATAAGTTATGAGCCAGTTGTGTGACAGTAACGTCTCTGAGACCTGTTACAACTGTTTTCTGTAGGCTAACGTCACACAGACATCTGCGTTAACGTTACACGCTGAGGTACAAACTAACAGCTGCAGGCAGAGAACAGAATTATGTTACTGTCATTGCACAGAACAATGAAATTTTAAAAAATGGCTTACCATAATATTTAACATTTTGTGTGTGTGTGTGTTGCTTTGGAAACTCACCAGCACACATGTCTCAAAGCTGTTGTTGCACAAGTATTGATCAAGTTACCTCTTTGTTTTCAGAGTGCAGTTGTTTTCTTTCAGCTCATTGGTTCTTCACGTTGTCAACATTTTTCACTCACTTGTTGTGATATGAGATCCCGCTGATGAGCGATGGATCGACCACAACCATCACCTGTTAGCAGCTCTTTCCTTGTAACGTACTTTGTATTTTGAGATATTTTTTAGTGCATCTTAATGATTTATTTTGTATTCTGTGCGCTCGTGTGTCTGCAAACCATCTTGGTTTAAACTGTTTCTTTAAGAAGCTATGAGGAATTTCATTTTGTGTTGATGCTGGTGACTCCTGTGGACAAAGCAGAAGTGTTTCCGTCCCCTCGTGTCCTAAAGGTCTTGGTGTGCGAGTTTGTTTGTTTTGGGATCTTTCTTATGACAAAGCAAACTGAATTAGCAACCACAGCCAGTCTGTGCTCTACTTTAGCTGACTGAACCACAAAAAAGAGAATTATCATTTTCCAACACATACCTACAATGAACATCTGAAGCTAAAGCCAGCTGTAGCATGAGACTCCTAATTTTGGGCTCAGAACAAAAGGCAGCCAGCAGTCGTTCATTTTCAACGTATGCTCACGACGAAACAGATAAATAACTTAAAATCGTCTCTTTCAGCTGCTTCAGGAAACAAGCAGACAGCCGTTTCTGGGTTATAGATCCGTGTTTAGCTTTGTGTTTTAGTGTCGGTGCATGAGAGGACGCCACTAAACATTCTGCCAGTTTCTTGTCTTTTAAAATGAGCTTTTATTGTATTTTTTGCTCCTCCGTTGTTATTAGTTACCGGCGACGTCAGGACTGCACCGTTTGTCATAATAACGCTGTAGAACATCATATATGATCGTAAGTATCCTTATAATGAGGTCTAATGTGCAAAAAAACCCAAACTTCTCATTTCATAGAGATTATTTAGTGCTGGACAAACATTGCTTTAAATGGAAAGATAATGCAAAAGGGAAAATAGAATCAATTAAACAAGTGACAGTGATTGTAGAAGAATGATGAGGAGAGAGGCAAGACAGATGAAGGCAGTTTGTGGAGATAAGGGGAGGGTGATTTAATGATGCAAAGCCATGGACAAAGGATGACAAGGAGAGAGATGGATCGTGGGAACAGGTGACAGGAAGAAGCTCCCTGTTTTCTATACCGTCTCGTCCCCGTTGAATCATTATGACACGACGTCCTCTGTGCGCAAAGCGACTCTAATTCTAAAAGACTGAAAAACAAAATTAGAGTTTGACAGTAAGAGCAGAGGGAGGAAGGAGAGCGAGGCAGCGTAAAGCTCCTGAATGAAGTGAGTAACGATGGCAGGGCTGAGAGACGACTGATGGAGGAGGGACACGGCGTGAAGGATGAGCGCGGGGAGGGAATTACAATGAAGTCGTGATCCAAAGGGGACTGAATAAATAAGAGTATGAACAGCTCAAGTGATGAAGGTATGGACAGGCGGAGAGATGAATTAAGTGATAGTGAAGTAGGGAACGAAGAGACGACGGATGGCAAAGAGGTGACACCACACGGAAGGAAGGAGAGTGATGAAGGAATTTGAGTTGAGAAGAAATGGCTTGACTGGAAATCAGTTTCTTTAAACGTTTAAAAAAATGTCTTAAGTTTGAACTCTGATGCAGAAATTGTCAGTTGGTGTTTAACTTTTTTTTTTTTTTTTAAATGCAAAATCTGAGTTTCTTTAAGTCGTTCATATTTTGGAAATCAGTATGTTAACATAAAAGGTTCAAATTAGATTCCAGAGATTTATGGATGTAGAAACTTAAACAAAACATTTATTTTAGTTTTTGAGATTTGCTCGTTTGTATGACAAGAAATGTTTCGCGTTTAGCACGTTACGCACGTGACGACGTGAAAGACAAAAGCCTTAATGCTGCTGGAGAAATGAACACTTCAGCTGCTAGAGTTTTTATTTTAGATGGATTTGAACAGAGTTATGCAAAGAAACATCTGCCATGAAGGGCTCAGCACCACCTGCAGGAGGTCCTCGCTTACCAGGTGAAACTGAAGAGTCACTTTTACGCTGCTTCTGCAGCTCTAAAGGTCATAAGTAGTTGTGTATTTGCAGAGTGATGGTTTGACTGAACGTACTAACATACTGAGTGATGCTGGAGCTTTTGTGCTGCAGTGGCAGAAGACCCTCTGAAGGGACAGTTCACCCAAAAATGAAAATTCAGTCGTTATTTACTCACCTTCACGCAGACAGAAGGCCGACTGACTTTCTTCAGTCCACTAAACTTTTTTTGCAGTAATCTCCTAATTAATTGTAGTGAATGGTGACCAGGATTCAGACATAAAACAAATGCATAATAAATGCGTCCGTGCTGCTCGTCTGAAGTAGTCCAGGTGTCCTGCAGCCTTGACATGCTGATGCCATGTTCTCAGCCTCACTGCTCACTGTAGCCTGCAGCTCTGGTGCCTTGTGTGTGAAGCTCGCTCTCGAGGTGAGACCAGCGTGTGAAATTCGTGCAGTGTTGTGACTAAGACTCCTTCGGCATGAGGGTGAGTAGAAAGCGACTGCGTTTTCATTTTCGGGTGAACTGTCCCTTTAAACCATCGTCTTTCTATTGAAGTGCAAGATTTTAGACTTGACTTTACCCAAACAGCAGAGAGGATGTTGAGGATGGGATGTTTGGCTGCCTCGTGTCGTCAGCTTGACCCTCCACTCTGCTCAGCAGCTGCTTCTGCGCCCTTTGACCCCTCTCTACGCATCTCTTGGGAAAACATGCTGCAGAGCTGTGAACATCGAATGTGTTTCCACCTCAGCGCTCTATTAAAAGATGTTCTTCTCTCCCTGGGAAGTGACACTAGCCCCCTACAGAGATGTAAAGGTGCCCCCGCGTTTGTCTCTGCAGTCTTTCCGCATAAACAAATGCAAATCAGCATCTCGGGCCCACTTTCCTCCACACGGTTTCTTAATTACTTCTGCTCTTTGGCTTCATCTCCAACAAAAAAGTGTCAACAGTGGAGGAGAAACGCAGGAAGTCGTATCTCCAGTAATTACGAGCGTCTGCAGAAATGATGCACAACTAAGACGTGATGGGAGACTTCATTAAGAAGTATGTTTATGTGTTTATCAATACGCTCTGCAGGGACCAATCAGCTGGAAGCAAGGCTGCAAAGTTAAGTATGTATGTTTGTATAACAAGCTGGTTAATGAGCATTTATTTGATTACTGCTTTGCAGCTTAAAGGAAACAAATTCTAACTGCACTGTAGTACATTTAACGTTAAGTTTTCCTATTTTTAGTAAAAAATAAAAAGAGTCTGGTTGCTGGTTTAAACAAAGCGTGTCATGCTCCTTGTGCATATATGTAACAACACATCAGGGAGATCGCCCTTCTACATTTTTCTCACATTACTTCCTGCTTTTGCAGTGATGCTGTCTTTGCATGTTTCCTTCATGATCGTCCATGAAGGCAGAATTCAGACACACTGGGGCTGTTTGGCTGAGCAGATTATTTAAGTGTTTGTAAAAACATAAAAACTGGTAAAAATCTGCCTTTTAGCATCGAGAGCGCCGTGCGTAGGTTTTCCTGTCGTTTCACCGTCAGACCTGCTGACTTCCCTGAAGAGCTCCCTGCTCTCTGCTCGAGTGCTCACCAAGCAGCGTTCACAGCCGAGGCTGTCCACACTGCGCTCATGTAACACATGCAAGAACTGTTTATACTGAAAACAGCTTCATGTTTGTGATCCTGCCTGATTTACACTGCATGCTTCGAATTTCTTCCTCGGATATGTATCATAGGGAAGAAGGGAGACAGCACATGGAATTGGATACTCTCAGATCTGTGTCAGGTTTCATCCATATGTGTAAATAAATGTGACATGAATCACACCTGCCAACGTGTCTGTGATCTGAGCAGACACATCAGATATTCCCTGTCCGTGCAAGTCGCACGTCATTGAAAATGTGACAGTTCTGCATTTTAATGAAAAAAAAACACAAATGCAAATGACTCTCTGTGCTCTCTGCTGAAAACATAATCAGAACGGAGACGGTGCAGTGGAGGACGAGGGCTTAAAAGACAGGTAAGGATTGAACATTACCAAAGGTAATGTTAACTAAAGTTAGCTGTCTCTGAAGCCTTGAGGGCAAAGAAACGGCGCAGGGGAAAAAAAAAAAGGATTTGTTCAGAAACAATTTCGTTTGCAGGATGTTTCCAGCCGTGCGAGCGCAGCTTTGAGCGCTCGGTGCTATGGGTAGCCATGGTGACTAAATTTTCCCACCTACTCATGAAACCACCTGTAATCCCTGTTACATCGGCTTTCTACCTCTCTGTAGAGCGCAGTGTGAAGTTACTGCTAATGCAAACTGATCATGTCCTACAGCTGCAGCTTCACATTAATCAAGTTCAGTGCAAGTTAACTTAAATTTTGAAGTGGGCTGATAACAGGAAATACTGTTCAGTTAGCTTATAGCTAGCTGACCATTGTTGATAATTAAAAATGCATTTACGGAGCAATACAGCAGCCATTCCCAGCATTTGTTGACAGTGGATGAATTTTGAAAATGTGTCTGAGTAGTTTAACACCATCTGTGGAGGTGACAGAACGACAAGGAGCTGTGAGATGAAGAGCTGCTCAAATGTTCACCAAATGTAAATGAACATATCGGAGTGAGTCAGTTTTAAAAGCAGATGCAAGCAGGCAGTCAAAGAAAATTGATAATGTTCACTAATGGGAATTGGGCATCGAGACCTGTAGTGCTACGCTATGTTGTGATGATTAATTGCAAACTTAATCAGGTGAAAGCTGAACACAAACCAGGTCAGAGGTCAGCTGCAGGTTGTCAGCAGCTGCTGCCACTCAGTGAAATTATGCCTGACTGTCACATTGCAACAGGATCTCGAAGCAATCTTGTTACATTTCACTCTTAATGTGCCGTTTTCTGTTTAGTCTTGTGCTCTAAGATTAGCTGCAATATTTTTCTGACCAGATGACTTTTCAAACAGACTAAGCAAGTTTCCAGTTTGTAGCATTTGTTCTCTTTCAGGCATGGCCTCAAATTGTCCATCAAATTCTTTCAGTCGACGGGCAACAGATGCTCCAGCTTCATGAGAGCCAACCAACCGCTGGAGGAGGGAAAATTAATGGCAGAGAGGGCAGAGTAGCTGGAAATAATGAGGAGAAAGATTTGGAGTCGATGAAGACATAAATGACGGACTGTGGAGAAGAACTGCAGAGTGAGACTCGGAGCGTGAACTGAATGCATATGAGAGGGGAGGAAGAGGAACAGGAGCGGAAGAAGATGACAGGCAAGACGAGGGAGCTGAAGGAGAGAAGAGGAGCACAGCAGAGAGATTTAGACGGAAAGCAGCTCACAAACAGAAGACGATCAACGACAAGAGAGGAGAGAGATCGTGAATATGCGGAAGACGGATTAACGTGCGAAAGGTGGAGTTTCATTCACCTCTTCTGATGTTTAAAGATGCTTTTATGTTGAAAGGGGGAGAAAATTGTCCTCACTGGAAGAGAAAAGCAGCACAGAAGGATGATGGAGGGATGAAAAGTGTAGACGCAGAAATGACACATTTATATTTTCTTTAAAGATGCCCGGACGCCATTTCTCCAATGTATGTAACCGCCTGCCGACTGTACGGCCAACGTTACGGCTAACGTTACCACCATGTTACCCTGAATTTATTCTGCCTGTCTCTCTCTCTTTGCATTAATCTGTCCCGCTCTCACCGATGAGTTTTAGCTCTGAGCCACCTGAAACATGAATGATGACATCGGTAGATGTCACAGTATGATTGGTTGACCATTGGCTGGTTTTCGTCTTCATTATAATTTGGCAGATTTTGTTTAACAGAGATTTTAAAAATGCTAGAATTTCATGCAATAGTACAAAGAAATTTAACTTGATTTTTTTTTTTTGGCCTGCATTGTTAAATAGGTGTACACTGTGAGCAGGGATATGATCCAACAGGGCTGATCATTCAAACTAATGATTGTCTGCACAATTTTTGCAATAGTCTCTTGATTTATTAGCGACAGCGTAACTTCAGTCAGTCCAGACGGCGCGGCGGTGCTGGTGGAGGTGAAGAGGCACGAGAGCCGTGATGTGCCTCTCGACAACACCAGTGCCGCTGAGACAGAAACATATACAACAACAATAACAACTTTGTAACATGGCAGTAACCTTCATTATCTGTACCTGCGTTATGGCGGTCGATCCTTTCCTCACGTTTGCTGGTCTTCAGTGAGTTAGCTGCTACCTGCTGCTGGCCAGTTTTAAATCTTCTGTAAATGTGGCACACAGATGTCATCGAACTATCACACCTTTGTCTCTGCGTGCCAACTTGGCTTTTTGCACAGTTTTTGGTGGACTCGGAGGCAGAACAATTCCGCCTTCGAAGATTTATCCGTAATAGTGATACACAGAAACCACAAAATATTCCCACCTGGCTGAGGATGCTGTTCATGACACTTCAACTATTCCAGCGTGAGTTTTAAACTGTCTTCCAAACATGCAGGAGGAAACAAAGAAGCAGCATTTAATCCAGCTTTATGTTTATTTCATTTTAACTCGTTGACTCATTGTCATCTGTCTCACTTTGCATCAGACACATTTCCTGCTGCTGCAGCTTCACATTAAAAGTGTTTAAAAAGCAGCCCTGGTGAGTCTTGCAGTTACTTTTATTGTGAAACAGTTACGACCCATGAAAATGGTCGTTTTCACCATTTTCTGACCTCAGAACAGTTTAAACATGCAGGAAGTAATGAATCATGAATAAGGACCACAGTGAGTTCAGGCTGCACTCATTTTAATTCTTCAGCAATGTAACTGATTTCACTGTGCCTGTCAGTGGCATGCTGGGAAATGGCTGCACTGTAAACAGACACACCAGCTGGTCCTCCGTGGTATCTCAGAGTAAAACAGAGCAGCTACAGGACAGTTTGCTGTCCCCCGAATTCTGGACCTGTATTAACAAACCACAGCGCTGAGATTAAAAGAATTATGACTTCAAGGTTCTTGCAGAAAAGGTTTTTCAAGTGCATTTTATTTCCCCGACAAGTCTGAAACTGCATTAAAACATGCACAAAGGAAACAACTGTTGACAGTGCAGGGGGGTGACAAAAATAAAAGCTTAGGTTGATGCAAAAGAAGTCAGGAACAAAAATAAACTGGAATGAAAGAAAAATCAGTCAAAAGATTAGCAGCAAAGAAAAACCCGAAAGCAAACAAAAAGATGATGGTTTCTGCTGAAAAGATCAAAAGAAGAAAGAGGAGAGACTCAAGGAACACCAGCAGCACAGTCATGTCATAAAAAATAAAACAAATGATCCAAAAGGTTTCTGAAGATGTGAATCACTGCACGTCGTCTCGCTGTTTAGATGTTCACTGACTCATTTTCCCTGAGTTTGTCACTGTTGATCACTCGTGCCAGCAGAGAGTGTTCAGCTGCGAGCGACGGCTGGGAGGAGGGGGAGGACGTCTGACGAGCTCCGCAGTTACCGAACCAACGGAGAGGAACAAGTTTGGCCTTCAACCTCCACGTGTCAACGCAGAGATGAAGCCATCAGTCCCTCGTTTGTTTTTGGAGACGATGGCGCTCTGTTCGTCTCGCTCTCTCGATGTTTATATAAGCGCTCTCTCTCTCCCCACCATATGGACGTCCCTGCTGTGAACCGTCCTTCCTCTCATTCAGAGCGTAACGCGCTGAAGCGGAGTAGCAGACTGCGCTGGTGGCACGCGATGAGGAGGGAGGAGGTGTGACATCGAGCTGAAGATGTTTTTTTTTTCTTTCCTTCTCCAACCTCCCACGTTGTGTCGCACAAATCTTTCTCTCATTTGTTCTTCCTCTCTTGTACCTTTTTTCTTGCCATGTTCTTATTTAGAAAAAGGCAAATTGATGTAAGAGACATTCGAATGTGTTTCGTTTAATTTAAAACCACCTTTATTTCGTAGAACTGTACGATGTTTTAAAAAAAAGCCTGGTCACAAGGTCACTTGAAGGATTTCAGGTTGACTTCAGGTGCCTTTGGGTTTACCTCCACACTCATTACAGTCTCTTGTGTATCTGTTTCCAAATTTATTTCAAGCCAGACAACATCATACATACGGACACGACAAATCTACAATATACCAATAAGAAACCTGAGAACAGCTACAAATCTATTACTTTATGTCTGTGATAAAAGTGCTTTAAAAACCAGCATACATGCATGACTGATCTCACACACCCACACACCCACACACACACAGAGCAGGTTTCCCTGAAGCATTATTATTCATGCGTGTTTGTTTGGCAGTTGTGTGTGTGCAGTTGTTTGTATGGGTTCATCAGTAGGACTGGGTGTGACGGTCCCTGAACCTTGTAACTGTCGTAACTGAGTGTGATTTACTGTGAAATGGACACAACAGGGCAGGATCGTGTTAAAGTAGAAACTCAGTGTAATAATGGCCTTTTAGCAAGTTGCTGCGAGCGTATCAGGTTAAGATTTCATGAAAACTCTGTGACTTTATCACCTTTCAGGTCACTATCAAAGCAACACAGCATGTGTGCAGCTTCGACCGTGACCCGCTGCTTCGAAAAACAAAAGTAAATAAATGATGGAAACGATGAAACTGCTGATTTGTTTTTTAACGTGCATCGTTCAGTTTTGTTTCCCAAAGTTACATAGTGTTGCTTTAGAGAAAACAGGTTCACTTATCAGCTTTGACCATTTTCTCTGCATGTTGACAGAGTCAGGTTGGATCAGGCTAGCTTAGTGTAAAGAGTCAGAGTGGAAGGAAAATGCCACTAGCTCTCTCCAGAATTCAACAATATGCATACCAACAATTCTAATGAACATGCTGATTTAATTTGTAAAAAGGTAGGGCATTTGTGGGGATGGTACTAATATTAGGAAGCAAAAAAATAATAATCGGATGTCAGATTTATGCATTTAAAATTGTCTAAGTGTGTTTATCAGAAGAGTCAGATATCTGACATTTAAACAGACTTTATTCCAAACATCCGAGCACTGAGCAGGAAACACTTATTTACTTATCATATAAAGTGGTGCACTTGTCTTTCTTTAACCTGTTTGTGGTCGTTACCAGCCTCTGATCCATTCAGACCAATGATCTGCTGCAGACTCGGCAGCCGACAACGCTGTCATAAACTTCTCTTCTGCATCTCTGCGGTATTTTCATCTGGAAGTAAAGTGGTCTATGTCTCCAGAAGTGTGAATCTTTATTGATTTTGAACCATTACTCAGGGAGTTACTTTAACATCACACCGGCAAAAATCTCTCATTAAAGGTGTGATGATTAACTGAAACTGTGAAAACAGCTTTTTTTCCTGCCACCGCAGAAGGTGAGAAAGAGAGGCAGACAGCGGGAGCAGACAAAGTGGCCGTCCAAGTACATATTGCGGCTCATTAGCTTGTGCGCTTCCACTGAGGCGAGCGGCTGTAAGTGAAATCCGATGCTTCATCTCTAACAGCTCTGCACACACACTGAACACAGCATAATGCTTATTGACATCTATGTACAAGCTATTGCTGGCTTTGCAACAGCCCCCCATAAACATAAAAGAAATCAATGGTACTCTGTGACCATTTTGCCTTTTGTGGGTTGGAAACACTCAGCCTCAGTTAGCAGCTCTGTGCTCAGTGTGGTTTCTCATTCACTGTATCACTGCGAGGGAAGCGGCACCAAAACGCTTCTTTAGTTAAGCAAGCAATTAATAACAATTAACTGGAGCAAAAGAGGCCGGAACCGTTTTCCAGAGTTGGTGCAATTGCAGGAAATGGCACTTTTAGATAACGGAGGAAAATATCTGTAAAAATCATTTTGGAAAGACAAATTTAATCCAACTGCAGAAAAAAGGATCAGCCAGTTTTTAGAGGAGCAGAAAAAAAAAATCAAACAGGAAAATTACAGTGTGTTGTATTTCCAAGTTAAATTGTCATTATAAAATAATTAAAATGTTGTTTAAATTTTTGATGGAATTCCAGCAGTTGCGCTGAAACTGCAGAAATCAAGCAAGGAGATGAAAAACAAAAATACGTCACTGCCATTTAAAGCGATACACGCACGGATTTTACACTGAAAGCCACCGGGCTCGAAAACTACAAAAATGGCCGACCTCGGTCAAGCCGCGACCAACGAAATTTTATCTTTGCCCTAAAGTTTGACTAACGTCCATGAAGAGAAAAAGCCTACAGTGTAAATCCGCGCGTGTATCACTTTAAGAGACTAAGTGAATTTCTTATGAATTCTCAGCCGTCACTAAACATTGATTTGCTCCAAAATATGTTAATAAAAAGTGAAGTCTGAGGAGGAAACATGCATAAGAAGCAGTGCAAGCCTAACGTGTTATTGATTGATGATGAGGGATTGATACCTCTCCGGCATTGTGATGCTTTGTTTGTTTTCATGTGTATGTGTGTTCATCCTAACAGGCATATTGACTCATTCTGCATGAAATAAATCCATGTGACTTTGTTCAGAAACTACTGGGTGTTGCTAACAGGCTCACTTTGCCCCGTGGCTTCTCTTTGCAGGAAACTGTAAAGGAACTGGATTAATGTTGCAGATTTTCAGCCCCTGTTTTACTGGAATCTCCCTTTAGTTTGTTTGGCTGCATGTGATGAGGGACTTTCAGACTTTCAGAGAGTTAAAGGAGGAAAAATAATATAGATGGACAGACAGACGGACAGATGCAACAGAGATCAGAGAAGAAGAAATGACAGTTATCTGTCAGCATGAACTTATGAGAGTAGAAAGATTTGTGCAGTGTGTAAATCATCTGTGCAGAGACAAACTCAGAAAGTAACACGACATTCAGATATATACGGCT
>JAQLOL010000016.1:15694986-15706328 GCA_029783665.1 Naso thynnoides | reverse complement strand
AACGACAGCGCAGCATTAACAATAACACAAGAAAAATATGAGCTCTGTCTACATTTGAAGGACACACACACTTTGTCAGTATGCATGCATGGTGCGCACACACACAGACACACACAGACACACACAGACACACACAGAGTTTGCAGGTAACACAGTAACAACATCGCCCCCAGTTGGTGTGATTATGTCGAGCTATACGACGATCAGTTATCCTCCTTTATCCCATCACTCACACCCAGAGGTATTAAGATGGATTACAACTCTGTGTGTGCGTGTGTGTGTGTGTGTGTGTGTGTGTGTGTGTGTGTGTGTGTTTCCGTGCGCGTGTCTGCATTGACTGTATGTGTGTTCATGTGATGCTATCAGGAAGTGAAATTCTTCTTTTTACTAGCCTTCATTTAGTTTCTCTCCTTGTTGTTTGACTCCGTCGTTGTTTCCTTTGTCTTCTGTCTGTCTGTCACATCTCCATCTGTCCTTCCTGTCATTCCTCTTTCTTTTCCACTTTAAGTCCCTCCCCTCTATTTTCGTTTCTCCTCTTCTTCCTTGCCTTGTAATAAAAATGGTCCTTTTGTCAGATGACTTTGTCCTTGAATCTGGAGCCAACAGTTACAGTCTTTTAAACAACCTTCTTCTTTTTTTTGTTTGTTTGGTTCTTATATATCGCTAATCTACAGGAGAATCTTTTGTCTCTGGCTGTGTTTAAACTAAGAAAAACACCAAAATTAGAGAAAGTTTCGTCCAACCCTTATCTCAACCCTAGAAGTCCGAATACAAAACTCCCACCAAACACATTTGCTGTGTGGAAGCCAAATCCTTAAATAAACGACCACCTGCACATACGTGTTGTGAGGAAAACCAAAGAGAACATTTATCACTACAAGACTGGCGTACGAAGTTCTGTTGAGATTTGACTTGTTTAAAAATGAAAAATACTCCTAAAAAAACAGCTGGAAGGCTCCATGTTCAGATTTCTGCAGAGAGCTCATGAATTTTGGCAAGTTTAAACAAATCAAGCAGCTCTCATTGAAATATCCAGCCTGTCTCGCGTTCGATGAGCCAGCTGGCAGCCGCTCGCCAGCGTGTGTGAACACCAAGCGACCAAGCGGAAAACCAAGAGCCTGAGTGAAGTGAAGAAAAGACTTTTCATTTGTCTCAAAAATTCAAATTCAAATCCAGGCTGAGTTCTAACAAGGATTACTGCCGGAGGTCGAAGGCCTGCCGAACCGTCAAGTTGCATTTTCCACCCACCCATGACACCGGAGTTCCTGATTATTAAATAAGTTTTGGTGGAAGTTGTCTCTATTCAGACGTGTATGTCTAGCAGTGGTGAATGAAGTATTTCGATCCTTTACTTAAGTAAAAGTATAAATGCTAAACTGTGAAAATACTCCAATGTAAGTAAAAGTACGCAGGTATCATCAGCAAACTGTAGTTTGAGTATGAAAAGTAAGAATACTCATGTCACAGTTCAACGTGTTTTTCTGTCATCTGATGTTTCTGGATTTATGTTACTGCTGCATTTTACTGCTGCGGGTGTTTGAACTCTTTAACTACTTTACGCTGTTGAGTTTAATCTACAGCAGTGCATCATATTCCAGAAGATTATCACACGTTTGCTCGTGAAAACAGTCTGTTTTCTGTTTAGTGACGGCACATTGTGCAGCTTTAGCTTAAGGAGGAAGAGAACTTCAACACTTCATACTGGAACATTTTCACTGAACAGAACGATACCAAAGATTATGATCTGAAAAAGGAGCGAGTAACTAAAACTGAAATTAAATGCAGTAAAAGGTAAAATAATTTCTTCTGAGATGGAGAAGAATGAAAGCATGGCCACACTGGTCTAAATTACACAAAGCTAATCAAATATCATTATTGCTAAGCTAATAACAACAGTGCCTCGGTGTGTTTGTGCGTCTTGTTCTGGCTGAAGTTTGCTGAAAACAGTGACGGTGATAAATCACAGCTTCCTGCTGTTTTCCATCCTTCAGGCACACAAACACCTGCCGTGTTTGATTTTACTACGTCCTTTAATCACTGCTGCGCTCTCCGTCCCCGCAGCTGGTCGTATGCATCTGTGATGTGTGCAACAACATTCAGAAACACATTTTAGGACAGAGATCTTTAAATTTGAACTGAAATATCCTTTCAGAAAAGCTCCGAATTTCATAATGCTGAAACTGCATCTAACAGCCCGCCTACATCATGTCTATCACATAAAATCAACACTGCACCTTTCTTTATCATTTCAACGATAGTTTTATTTTACGTCTTTTCATTCATCAAGTATTTCTGTTCATTTGTAATTGTTCTGCTTTCTCCATCATCTTTTCATACTTGGAGGGAAGCCGTGTCTTCTCGTTCTCTCTCCTGGTGAACAGGCGGTTTGATTGGCTCATTTGAGTGACATCATCACGCACAGTAACGATTGTTGTATTAACTGGATTGGCTTCGCCTGCAGTCTCAACATCAGGAGATTAAAAAAAACAACAATGCTCCTCGAAGGTTTTCACATTTTTTAAATTAATTTCGATTGGTCACGGTCTCGGATAGAACCGTCACTTGGTCCGCCATTTGGTGACGACTGTTTTCGGACATTCATTTCTCTCTGTCTCTCTTTAATTCTAATCCAACCTTCACTTTTAGCATTTAAGATGCAGGTCATCTTAAAAATGCCACTCTGGTGACCAGTCTGGTGCCTCATGGCAGGAAACCTCTCCGTTTTCCTCTTTGCTTCTTGTCCTGCATCTTTGTTGCATATTTGGACCTTAAATTCACAGCATATTTTTGGACTTGGTTGATCCTCCGCGCTCCCTTTCTCCCATCTCACCTCCTCCACAACCTTCAAGACTCATGAATAAAAGCCAAAACAAGAGGAGGGAGGAGGGAATTCTTTAAATATTAATGAAAGCCTTTTCACTCATTCTTAACTGTGAACTCTCGTGACTTTAATGTCAAAAAAGGGAGTTTACATAAGCAATGAAACGTGAGCACGCACAAGGGCGACAGAAAAGGCAACATGTGTACAAAGACGGAGCTCCGACAGGAAACAAACACTCGTTCAGGTCGCAGTGACGCTGCTGTGTGTGTCACGTCGTGGTGCGTCACCACACACGTCTGCACGTCTTCATGCATCGTTGTGTTTCTCTCCTCATACGATTTCGAACATCGACCTTCATGCCAATGTTTCCTGTTTGCACATCGTACATCATCCTTCTGATGATGTCAATTAAAGGAACAAACAATTCTCTCAACAGATCGGCCTCAGAAGCTGATTTGACATTAGTGTTCGATGCGTCACGCTTGGCGCTCGGCGGGCTCGATTGGGTCTCGTTGTGTATTTCGAGCCAGTAAAGGCCAATTAAACTGAAACCACCAGGCTGTACGGCGATAAGACGGAGCGAGCCTCAGAAACAAAGCAATCACCCGCAGAGAGAAAATGAAATTCACGGGAGCATGAAAAAGTGGAAGTGACAGCTGACAGAGAGTCGAACTCATCTGTTTATTATTGGATGATTTTGAAGTTGTCGTCGAAGTAATCTTGGTCGGCAGAGCGGCGAGGGCGGCAGTTTTTATGATGCAACGAGCTGCAATATTGAAAGATCTTCTTCAGGAACGGAAATGTGCAACTTTTCAGAGTAAAGAAAAACAGAAATACATGAATAAGAAAAAAACACAAAAATGAAGGTGCTCAGACGCACAGGTTATGTTACACAGCAGCTGTGGTCCTAACTTGCTTTTGAGGCTCATCTTAGACCCTGAGGCAGCAATTTGACAAATTTAAAGTTTTTTTTATTATTATGGGTCCATTGACTTGGTGTTTACCAGTGCTTTCAGTCACATCTCATGGTCTTCATCAGCAGGTTACACAGGCAGCGTTCCTGCTGCTGCGCTGCTTCTGCCAGCCCTGTCTTTCTGTATTTCCTCAGATAATTCCCATCAATGATGAAATGGTTCAAATTGAGTTTTGACAGAAAACCGTGCGCTCTATTGAATTAACTGTAAATAACTCATAATGAATATCCAGAAATCCCTCTTTACTCTGCCGATTTATTTTAAAAAGGTGAAACTACAGCGAATGTTGCTGGCATGGTGTCAGTACGACTGTCATTAGATTACTTCTCTGTTTGTTTCAGCTCTATGCAGCACGTGGAAAAAAAAATAGACGAGACTCTTGAACTCCTGCTACATGAGAGGTGTGTGTCACGCGTGTTGTGTGGCTGCTTTAATCTGTTAACACGGGCAACGAGAAAAAAAAGCGAGAGGTTAGGCGACGCAGATGTGCTGTTCACGCAGCATTATGTGACGCGGGCGTTAGATGGGGTGCAGACCAGGGAAATGTGCAGGTTCTTTCACAGCAAACTAGAAAAAAGAATTTCTTTTGTGTCGTTTTCATGATGAGAACTCCTGAAATTCCTTCTACAAAGTGAGGAAGGAGCTAAGGGAGAAGCCCAAACCTTTAAAAATTCATCAGCGGATCAAAGGACAGCAGGTGTCCTCAAACCTCTGGCTAGTTCTATACCTGCAGGTTAAACACATTTGATGTTGTTTTTGCAGAAACTCACACACAGTGTGATGAAACCCCTTCGAAAGCAAATGTTTTCTCATCACTCCTTCGTCTCTTTCAAGCAAATGTTTGCTGCTCTCCTCCTTTTCTCCTTTGACTCATTTTCTCCTTTCATTTCTTCCTACTGTCTCCTTTCTGCTCTGTGACTTTCCATCAACGCTGATTACAGCTCGCAACCTGATTTCCACCCACCTGTGTGTGTGTGTGTGTGTGTGTGTGTGTGTGTGTGTGTGTGTGAGTCTGCTCTTTTAATTATGTGTTTGTTTGTATCAGCGTCCTTCTCTTCACTTTGTGTGTGTAAATGTACTTTTTGTCAGTGTTTGTGTTATTTTTCCATTATCTGATTATTTATAGCCTCATCTTTGTTCGTACATGAGTCAGTCTTGAGAGTCTGTGTGTGTTTGTGGGTGTGTGTATTTATAAATTGTGCATTTAAGGCACTCAGCTCAACATCTTAATAACATTCAGCATGTGGACCCTTCAGTGCCATTGGCCATCTTTCTTGCTGCCTGATTAGTGGGAGCCGAAGCTGTAGGAGGATTTTAGGCCGAGCACAGTCAAGGGCAATCAAAAGGGTCTGGAGGGGTCTTAATGGGCGAAGACCTCCAGGAGACCAATTAGAGAGAGGGATGGAGGAAGGAGTGATGGATACATGGAGAAAAAGAGTTCCCTGAGAGGAGGAGAATGTGAGGGATGGAGGGCAGCAAATAGTACGACATTAAGAGAAGGTGGGCTGGAGACGTGACTGTCAGATGAGGGAAACTGCAGACATGGAAGAAGGGATGTACCGACGGAGGGAGAGAGTGAGAGAAGACAAGATGGCTGAAGTTGGAGGGAGGCAGAGGTGAGGGGTTCAAGAGGGAGAACCTGAAGAACAGAGAGGATAAAGGGATGAAAATCAGGAAGAAAGAAATGTTCGTTAAAACTCAGACGACAGGAAGTCAGGAAACAAGATGAAGAGTCGATGCAAGAAGCCCTCAGAGGCGTCATGGCACATGGACGGTGTTTATACAGCACTTTTTTAATCTCTTGACTATTCAAAGTGCTTTTACAACACAAGTCAGCATTCACCCATTCACACACACATTCATTTGTAGCTTTCCCAGTCCACACATCCACACAAACAACAGACAACCAATAATTCAGCCAAAGGAAACATCGACAGGAAAGTAGGAAGTAAGTAAGTTACAATAAGAACCACAGAAACACAGTATAAAGATAAGAGCAAACAATAAAAGAACAAATAATCACAACATGTCTTAAAATTCGCACCATTTAAAACGGGTGAGGTCTGTGTTTAAGGTAACGAGGGTTTCAACTGACGACCGGAGGAGACGAGGATCGGACCACCCACATTGTGACTGGGAGATGATCAACTCTACCTACTGAGCTAAAGCAGCCCCTCTGAGCTAATGCTAACATCAGTATGGTCACATATTGGTGCTAAAAAGATGTAAAGTTTACCTTTTTATTCTCATGGTTAAGAGTGTTGGCATGCAAACATTTGCTAGCTGGCTTTACGAACTACGTGACTGAGGCTGAGGGGAATCTCACCGTGAATGTCTGGTTCAAATTTCATGATATTCTATCCGATAGTTGACAGCACATCCCTCTAAAAGCCAACACTGAGAAGCTGCTGATGGCTCCAAAGTCATCAAGGTTCGTCCTCTGAGGACCATGAATGTCTGTCTCTATAACACTTGTTAATATGTGTCAGTCTTAACATACCGTGGGAATAAGACGGATGGACCGATACCGAGAGCAAAGCTGCTGCTGGCTACGGAACAAATTCAGAAGGAATACAAAGAAGAACACAAATTCAATGCAGAACCGAAGAGAAAAGATGTGGAGAGAGGAGGAATGTGACAGATAAGGAGGAATGTGACAGCCGAAATGAAACAGACGGTCAGAAAAAGAAAATATGGGCATGAAAACCAAGGGCAAGAAGAAAGAACTCTAGTGAAAAAAGGCTGATTAGATACAGACAGAATGAATAATCCTAAAAGGAAAGCTCTGAACTGTAAAACCTGACACAATAAAGAATATTAATCCTGCTGAATTGGCCTTGAAACACAGTGCAGACAGCAGGAGGAGGTTCAAGGGTCAAAGTTTCGTGGAGAGGTGGTAAAAAGTCAGATAATGACGAAAAATGAGAGCAGACAGGTTTTAGAGTGATGGCTGAACGGAGGTGAAATGTGTCTGAGAACGTGCAGCTATCACCATTTCCTTCATTCAGCAGAGAGGCCTGACCTCCACCCTAATGTGTTTGGTTATACGCTACCTGTGTGTGTGTGTGTGTGTGTGTGTGTGTGTGTGTGTGTGTTGACACCATCATAAATCGATCACACCCTCCTCCAGCACGGGAAGTCCTTCTGAAAAATAGGCCTTCCTTCTGCACTTGAAGCTAAAGTGATGAATGTGATTCACTGTAAAAGGCTGCGAAAGTGAAAATCCTCAATAACGCCAAAACACAGCAGGTTTATTTTTCCTCAGTGAATCTAATCGCTGCAGTTTGATGGATTAACGCGCAGGATGAAACTAAGCACGCTCTGGTTTAGGTGCAAAAACAACAACACAGAGGACAGAATGCCATCAATGAATATTATCCAGGCACCGTCTTTCAAAATGCAACCAGCAAAGCAAATGAGCAGTAAATTACATCGGAGACGAGCCTGCGCCTAGTAACTGGCATTAGTTTAATTGTTAATGACGGCCCCACTCACAGTCAGCATTAACAGCATTTATCTCACTTCTCCTCCTGACTGGCTCCTACAGGCCACCGTAACTTACTGCCTCTCTTTATGCAGAGGCTCCGGTTAATGTTTACAGCACTTTTAGTAAGAAAGTTCACACACACACACACACACACACACACACATGCATGCACTGAAAAAAGAAGTCTGATTTTTCAGTGAGCTTATCCGTCTAATTTTTTTATCTTTAATTTTTTTTTAACCTATTCTTTAATTATTTAAAAACTCCAAAGTAAAAATTCAGCAAAATGCAAGTCAACTGTTTATTTATCAATCATATATATATATATATACACACACACACACTTCTCTAACTGGGTAATCAATTAAAGATCGGACATGAATTTGAGCGTTAAATAGATTCATCGTTAAAGTCCATTTCATTTGGTTTTGGCACTAATTTGTTGTGTTATTACCTGCAGCTGCACTGGGAACCATAAACCAAGTTAAGGACACTTGACAATGTTCTCAAAGCTGCGAGCAACGAGTCAGCTAAGGCAAGAGCATCCTCAGTGAAGTGGTCAGAGAACGACCAAAAAGAAAACAGGAAGTAAACAGACGCTGCTTTCGGTCCCGCGTCATTAAACCGCTCGTGCACATTCTGCACACGCTGCATGCGTCGAGACGTTGACCTTTCAAGGCTGAATGCAAGACTCTCTGACACCCGAGGAGTCCAGAATTTTAGACTTTTTTAGACCTTCACCCCACAGAACATTTTCCGTGTGAAGTTCACAAGAGGCAGGCGCAGGGCTAAGGATGAAAGTGAGACTGATAAGTGAAGAAGGAGAGAACAAGATGCGTCACTCTGCCTCCAGTGTCTGCGCTTCAAGTCTTCTCCGGCACTGAAACTTTACTGGAGGCATCAGGAGAGATGAATAGATGTGTGTGTGTGTGTGTGTGGGGGGGGGGGGGATCGCTGCCCACTCGAGGCCATAGAGCACCTTGACGGCCGTTCTCGCAAAAAGACGAGTCATGTCAGCCTCTTCTTCTCTCTCTGTTGATTTCTGCCTCTTCCTGCATTCCTCAGCCTTGTTCACACGCTCACTTCCTGTCAATTCATTTCTCTCAGCTCCTCTTCCTCATCATGTCTATATTCAAGACAACAGGAAGATGAATCATGTTGAAATCAAGTCTGACCGCCTGCAGCCACACTTTTTTTACATCAACTCAGAAAGCGACTGTTTCTAAAAGAAGGGGAATCGGAAAAGTCCAAACTTTGACACGCCGCTGACCACTTTACTGAGGCAGCCTCATGTTACTGAAGCTTTAATTAATATGCAGATGTCTCAACACACACACTTCTCCTAAAACTATACCTGGGTCATTATGAAAATCCAGAGGAAGTCTTACACACTTTTACAGAAAAATTACTGCCTTAGAAAAACAATCGGATGGACTAAATACTTACTAAACACTTTTTGAAGCAGAAATTGGACCAGAAGTAACTTGTTGTATATTACCTTTGCTCTATTGGAGAAGTCCCTAATTTAACAAGCTAACAAGCTAACGGCCGCTGTTTGTCACCCACCTGTCCAACAGAAAGCAGGCCAACTCCTCGTCGCTCTTCATCCCCAGCCTCTCCTTCAGTGCTCGAAAGCAGCTGAAAGCCAAACTGAGATTCACTCTCGTTCTGAAACGAGTTTTATCCGCCTGACGTTTCAGCTCACCAGGGTTATATTTCCTTTTTTACATCACTATGTCAGCATCCGCCATTTTCTGCTGTCCGAACGGCGTCCAGTTTGTTTGTTTTAAGTTTTATCCACTTCCAGCCTCACCTGCACGCTCTCATTGGCTGGACGAAACACACACACACTCCCCACCCAGAAACGTCCCGACTAAACCAGAACATCGACATACCGGCAGAGGGCGGAGCTCTGCAGACACGGACACCACCACACACGTACAGAGGCCCAGAAGTGCTGACGGAGCAGCATTAAGTCTGTGTGTCTACATTTTGTTTTTTAAGGAAAATGCTGCTGACTAGCTTTAAAAAATTATCTCCACTGTGCAAAAATTACAAACTAAACACAGTAGAGACCGTTTTCAGAGCCTGTTCTTTTTTCCTACCCTGAGGGAAAGAGCAGCTGTACTTATTGATTTTTTAACCTAAAACATCAAAACTTTGGGATGCTGAAAAAAAAGGCGACATATTTTACCCGAGGACACGTTTAATGCAACTCATTGCTCATAACTGAACTTTGTTTTTCTCTGTGCCAAAGAAAAAGAGAAACATTTTATCTGTGAAACCATAAGCGAGCTGACCACATCAACAGAGTATGCATCAGTGATTCAGACACACACACACACACACACGGGGAGTTTGTGAGCTTGCATAGTTAAATTCTAGCAAACCCTATTATAAAATGCAAATGAATTACGGTTTGCAAACATGACCAGTACATATTACTCTCTCTCTCTCTCTCACTGTTACGCCCCTGTGGTCTCAGGGAGCAGAGACATAACTTATAGTCAAACATGATGAGTGTGAAACAAACAAACACAACAACAAATTACATATTAAAAAACACAGTGTGTAACAAAGGAAATAAACAACTGTCTGAGGAAGCTTCTCTTCAGGCCAAAAACAAACAAACAAAACACAACTACCTCCTCGACCAGCCTGAGCCCTGGGAGGAACAACAGAAGCAACAAAAAGACACCAACTAACCCGAAGTCCCTAATCTGACAGAAACAGGAGAAAAAGGTGCTCAACAAAAAATGGCAGCTCACTCCCACTGCTTCTGAATACACTGTGCTGTATAGACAAGGTGAGTGTAACGGGGAGCTAATGCTTTAGCCTGAGCTAACGGCAGACACAAATTCAACTTAGCTTCACATTTCACCAACTGACAGATCTAACAGGTCACACACAGTCTGACAGCTCATCACAGATCGATGGCTACAGAGCGAGGAGGGACGTGACACCGCACAGCAACCAGCCTCCAAGACTGAGCAGGCGCTCCGCAGGTTTAAAGAGCCGGCACCAGAGTCAGCCAATCCCCATCGACCATGTGCCAGGCAGCCGGCCAATGTGGGCTGGAGGCGGGGCCTGTCAATTATTAAAAGATCCTGGCAGGGGAGAGGAGGTCTCACTCCTGCTAAAACACATTATTATGACAAAAACACACACACACACACACACGGACTAACACACACACTTTTTGTCTCTCTTGCACAATAACCACTCTACTGTTCGACCATCAACCTCAGTATCCACAAACGTGTCTGCAGCCTCCAAGAACGCGTCACAAAGTCAGACACGAGTTACACCAGACGGTCACACTCACAATCTCGCTGTCTCTCACACACACACACACACACACACACACACAAGCTGGAGGTGACCCCTCAATGCAGAACAAGAGAGTGAATTAGGAAACAGAGAGTGGATGGATGAGGGGACGAGCAGCATAAAGTTCAGATCACATGCTCCAGTCACAGACTGCTGAGCTGTTTGGAGGAACTGATGGGAGTCCTCCTCGCTGTCAGACAGCTGCTGTACTTCTGTCCTTTGTCTGTGTTCCTGTCCATCAATGTATGCCTGTTACTGACCACATGATCAAACGATACGCTGGCTTTATGGTTAGATCCATCATGTCGAAAACATCATGTGTTCATATCTGATGTAAGACTGACACCATGAAGCTGCTGGTGTCAGGTTAGCTCTCTGTCCCGTTAGTTGATGATAAATTACAAATAGTTTAAAGGTGGAGTCAGCAGCATTCGTAAACACAACAGCTGTTTGTAAACACAACATTTAAACTGGCCCCTCCTCCCGGCTCAACACACCTGAAGTATCATAACTTAGCGTGTACATGTGTACTGCTGTACCACTTACCTAATATTACACAGCAAGCTACACTGGAATATTAAAATTTAATAGAATAGTCGATAATTTAGCAAGCTAACAAGCTAACAGGCTAACAGCCAGTGTTTAGCTCCTACCTGTCCGTCACAAAGCAGCCCAGCTCTGCATGGCTCCTCCCAGCCTCTCCTTCAGTGCTCCAAAGCTGCTGGAAGCC
>JAQLOL010000016.1:15675309-15690606 GCA_029783665.1 Naso thynnoides | reverse complement strand
CTCTGCCCGTCTCTTCCTTGTTACTGCACGCACAGTCCAAAGAATGGGATCTATCTTCTTGTCTGGAACTCAGGAGGCAAATAACAAAAAGAAAAAAAAAAGTTGGTGTATCCCTTTAAACCTGGAATTATTTTGTAGCCACTGAAAGGCAACATCACACTAGCAATCACAGTTCAGTGAGGACCACTACATTAAAAGAATATGTATGTCTGCATCAACCTTAATCTGGCGGTATGGCTCCGTTCTGGGAGCTCCCTGCCCTTCCATGAGCTCACATGGAAAGCCTAAAGCAGGGAGGGCAGCAGAAACCCCCCTGAGCACAGAACAGAGCAGCCATCAGTGACAACACAGTGACATTGATTGAGACAGACCCGGCACAAAAGGAGGAGTTGGGGCGGAGGTGGGTTGCAAAGTGGCTTGTGAAGAAAGCAGCAGAACCGACGAGGCTACAGCAGTTTAAATTAGACGCCTACGCCTAGTTTAGCCAATTGGATGGGTAGCAGGTGATCAGTTGACTTATCAGCTGATTGCTGCCGATGACAGCTCAGCTTGACTCTGTGGCCTGCCTGGTAATGTCCGATCTATTCAGTAATCACATAAATGCTGTTATATTGAGTTATGATTGAGATTTTGACCCACCATGCATCACAGCAAGAGACAATTCAACTTTTTTGTTTAAGATTAAATCACATTATCACCGAGTAGATGCAGCTACAGGCTGCAGCTAACCGCTACCAGTGGAGGCTCCGCCCTCTCGCTCCCCTGAGACAGCAGCTCAAACATCAGTAACCTGCAGGCTACGAACAAGACGAGCGGCGGCCGACGTTAGTTTTCCACAAGTTGTAAAATAATCACGTAGATATTGATATACTGTGTTGTGATGTTGTGCATTTTTATCAGTTTTCGTTCTTGTTTACTGTTTTTTTTGTGTTGTGTTGTACCAGAGGCTGCATGAGTCTCATGTTGGCATCGCACAGATCGATAGAAAAAGTCTGACTGAAGGCTCTTATTCTCCCCGAGGTTACTTTCCGTCTGGTTACAACAGTCCTTGTTTTTAATATTGTGTACTTTTCAATAACGAGGACTTTTTGGTAAACCAAAGCTGTAGGCCTTCGCCGTGATTGAACTACTGTGAACACGTGTTTGACTTCTACATCGTCAAACTTAACCACTCCCACTAGTCGCTGATTGGTCCAGTCAAAAATTAATCTCCGCAGTTCTAAGGTTGGGCTTCGTTACCAGACGGATTCTCAGCAACAGAGAAAGCTGAGCGGAAGGAGGGCGGAGCCAGGCTAGTTTTTTTTTGTTGTTGTCATTGTTTTTTTTCCCAGTTTCTTGTTATAGTTAGTGTAGAATATCCAAAGGTAGAGCGCAGATTTTCCATTTTTTAGATGTCATGTGGTTTTTGTTTGTCTTTTGTTTGTTTGTTTTTAGGTGGTGCGAGGTTTATCCGGCTACACAGACAAACAAAATGTATCACAGTCTTCCTTTTATGCACCTTTTCTTCTCAACATCACAGCTTCTGTTCTTTTTTGGGGGACAAACCTAAAGAATGAAGATAAATGCTGGGACATCCTGCCTAAAGAGACGTAGACCTGAAGCAGATATCCAGCAGACCTGTAGAGCAAGGAGCATGGCGTCTTGATATGTGTTCATCATCAGTTAAAGCTGTGACATCATCCTCCTAAGTGATGTAATGGAGCAACCAGCTGGTATTCACAGCTGCTCTAACACCTTGATCTGACAAACAGTGTGGCCTCATGCTAAGCTAACAGGCTCTAAAGCACTCCGACCCGTAAATCCTCACATCAAATCCCTCCTCGACTAATATCTGAACTATTTATATGTCTGAGTCATATTCTTCATGCATTATTCCTCCCGTCACACGCTGCTTTGACATTTTTTTTGACGTTTTTTGTTGTTGTTTTTTTTAAATGGAGAGTTTTAGTATTTTATGAACAGTGTTTGGCTGCAGCAGACTTGAGCCTCTCAGTGTATTTACCACCGAATCCAACGCACCCGCGAGCCAGCTGAGTAACACCTCGTGTGTGTGAGTGTGTGTCATGCAGTGCCCCCAATGAGTGTTTGACCTCTGAGAAGTTACGCAAGCAGCCACCCACTCACAAGTGCGTGATTCACTCCACATGCATCACATATGTGCTGCTTGTCCTGCGAATCCGAGACGAAATTAAGGAGTGTGTGTGTGTGTGTGTGTGTGTGTGTGTGGCCACAGGTCTCGTCCTCTGTGGAAAATGGACTGTTTGTATAAATAGCTGCGGGCGGAGAAAGACACACAGAGACAGACTTTGCGGTATGAGCACTCTTCGGAAAGCTGACACAGTTGGAAACAAAACAGAGCAGAGGTGCACGGCAGCGCGATCGGTCTCCCCTGATGTTCTTCAGGTGCATATTATGTTTCATGTTGTTATTATTCCAGACAGGACAACCTTCAGGGAACACAGAAACCAAAGAAAAGGTTGATCCCTCATTCTTTATAATGGTGCATTCACGCTTGAAGCAGTTGAACGTCCAGTTTAAAGGACTTAGGGGATGTGGAGGATGACAGACAGTGTGAACTTGCACACAGTATTCCAGTTACTGAGCGTCCCCGGGGACAGGGGACCAGGGACAGACCTGTTTACACGGACCATGACCGGCAATACCCCAGACATATTTCTGTACACATGACACCCGATAGCGCCGTTACCCAGCCGAAGTACGCATGCACTCTTTGCCCCGCCAGCTTTCACTGGAGATGCAGTTAAGGTCATCCCCCGTGTGCGCCCTGCTTTTAGCTATTTTATAACACCGAACACTATCGCAAACAGTTGTGCTACTTCACATCTTATGTGCTGGAAGACAAGCACGACAGAATGAAGACACCGGATGCAAACCACAGGGCACATGTGCAACATTAAAAAATAATTCATAACAACAGTAAACATATGTGATTCTAAAATTAAATTAAATGTGAATCAGGGTCTAAAAATTGCAAAACGTAGTAAATAAAGAAGTCACAACAAGCACACAGGACCATTATGAATTGTTGGAAAGGGTTAGCGTTAGCTAATTTAGCGGTGTGTGAGCTCTGCCCGTCTTTCTCCGTCTTGTTACCACGTGCACAAACATGTGCGTACATGTCTGAGCACTCCGGTAAACACAGGTGTAACCAGCTATCTTATGTGAGTTTCTCATGCTTACAGGGGTCAGGTGTTCACATGAGTCTCAGCTTTGTCAGAATGCTTCATCAACCGGAGTATTGGGTGCATGTAAACGTGGTAATGAATATATTTATCATAGTAATGGTTTGGTTTGGTTTGTATGGAATTAATTCTAATTTTAAAGCCCGTTTCCACCAACATGGAACAGGTTCCATTCTGGTTTGTCCACCTTATTTTCTTGGGGACCAAAGTAGGCGTGTCAAGTTCTGCAGGTCCCTGTGTATGGTTCGATGCCCTCTGTTGGTGACGGATCCTTGATCACCATAGTTCTGCTCTTAGCCGGTGGAGACGTGGGCTTGTTCACCAGGTAGCACCAAGGTTCCCAGAGCCCTGAACAGACCCAGTTCAAGCACCAGAGTCTGTCTGGGGGAAAAACACAGTCACACATGTTGCACTGCCATGTTTCTACGGTGGCCCAGAATGGCCAACCCAAACTAAAAGTGTTACTCAACGGAGACGCTCGTGTTTTTGGATATTTGAATGGATATTTAGTTGGTAGCAAACTCTAATCTCACAGCTACATGCCACTAAACTTACAAACTGGGTTTTTTGGGATATCTTCAACAAGCTACTCGCTGAAACCTGCTTTTTACCCCAGTGCACATTTTCTGCTGCAGGATAAAACAGTGCCAGGATGTCACTTTAGCCTTCTAGGCAACCAGCTCTCCAATCAAGCTAATTCATTTAACCCAGTTCAAGCCAACGTTAACCCCTTGATTTAATTCCCTCTGCCAAATTGCTCCCTGCTGTATTTCTGTTACTTTGTCAGCTGCTGTGTTGGCGTCCCAGGCGGCACACTGGCCCACTGCTGAGATAATAGAGACTAATTTTATTCCCTGTGACCCAAACTGTTCATCCTGCAGAGTGCTGAGCCAAGATACTGATTCACTCCTGACTCTTCACTGTGTCACAGTGTCGCTGGCTGTGGCCTTTCACCTACCTGTGGAGGGGGACAATGAAGACAGATTTTAGCCTCTGGGATCAACAGAGCGTCTCAGAAATAATGGCTGGTCTTTCTGAGTGTATCTGGACTTGAGCTCTGTTTCCTGCTGGGAGATAAAACAACGTTTTACTTACAGCTGATGAACTGTTGCATCGGTGGTGGACTCTGAGGGGCAGAGAGGGCGTCAGTGTGCAGAGAGCTTTCTAGCATGACACAACATCATGTTTTCTCCACTGGAAGCACACCTTAGAGTGTATTTTACCAGAATTATCTCTATTTTAAGGGCGCCTGTTAGGCACGTCATTATGTTTTTCTCACCAGACAGTTACGCTGGAGTATATTTTGTCGTGTTTGGTCCGTTACAAGAGCGACCATTAGGCACCTCGTTCTGTTTTTCTCACAGGATGGATATGTTAGAGTATATTGCGTCATGTTTTGTCCATTTCAAGGGCCATTTTAATAAGCACCTCATCATGTTTTCTCCACCAGATGGGTACGTTGGAGTATATTTTGTTATGTTTTGTAAATTTTAAGGGCGACCATGAGGCACCTCATAATGTTTTTCTCACTGAACACGTGCCTTGAAATATACTTTGTCATGTTTTGTCCAGTATGAGGACACCCATTAGGCACCTCGATATGTTTTCTCCACTGGAAATGCGTGGCATACTGGCATCATGTGGTATACATACTGTCCGTAACTAAACTGAACTCAGGCAAGTGTTAGTGTGTAGGAAACCAGAGCATTCAATGGAATGGTTGGTATAAATGACAATGACACTAAAGTCAGACGCCATTTTTTTGTTTCTGTTATTCTTCAACCCTGCAAAGCGCTACCAGAAACAAAACTCAAGGCCATGGCCATAAATTATGGTTTTTCCGGCCAAAACTTGCCGTGTTCTCATGGACCAGTAGGATTTTGTTGCAGTGCAGGAGTGCTTAAGACCATTTTACAGTTGAAAACTCTGTTGTGAATCTCAGAGGACAGTCTGTCTACAGCTACTGCTAGCACCTCTGTGAGGCTGCTCTCGGACACAGCACTGCTTTGAGCTAAATGCTAATGTCAGCTAGCTCACACACTCACAATGACAGTGCTACAATGTTTAGAATTAGCAGGTAAGTTTTTGCCTTAAAGTGTTACATCATACATAACGTCACTGGTTGAGAAAACACTCACATTAAACTTCATTCAGTGACTCCAAATAGTGCTGCAGCACTGTGGAGATTATTCCACCAAACCAGTCGTTTCCTGTAAATTGGGCCTAATTAACAATATTATTCATCAGATCCCTTTCGCCATGTACTTTTTATATCCTGCTGGCTTTTGATTTATCTAAAAATCAGCAGGGTGCCTCAAATGTTGAGTTTACACAGCTATAAACACTTTTCTCCACATAAACGCTCAGGCAGAGCAGAACTTTATTCTTCTGTTTTTAATCCATCCATGTGCTGTTGATCCGCTCTGCATTTGCCCTGCCCAGGAAGATATCAATCACAATGTCTCTCCTAAATAATATTTAAACCAGAGCTTCAACTCCCTGTCGGCAGCAGTTGCATTATTATCTTATCTTAACTTCTACGCTCCAGTGATAGAAGAGTCCACACATCTAATTGCCTTTATCATAGAAATCAGGGTAATGCTTATAAACCATGTAAACGCTGTAATCAGACTAATGCCTCAACCTGATTCCTCATGGGAACCCGAGAATTTAATGCATGTCGAGTGCTCTGCGCCGCGTGCTTTGATGTGCTCTAATTAATTAAAGTCTAGTCGACCTATGCATGCTGCATCTTAAGCCTTCATACTCCGCTGACCCTGACGACACGCGCCCAGCCAGGCCCTCAGAACAGATTGAACCTGTTCACATGGCTGCTTCCAAAGACAACCGCGTCCCAACAGCAGCAGTAAAGAAAAAAACTGGAGGCCAGTCGTACTTTTCCTGTCAGTCATTTGAGAGTAAGCTGCCCAGTAACCCTTGAAAACCTGGTCTTCTCACATGTATAACTTCTGTCTCTCTCTGTGCTCCAGACTACGCCTGGCCCCTCCCCAGCGCTCTGTGTCCCATCTGGATCTACCTGGACGTGTTGTTCTCCACCGCCTCCATCATGCACCTGTGCGCCATCTCGCTGGACCGTTACGTCGCCATCCGCAACCCCATAGAGCACAGCCGCTTCAACTCCAGAACCAAAGCCATGATGAAGATCGCCGCTGTCTGGACCATATCTATAGGTCAGAGTGCATGATGTGCGTCTTTTAAAGCTCAGTGTTGGATTTGGGTAGTTGTGTGCTTCCCCAAACAGAGACACAGGTAGAGTTCAAGAATATTTTAGGGAAGTTCTCTAATTTGTAGTCACAATCTAAAATTCTACCTACAAGAATAGTAACCAAGACTTGAGCAGATCAATAATCGACCATGCTGTTCACATTCATCTGTCAAGAGGAGCAATTATTGATTCATGACGTCTCTTCAAACTGACAGCAGTCCACACAGACAGCTAGTGTTGGGCAAGCTACGTGGAAAATGTGGTTCGCTAAGCTACGACTTACTCTACATTTAAATAAAGCTTCACCACATTTAAGCTTTCCACAGAGAAATGCAGTAAGCTAAGCTACAGGAAGATGGCAAAGGCAGCTTGCTACATGCAAAGCTACTCTTTTTTTATTTACTTTAGGTCAAATCAGTGCTATTTTAGTGATAAGACAAACTGTCAGCCAAACAAATATTTTGGCATTTGTCATTCCCGCTTTCTCTCCCGTTTGCGCTCTACTCTTCCTCTGTCCTATCCAAGAACAGAGGCACAAAACCCCCCAAAAAATATCTTTAAAAAAAGGGAATGTTTAACTGAAAATATAAGAAAGCCTCTGCCTGCTTTAAAGAAATCACCTCCCTCCTCTCTCTTTCATGTGTCATTTCTGTGTATTTCTATCTCCTGTCTGTCAGTTTGCTTTCCTTCAAAAAACACGGCAAGACACGTGAGAGACGCGTCAAGAAGCACATCGTAGCCAGTCAGAGGCAGAGGACGGCAGGTCTTACCAAGAAAAGCCAATGGCAAGGCAGCAACAACGATAAACTGCAGGATTAGTCAGTGATGTCATACGGAAATGCTCCTCCCGTCTGCATGCCTCGGGGTGGAGCTGGCGTCAGTCGCATTACCGATCATCGGTTTTCTTCACTTAGATTTTTCCAAACCTCTGCAGAAAAAAATTCTGCTGCGCTTCAGAGCTTTTCCTGGGAAAAAGGCTTGTAGCTTGTGTGGACGCCACCACAGTGCTTGGTAAATAAAATGAGACATTTAAAGAGATTTAAAGGGTCAGTTCAGACACCATGTTTTAAAATGTAGTTCACCTAAAAATAAAAAATTCAGTTATTGTCTATCTTGTCCCCAAAAGATTTCCTGAGCTCTCATTTATACCTTTATTTAAACAGATAAAATCCGACTAATACGGGATTTTAGGGGCTGATGCCGATTCCCATATTAGGGAGCAAGAAAATGTAAACATGCATATATGTACCATTAATCAAATCCTGTTGTCAAATTCTTTATCCTTACAAAGATCTGTAATGGAGACAGGATATCCTACACTTGAACAAACCTAATTCCAAACATCAGTGCACTTAAAAATACCAGCAGGTATCAGAGAACGTATACACTGATACATAACGTCTGCGACGGGCCGAGACCGGCCGATAAATCTTCCGGGCTCTAAGAAATTCAGATGCAATCCTGCTTCTCATTTGCAATTTTACAGCTTCACAACAAAATATCGCTGAAACATTGTTCTTAAAAACTGAGGAAAAATTTTGAGACTTGTTTTAAAATATAATAAGACATTCATTAAAGAGATGAAGTTGTGAAGTGCTGAGGTTTCGCTGAGGATTATGGGAGTTGGAATGTGACATTAATCTCCGTTTTCAGAGTCATTACACCCGAACTTAAAATACTAGATGTGTCGGCGAGGCGAGCATTCAGCAGAACGGTGGATTCCGAGGCTGTACTTGTGGTGTTTTTTCTCTGTATTTGATGTTAATGTACAGTTTTACTATTAATTCATGCAGCCCACACAGGAGGCTGCCACACTGATGACTGTTATTAGGTCTAATGACTTTTTTGGGACCCTGGAGCGATTTCTCCAAAGCACCTTCCAGAACACCGACTGACTTCCTGTAACACTGGAAACATCATGATTGTTGACGCTCGAAGCGTCTCGCAGCTTATTGTTACGGTCCGACCTGATTTGCATCGTTTTACTTCTCCAGTCCTCAGAGGTGATTGCGGCACTTCTCATATTCATCTTTATCAGCAGCAAAGATATGCAAACGACTGAATTATGTCATCTGAAGATGCACGGCAGCTGTTGTTAGCGGTGGCCAGGAGACATGACGGCGCACATGCAGCAGTGCATGTAGAAGAGATACACTGACGCCTTTATGTGCAGAATTTAAAGGATTTTTTTTCTTAATGAATAATGAATTAAACAGGAAACCCAGAAAATGAAGTTTAACAAAAGGCTTCTAGTTATAATAAACATAGTTAAAAATGCATTGAGCTGCCCTGTAGCTCTTCAGGTCTTAAGATTTTTTTATAGTTTTCTGTTGATATTCTGAATTTATTTTAGATTTTCTTAAGTTCAGACAGTAAAATAGGAATCAAACAGGTTTTAAGGTGCAATAACTTATCAAAATAATTGATTTTTAGCTGAGATAAATCAACACGTAGATCCATTTACAAATATCTGAGATCTTGATAAAAGGTCCATTTAGAAACTATTCTGTGGCTTTCATCCACATCACATGATTTCCATCAGCAGGTGTGTTTAGTCCACCTGTAGCAGGAATTGTAAATGTTTAAATTTTTGTTATTTCTGTGGATGTTCAGTCTTCTCCATGTATTCGAGATGTGAAAGGCGAACGTCTGAGCTCGGACACAGTGGGTTACTTCTGATTTATCACACGATCTTCGTGGCACGTTTCTGTCGAGTTTCGGCGCCCGCTGCCTTTCGCTCCACATCCCCCCCTCGTTAGAGCGACCTCCTCAGCTTGAGAACAGCCTGCGGTGAACAGTTTGTCGAGTGTGTTTGTGTTGGTGTGTGTGTGTGTGCTCTGGGCGGGGGGGTGGTTGGGGTTGTGCCTCCCTCTGAGGAAAGTGATGAGGGATCAGATGACTTTTATATTTTCCTCTCAGCTCCCCCCTCTGTCTGACATCCGGCATCTGTTGATGTTGTTCCGTACCCTTTGAGACCCAGGAGGGCTTCCATACCTCGACAGGAAGACACACACGTTCTCTGAGCGTATCATTACGTCCTCTGTCCCTACAGGAAGTGCATCTATGCTCAGTCATTACATGAGCCCATACGGGATAAAACACGAATCAAACGTTCTCCCAGAATGAAATTCACATCCTTTATTTAGGATATCAGTTAAAGTTTAAACCATGTTTGGGTTTTAAAGTCCACCTGAAATGAAAATGTCTTTTTGATCCTTTCACATCACATCCCCTGCATATTAAGAATATTGCATGTTTATCTATAGGAGCCCAAAAAAATTACAAAAAGTCTGTTTCGTTGTATTTTTGTATCAGAATAAAATGACTTTTTTTTTCCTGTAAGCGTCATGCTACAGCTAAAATTAGCTGGCTAGCGCGTTAGCAGAAGTTACTTACTGCAACTTTAATTGCCTCGCTAACCCACAACAAACTTAAACTCAGCAGAAATGAGATAAAAGTCACCAATAGCATCTTTTTTTGTTATTCCATCATAACTAAAATCTTGCTGGTTGCATTATGGAGATGACTGACGTCCAGTCGTACTTCAGTCTCACTTCTCGCTCTGCACTCGTTCACTGCTTGCTGCTTCAGAAGAAAACCCAGTTTTCCTCTAAACATTTTCTTGACCCGTTAAAAAGTTCTGAGCCACAACGTTCAGCTGCGATTGGGGTCTGTTGGGACTTACAGCGATCAGTGCTAAAGATGAAATAATCCTGTCTTAATCCCACATCTAAGAAGTCTGCAGTGTGTAACGGATTAGCACAGAAACATTCATCAGAAGGCGTAAAGTGTCATGGAGAGATTTTCTGCCTCTTGTTACCTTGTCACTTCTGGTTGCGATTTGCTTCCGTTGCTTTTTCTCCTCAGACGACTTGGAGCTGACGCACCTGCACTGAACTCAGCTCAAGTTCTGACCAAGATGCAACAGTTTCGTCTTTTGTGACGAATTTCAAATGCAGAGAAGTGCGAGAGCCCAAATGATGGAGTATTGTACTTGTTTTTTGAAGCTGTTTTCAGCTCTCAGTGAAAAGTCCCGGTCAGGTTTTCAGTCCCAGTCAAAAGAGGATTGACTTACATCTTTGACTAAATATGTTTTTCAACTCACGGACAAAAATAACTGCAGCCTTTATCAGTTTTTTCACAGTTTTATCATGTTGAAATTCATGGAATGTTTCTTTCTCGTAGGTCTCACAGGGGATGAAATCTGTGTAAATCACTGAGGTGGCTCATTGTCTTCCTTTAGATCCACCTGACTGATCTAATTTAGGAAAACAACAGATGGTTCTAATTGTTTATTCACTTTGTGTCCTGCATTTTAAACCTCAGAATCGCTCTCTCTGTGGTCTGAAACATGCAATCACATCCTGCAGATGTCTGTATTAGCCTGAGAACATCTGTCAGCAAACCTCTGTCCAAAGGCCGTGAATCAAGGTATAAAATAACAAACTTCCTCTCACAAATGTGACGCTGTGTTCACTCATTCATTTTCTGACCTCCTCTGTAATGATGTCTATACAATCTCTGACCTGCAAAGTCCTCGGCAGCTTTAAGCAAATATTTACATTAACTATCTGCTCTCAGAATCACATTTACTGTGTTGACCGTGTTAAATAAGTGTGCAGGAATTCATCTCGGTGTTATGAGCGCAGAAACAAATGCGCACAGGAGAGGCTGCTGGGAAAGATCCGTGGATTGACGCCTCCTGACACCAGGTAGAGTTTTACAGCCCTCTGCCTCCCTCCACAGTCCTTCACAACAGGCTGCTTTGGAATTAGAAGAAACCTCCTCTTTTCCCGTTGACATTTCCTTGACCCCTTGAATGGCTTTTGCACCGCTACATGCTGCTGTGATTGAGGTCTGCGGGGGCTTACGGCGATCAATGCCGAAGGATTAGCAACAAAACATCCAACAGAAGATCCTTGCAGTCACTCTCTGGTGTAATAACACACTCGATTTGACTCCGAGGTTGTTCCAATCTATCAGCACTTGTAGGTACGACTGCAGCTTATAGGGCAGGACGTTACAGAATATTTGTGCTACCTTGTAAACATCGCTGACTGCTGAAATCTTTGTAATTTAATTTGATCAAAAATCTTCATTTTAAACACTTTATTTGTATTTAATTTGTAGAAGTAATATTCAGGGAGATAACATTCCGTAATGTTAAACAAGCCGTTATATTACTTTTTATCATTATTATTATACAGGCGTACTTATTCAAGGTGATGGTGGCAGTAAGTTGCATAATTTACAATCATTTGTCAGATAATGCAATATTGCACTAATGGTAAGATTGTGCTTGATGTGTACTTGTGTGTGTGTGTGTGTGTGTGTTTGGTCTTATTGTCCTGAATCTCTCCCGTGATGTCAGAGACATGAACTGATCCAGACTAAATATGCAGTAAATTAAGAAAAAATAAAATTCTGTCAAGGAAGCTCAGTCAGCGTATTAAACTGGTCTCATGTATAACCTGAAAACCAGGTGTCCTGCATTAACCAGCAGCCAATGAAAATTCATGCTGGTGTCCAACATCTGGGTCGGCAGAGGTGTGTGTGGCCCTTCGGATGATCTTCCCGATCTCCCCGTGCTGGTCCAGAAATCCTCCTCCAGCAGCCGAGCCACGCTGCGACCCACCACAGAGTGTGTGTGAGTGTGTCTGCTCGAGTCTGCTCTGCAGAGTGGGCGGGTTTCGAGCTTCGGCAGATGACTGTTATCACCTGAGGGAGGGACATCAGCTGGACTCCTGTTTTAATAACACGGCATGAGTGACAACCAAGATCCACCCAACGCTCAGCTGAGGCGCCCTGTGGACTCTGCTCGCTTCTCCGCTGAAAACAGATGAAAAAGAACCCAAGAAGAAGAAAAACACTTCCAATGTCAGTTCAGGTGATGCGAGACCTTCCCATTTCTGACCACTAACTAACCACATCAGCCAACACCACACGCTGTGAAAGCTCGGTCAGCCGACTTTAGCCACCTCATTGACATTTGACCTTTGCCTCGTGCGTCACTCTCCTGCATCATTTTATCCTTCCCGTTACTCTTTTTGAAGGTGTTCCTGGCAAAGGTGGCTCTTCAACACTTTTTCACGGCCCAGTGTTGGCAGGTTCGGTCGGAGGTATCCTGATCACATTTCTCAGCTGACTCCTTTTGACATGGACGAGCGGCTGAGCTCCTCACCCAGTCTGTAAGGGCGACACCAACTCCTTCTGATGGCTTGTTTCCGCGGTTTCGTTCTTTCAGTCTCCACCCAAAGCTCGTGACCAACAGGTGGAGGTTGAATCGTTGACTGAAATGTTTTTTCCTTTAGGCTCAGCTCTCCAGCGCCCACAGTCCTGCTTTGGTCTTCGCAGCGTTAAAAACTGTACATTTAAGAAAACTCCGTAGTGAAATTCATCTCTACAACAAACTCAATCCTGTGGACAGTATTTACGGGATGTACCTCCACATCCACTGGAGCCAGTGCGAACATTCCAGAAGGAGATGAAACAAATATCTCAAAACTCAGTTCAATCAAACCAAAACTTCTGCCGTACCTAGACGCTGCTTTTATGTTGAACCTTGCCCTTTCTCCACCCCATACTGTTTGAGACAGTGCAAATAAATCTCGACCCAGACTGCTGAACGCTCTCATTAGTCGGAACAATTTGCTCCTCACTGGTTATTTGGAAATCCAAAGAGAAACAAATCCTGGGGCCGTGTGTTTGCACTCGATCGCTCTGATGTGGGCCTGGTCCCCAGCTGTGCAACAGGAAATGGTGCACGGTGGTTTTAAATGAAGCCCACACTTAGGAGTCCCTTTTCTCCTCGAACAGATCCGAGGTCGGAGAGCACTTTCAGCAGAAAAACTCTTTGAAAACGAAGCGGCACAAACTTACCACGGGTCAGAAAAAAAGGCCTCTTCAAAGTCCTCTTTGAGCAGGACCCGATTTTTTGATATTGGGTAATAATGAACGAATGTAATGTTGTTGTAATGTGGAGATTATTTATCGTCTATTACACAGTATGAGCCGCTGTGTTCAACTGAAGGTAATTGAGCCATAAAATTCATGGGGGGGGGGGGGGTCTCCTCTCTGGTTCATGGTTGAATCGATCTGCAGGAAATCACAACATTTAAAAAAGAAATTTAAAGAACAAAGGGAATGTTTGTGATGCTGATGGAAGGTTTTCTGTAGTATTTTCCTGTAATTATTAGTGTGATTTCTCTAAATGTTAAGTGCCAGGAATAAACTAAAAATACCTTGTTACAATCAGTATATTACTGTGTAATTAACCCACTCTTCTTCAACCTGTTATTTTGAGCTCATTACCTCTTGTTACCCCACTGTTGTGTTATTATTAATATGTTATACCTCTAATACATTTAGCTCATTTACCTGATGATTCTCTTCCTGTTTGTTATCCCATATATGCACATTGTTTTTATTACCTGGTTTTCGGATATATTTGCATCACAGTGAACACATTCAGTCTGTTTTTTGAATGAGCAGCAGAAGCTTTGGATTTAAAATGAAGCCTGCTGCCGACTAAAGTATTGGACTGACATTGAATTCTTTCGCTGACTGTCTCTCTCTCTTCCAGGTGTGTCGATGCCAATCCCGGTGATCGGCCTCCACAACGAGGACAAGGTCTTTGTTAACGGAAGCTGCGTCCTCAACGAGGAGCGCTTTATGCTGATTGGCTCTTTCGTGGCCTTCTTCATCCCACTGGTCATCATGGTGGTAACATACTGCCTTACCATACAGGTCTGTACATCATCTTCCTTTATCTTGTCACTCTCACAGCCCTGGTGATCCTCTTCGTCTTCTTCTTCACTGTCTTCACTCTCTTATGTCTATAGGTGCTCCAGCGGCAGGCCACTGTCTTCCTGTGCGAAGCAAAGACTTCCTCCCAGCAGCCTTTGCACACACCAGCAATGACAAACACATTACAGCCTCCGTCCACCACCTTCCACCTTCCCCAGATCAACACACTTGCCCCTTCGGACTCACAAGGTAAGAGCTCATCAATAAGCTGCTGAAAAGTGGTTCATCTGAACAGAAAAATCACTGTTACAAATGTTTAATCATGGGATTCATTGTGAGTTTACTGAAAGCTATAAACCAGCAGCGATAAAAGCTTAAAGCAAAAGCTTAATTTTGTTAAACGAAGGTAAAATACTCTTTTCATAAGTCTTCCTTTGTGCCTTACGTTAGTATTTTGTTTTGTTTTCCTTTGCTGGAGATTTTAATCCCTTGACAGGAATTAAAGATCCCCTTACTAACCTAAGTAGGAGAACCAAACAATTTCATGCTTTTGCTTTTTTCCTCTCTTGAAATAGCTAAAAAAATTTTTTGTAGTTTTCACAATAATCATAAAACGGCCTAGTTCTTCCCCTTCTGTGTTGTTTTTCCATTAACTCCGTTTGGCCCCTGGTCACAACACTTTTGCTATTGGTGAGATAAAAGCTTACAAGCATACAGTATAAAAGTCAATGATTTTAACGAGGGAAACAGGATAACTGAGATGCTGTGTAGCGTAATCATTCCTGAGCAGCCAGAAGCACAGAAGAAGGATGAAAAGCATTGAAGAGGTTGAAGGGTGGTGTGTGTTTTCCCGAAACTAGGGCTGTCAAACAATATATTTTTTATTAAGTACATTTACTCGCATTTTTTAGCGCATGTTTAAAATTCTGTTATTTTGCATTTCACAACATTTTTCCAATCCATATTAACAAAGTAAAGCAACACTTACCAGTGTAACCTCACTGGGAATCGAACTCCAATCGAGTAAATCTCCTGCAAATCTGGAGCAGTAACAAGGAAGAGACGGGCAGAGCTCGCCCACCGCTAATTAGCTTAGCTCAAACACTGGTAGTCAATGGGAAG
>JAQLOL010000016.1:15614618-15627866 GCA_029783665.1 Naso thynnoides | reverse complement strand
CACACCAACAACTGCCCTCAGAGATGAATACGTCTCCATCTCGTTTATGTGGAAAGAGAGGCACATCAACTGACAGCCTTACAGTCGGTTATAAACACACATGTACCATGAACTGTCGGTTCAGCTGTGGCTGCCACCAGGTAACTAATTACGAATATCACATGGGTGTGAAGACTGATGAGACCTAGGGACATCCGCACAGTATAATTCTCATGTTTGTTCAAGCAGAGAAATAGATAACACCGGGAACTGGACCCAGATGGAGACACAGAGCAGAGATGGTTCAGTTCAATAATTTGCTGGAAACAAATCAAATAAGAGGCTCACAGAAGGTCATTTCAGTCAGTAGTCAAAACCAGGAGCAGGTGGTCCAGCGAGGAAAACAGAAGTCCAACAAAAAGAGCCAAATCCAGGGAAACAAATATCTGAAACTTCTGCTGAACACAGAAAGGCTAGAGCGCTTGACACACAAGGTATGAAGACAAACTGACACAGCCTGAAGGAAAACACTTGTCCACATGACTTTCCCCAGTGAGAGATCTCCAGCTCATACAAGTGCTGTTTTAAAATTAACCTCTTGGCCTCCCTTTTTAAAATTTAAGTTTGTAGGATTTTAGAGAAACTATTGTTTAAAAAATGTGGGGGAAATGATTATAATAATATGTACATTCTTATTTGTATGTCATCACCTGATTATGAGAATTTTGGTGTTTTCATAAACTTAGAATGAGCCTTCTGTATCCACAGACAGTCCCCCTCAGTTAAGTCTGCCATGTTGCCCCGCCATGTTTCACTGTAGCCCAGGTGAGACAAACCAAATTCTAGCTCTAGGCAGGTCCTTTCAATGTTTTAAAAGAGTTTGGCAGCCAACATTCTTCTACGGGTTCTTTTCCATTTGTTAAAATGTGGTAAAGTGCCTTCTAGAGTGCCAATCCAGTGCAGAAAAACCGTGAGTAAGTGCACTCTAGGATGCACCTCTGATGGACAAAAAAAAAAAGACTTTATGCGCTTGGTGCCCCATGGCATACAAGTGCCCTTTTTACAACTTTCTCCCCTGCCCCTCAAACATCCTGAGTCCACCACTGCCTTAAAGCATTTGCACCCCCTTCTCCAGGCTGAATGGCCTTTGTGTGACCCTCAACTGTAAGACCAATTTTCAACACCATTGATGCAAATAACTTTACATTGAAGTGAGTAGACAGCTCACTGTGTTGCAGACGCTAATAGTGGTACGAACCATCTATTATTTCAGCTGTTCTTAACCACTTCTTCCCCACTATTATGCAAGTCCCTTACCGCAGACTACTTGCCTTTCCTGGATTTGAATACTGATTATAATTTTATTTATATCATGAAAAAGCATGTCAGTGAAAGCCAACTAACAGGTTGAATTAAACTGGACAGTTATAATATCATCTTGAAGCATCAAACTAATTGTAAGTTTCCCAGGGAGCAAAAAAGGCAACGTGAACGAGATCTGAAATTACTTTCCTCTCCTGCCACTGTGACTGGTCACTGAATTTCTTTTTTTCAGCCACTCAGTTTTCTTGTCTTATACTTCAAACATCTTTGTAGAACGCTATAGAATTAAGTCAGTGGTGCCTATAGTCAGCAGAACTTTGGAATATTGTATTCACAATGTCACTTTAATCCTGACTTGACTGGCTGGTGAACTTAAACATTACATCATAAACTGTACTAAGAATTAAAAAATATACATAAACATGAATATATAACAATAATTGGAGGCCCATTACATCTCTTTACCAATTTTTCTTGGTTAGCTACGAGAATGAGCAAACTGCCTCCTGTGTATGCTCTGCCTGTACAGATTTAGCCTGAAATTAAACTGGTGTCACAGTTTGCAGGTAGGGACCCAAAAGCAGAACACACAAACAGAGAAGTAAAACAAAACTAATGGTACAGATCACTGGATCCGTAGTTTTCACATTCTTGTCTCCAATACCGTATGATGAATTGATGCCATCAAATTGAAACTATGACCAAAGAAAAGCAGCATGGAGGGCCATCACAGAGATAGAAAGAATAGCAGAGGCCGTCATGACTGTCTGTCACGGTCTGCATTCCTGAACGCAGCCCTTTCATTCAGCCTCTCTCATCCACATCACTCACTGATTCTGACATGCTCTGCACTCCACTGTGCTCTGCTGCAATGAGGACAATCACACACACCTGCCGCTCTGCCCAGCTGTAATTACGTCAACCAGCTCGCACCTGTTTCCCATTGACTTTGCCACTACTTAAACCTCTGCTCTCCGGTCATTCCTTGCCTGCTGGATTAACCACATGAGAGAGTTTCCCTGCTTCCTTGTCTGTTAGATTTGTGGATTGGAGGATTTTTGAGTATGAATACTTAAGTCAGTGAGTGAGTTTGCCTTTTTCTTCATCTGTGTGAAATATGGACTTAAAGACTCATGACATCCTGCTTGCCCCGATAACGTGAGTGCTGCTGGCATAAACTTACCTGTTAAATTACTGATTCCTCATCTGGTTCGGCCACCCTTCTGTGAACTGTGTTATGTGGGTGGGTAGTTACTTACCTCCCTGCATTCGCTGACTCAGCATTTCTTGGCTCTCCCCCAAGTCTTCAGTGACTGTCATTAACCTAAATATTATTACCATTTTACCTACCTGCTATAGTACAATGAAAGTCATTGCCAACTTTACTTCATGCTGCATCTGGGTCACATGTATACCCGTTACTGTTAACGTCAAAATGTAGGTGGATCACATTCCCACCATATCCATGTCCAAACTTCAGTGGACATGACATGGCTTTACAGACCTGCATTCAGTGATGCCACTTGATCACCATGACACTATTTGTTTAATGACTTAAAAAGAGCAATTGTATGTCCCAACACTAATATAAGACACTGAAAAACATTCACCACTGCCACAGGCACCAGCCCCTCCCTGCAGCAGCAGCACCATACAGCCACCAGTCACCATCTCCCTTGCATAGTACCGGTACTACCACAGCCACAATCCGACTCCTCAGTGAAGCACAAACATCATCAGCCAGCAACCCCCTCCTCCCCCTCCTGCAGTACAATCAGCGACCCAAAGAGTGCAACCCGATGAGCCAGCTGCCCATGGCTCAGTCCCTTTCTGTATGTTAGTAGAGTGGAGTACCATTCAGAAGTTCATGTTTTGACAGGATGAAAAGATAAGCATATGTTGCTCTCATTTAATCAGGTCAAAATTAAACACCAGTTCAGACCAAAGATTCATAATTAGACAGAAGACTGCAGAGAAAAGTTGCAGCAGTGTGGACTCTTAGTCTCTGCTGCAATCAGGAAGGCTGGTAAAGTTACAGTGAGGGTCAAGTCGCAGCTTTTTGGTCTTTGAATAGAGCTAAGTTGCTCGCACAAGAAATTTAACAGTGGGATATCCCTCCTGTAGATGTCTAAAGAGGGAGAAAGTCTTAATTCTCTCTACAGAGAACACCAAGGAAGAGAGTGTCCATTTTCCAGAGCTTACACAGCAAACCTTATATTTGTAAAGTTAAATCGATAAGACACTGACGACCTGTTCCCTGAGGGCAACATGTGGTTGAGCTACAGAGGACTGACAGAAAATCTTAGGTAAAGAACTGTTACTGTAGAAATAATACACTGTCTAATTTAGTGGCAGTGCTTTAGACTTTACAATGTTGCAGACCACATTCTTTTGTATTATGATTGGTCTTATCACAAATCCTTGGTGCAAACTTTCAAAAAAAAAATTTTTTAATTTTATAAACCTTGCTTCCAGCACCCTTGTGGTTCTCTGAAAGCCCCGTTGCAAAACACAGATCTAATAAATGCATATACTGTGTAGCTGCAATCATCCATCATGCAGAGGTACTGTATTTGTCATAGCCCCTGTTTATCAGACAGTACCTCTGGTTAACAGCTCAATATAGCTGCAGAGGTATTAGATAACTAATTGTCTTTGTAGTATCAGTATGTGAAAGCACCTAACACAGTCAATAACAAAATAGTACAGCTGTGAACTCTTTCCCTCTTTTATTTCCAGTCCTGCTCTTTGTTGATAAAATCTGACTTGTTTGTTTTCAGGAAAGAAAAAAAGAATTATCTTGTGGATTCCACTGTCTTTGAACAATGTGTTTTTCTTCTTCATTTACTCTTAAAGCAATGTTTGTAAGTGTAGCTGCTTATTGACCTTTTGCTTTTTGCTTTCTCCAAATGGTCCCATTTTTTAATGTCCCTTCATCTTCAACTGGTCAGCTCCATATTTTGGCAACAAAATTGGTCTATAAATTCAATTTTCCTTTTTTTTCCTTTTTTCTTTTTTTTGAAAAGATCACCTCCTCAGACACCCTGGGAAGGTTTCGTCTCCTGTTGTTATGATGTATGGAAGTTGCTAGTCAACCTGTTTGAACTGAGATTATTGATTTGACTCGTGAAATGCCCTCACTCTGCCAAATCTCAATCCAAACCAAATCAAAAACTTACCAGCCCTGTAAATGCTTCATGTTAGTTACAACCAAACAGTTAAAGCTGATTTAGGCAGATTATTTTTGGTATCCTTACGCAAAAATTCCATAATAACATTTCCGCATGTTTTGATTCAGGTGGTCTGAAAGAACACTAGACTTCTGCACCTCACCTTGGCTCTGTATTCAGGCTTTAGAAAATGAAGATTTTGACGGACATTTTTTGGCAAATTACAGATCATTTCAGAGCACATGTTCCTATTGGTTGCTCTACATTGTGCTTCTTAGCAACAGGTGGTGTTGCTACCAGCTAATTGGCTGTTGAAACAAGTGACATGCCTTATGTTCTAAAACTGGCCTCTGGCCACTTGACAAGGTGAGTTGCAGGTGATACCGGTAGCTGGTTTGAGCCGAGCTGAAACAGACCAGTTTACACCGCTGCAGCTTTCCCTGCAACTGTCTCTTAGACAATCTTAGGTGCAAAGTGGCGACAATGAACAAAACAGAATGTGAGCTGGAGCAAAAACAGGGAGGGGAGTGCAGCAGAGTTTTTCCTTGGGAGTTTCATGCTACAGCTAGTCTGCTAAAGTGTCTGTGGGTTTCAGCTGGACACTTGAAATTTTGAACTGTCACAGTTTTAGGGAAGCTCACAAAAAGAAACTTTGTGTTGCGACAAACGAAATAAAATCATTGCCCTTCACAGAGTTCATCCCCAACAGTCATAATTACAAAAGCTCACCTAGCTAGTAAGCTAAATCTTCGTTAGTCAGTCATATAGATGTTACTGTCTTACAACACACTGAGACATTTAAATTTAATTCTGCATGAGTTTAACTAAGTTTAGTTTTCATCAGATAAGATTAGTTCAGCTCAGGTTCATGCTAGAGCTGTAACTTTGATCTGAGCTAAAAAGCCATTTAGAAAGAAAATATGTTTACAGAGCTGACTGATGTCTATCTGAGCTCTTCGCAGTATGAAGATGAATTGAAAGAAAAATAAAAAGCTGCAAACGTCAAAAAACACACATGACGAGTAGATCAAGGTTATCCTTGTTTGTAAACGTGGCTCTGTATTTCTGATGCTTCACTGACTCAGTTGTCTGCTATTAGAGCCATGAGTCACCAGCTGGAGACATACACACACACACACGCACACACACACACGCACACACGCACATACACACACAGTGAGTGGTCGCTCCACTCCTGCCTCAGGAATGGTTCACTTGAGTAGTGGCATATTCACAGATGAGTGTTCTTAACTGTTAAAATAATCACGAGAAGGACGTGCCAGATGGGACGGTCAGAGACGAGGTTTCAAACCCCGCTGAGCGACGCAGGACTCAACATTTCAGATTTGTGGTTTTACTTTGGGGCTCTCATTCGTACCAGACTTGTACCAAAGAAAATTTGTTTTACACACAAATAGTGAATAAAATAGTGGAGAAGGCCATCCTGCATTAGTGGGCTACCACTTTCAAAACAATATGGCCATCATTATCTTGTTTATTGGAACTGAAGAGCCAGAAGAGACCATATGTGGACCAGGAGCCTCTGTGGAAGCGTTGCTACAAATGACTGTGTGACAGCTAACAGACAGCTAGCAGCAGCTCAGAGCCGCCACACCAACAATTTTAAACCTTTATACAATAAGAATGAGTGAGTTATAAAGATTAAAGGGATATTCAGGAATTTTTGACATACAGTCTCGTTTTCGATCTGCCCAGTCCTATTCCTGTTGGTAGAGACCATTATCAGCTAATTTGATGCAGTTTGGAGTTTGGACGGCTTGCTGTTTTGAGGCAAATGCTAATGCTAGCACAAGTCAATGGACACAGTAGCAAGGTAACAGTAGTCACTACCAAACCCAGAGTAAACTCACCACAATGCTCCCACGGCAAGTCGAATACGACAGCAGCCTATTGAGGTGAAATCGAGTGTTTGTCGAATAATTTTAGAAGTCAAACTGTGGCTGAATTTCTTTAACGTGTGACACGGATTAGAGTTAACAGCGACAGGAAGTTGCCAAACTGTTTTCTTCCTGTTGTTTCAAAGCCACAAATTGAAGATATTCAGCCTTAGTTTGAGTCCTGAAGTTATTCTACAAACACCCAAATTCACCTCAACAGACTGTCGTCATATTAGACTTGCTTTGGGTGCACTGTGGAGTGTATAACCAGTTCGTTTATGAATGCTACAGGGTCTGTTGACTTTTGCTAGCATTAGCATAAGCAGCAAAGAAACAAGCCGTCCAAACTGCATACCGCATTGAATAAGCTGAAAACGGTCTCTATCAACAGGAATAGGACTGGAGAAGTCGAAAATGAGGCCCTCTGCCCAAAGTTTGGGAAATATCCCTTTAGCCCCCCCCTGCTGTTTTCATGAAATAAGCTTTAGAGACGAGAAAAAAGGTTTTTGTATGCGGACATTTTAAGAATGACTTTTTCATACAGGGCTCTGTGAGGATTGACTTGCTTTTGGAGCCAGCCTCAAGTGGTCAGTCGAGGAATTGCAGTTTTTTATGCTAGCTAATACTGTCCATTATGCTAACATGCTAACCAGCCAGCAACATGCTAGCACTAGGTGCTCACAATCATTCCCCGAACTTCTTTCTTGTTTCTCTAATGAGGTTTAACCTTCATGTTGTTGGGGGGTTTTTTTTGCTGAATTTTACATTATTTAATTCAATAGAGCTGAATATTCTATTTACAATTAGTATAATAGAGAAGAGGGAAAAATATGTGCACCCGATAGCTGTACCTGTAGACTCAACAGAGCAGAGTTAACCTAAATAAATGTGGTCAGCAGCACAAATCTGCATGCTAGTGCTCATTAACATTGAGTCTGATACAAAGAAAACGTTGTGCTGATTTATCTTTTCCCCATTAGTGAATTTAGTGTTTGTGTCGATCCCACTGAAATAACCTGATTTCCCTGGAACACTGTCAGAAACACAGAATAAAACATTAATTCCTGTTTGGTCCAAGTCTGGTTCACGATGCTAATTCAGTCTGAGCTTTGTTCGTTTTTAATAGGAAGGTAAAACTGAGAACTACATACGGCATGTTAGCATTAGCCAAGCTAGTGCAGATTCATTTCATGGACAAAATTTTGTTCCACTTGGGAAACTTAGAAACTGCCGGTTTTGCCAGCAGCCTCACCCGATCTGCTCTGTGTGTCCCATCTAGCATCTCCAAACACGGGTGACTAAGCAAGTCTCACACATAATTGTGCAAACACAAGAACCATGTGCCAACAGGATCTGCGTCAGATCCCAATGTGCAATGGATTTAATTAACTCTCTGGGATCGATTGGTCTGGAGTGCTGAAGTCCACCGAGCTTGCCAAAAGAGCACCACACTCCATCCGCCTCCCCTCAATGTATTTCACTGAATAGTCTTTTTACCGTTCCATCGATGTGGTGGTTGAGCAAAAAGAGAGAGCAACAGAGAGAGGTGGTCCACTTATTAAACACTGTTTTTTGTTTGTTTGATTTATAAAATGAGACTGGGGAATAAATAAAAAGCTATGTAAGGAGAAAAATAACCACACTGCCCCATCTATTAATGGAAAAAGAGCATTTGCTTCATATTTTGGTTTGTCCCACTTCCATGAGTCACTGCTGAAATGTTTTTTGGAAAACCAACCCTTCGAGCCACTTTTCTTTTCTTTTCTTTCGGTCTTTTTTTAAATCAAACCCTGTGTACTAACTGTTGCTTTGATTGGAGGTATTCTGCAGATCACTCAGAGCCAAACCACCTCTACCTCTCTCTCTTTTTCTCCATTGTGGCTGGCTTTTCATACATGGCAAAATACTTTTGGACATTATTGCGAAGGAGTTTTTGTTCCAATAGAGCAAAACAAAAAAAAGACACAAGAGATTTGCGGTTGTTTCTGCCAACAACTGATTGTTTGCTGCTGCCAAGAAAAAGAGAAAACACCTCTACGTTTAAATTTACACTATAGAAAAAAAAAAAGATCTTAATACCTGCATCTCCTGAGCGCCATTTTCAGAGATTCTGTGTGTGTGTGTGTGTGTGTGTGTGTTCTTTGCTGTCGTCTGTCGTTGTGGTTTTTTTGGTAGAAAGCACTGAATTTGGAAGTGACTCTCTGTCAGAAACAACCTGTTTTTTGCCAGCGTTGAGTCGAGTGTCGTAGTTTTACAGTTGTTGTTTTTACAGCCCGTACAGTTTCCATGAACCGTTTTCCCCGAGCCAGCACACCTCCCACACACGTATACGAGCAGCATGCTGATAACTTAGTCATGGTGGCTCTCTGTGAGGTGGTGCAGAGGAGCACCGGAGTGAAAACTATCTCCATAGATCATTTAAATGCAGATAGAGGTTAGTAACAACAGCCCCTCTCACAGTGTTCACTCCCTCCTCTGTACATTAAGCCAAGTCCCGGCACCATTATTACAAGGACCTTATTAACATCAGCTGGATTTAACTTACACGATGAGAAATAACTTCATCCTGATTGGGTGCACGGTGGACGTGACCTGAGGTTACGTTGGAGCGGGTCTCGCCTGGCGTTTCTATTTCACGCCGCGTCACCTCGCTTCTCATTAACCCACCGAGCCTTCAGAGGGGCTCCAGGGCAGAGCTGCACTGCTTCTTCAAGGCAGTGTGTGTGTGTGTGTGTGTGTGTGTACTGCATATCCAGCTGAAGGGCTGCAAGTAGGGAAAGACAATGGAATGCAAAAAAAAAACAAAAAACAAGGCCGAGGAATTTAGCCATGCTTGAGTTTTACAGCATTGTTATAGAGTTCACGTGCATCTCTTCATGTCTGCGTTTGCCTTGATTTCATGATTTATCCCTTTACATGGTGCAAGGTGTGAACGTGAAAGTGGTCAAAGCAATAATAAAAATGAGTTTTTCGTAGAACTGCAGCCAACCAAAGCATCTAAATGAAAAATAAGCTGCTCAGTATGGACTGTGCTCAGCTCAAGCATATGGATAATCAAATGGGCTACAGAGTGTGAATCCATCGCCCGACCTCTACGTTTACCAGCATGCAGCCTAACAGGACGCAGAACGCCGAGGTCCCCTCTGCTGGTGAAGAACATCAGCTGCTTTCACCTTGCCCATGTCAGAAGGCTCGTTGTACCGGCGCTCAGGGGACCATACGTTTCTTTTGTCATGCATAATTTCTGCTGCTGTGATACAAGAGAGGCGAGACAACAGTGGAGGATAGAAAGGACGGGGTCGCACGTGCACAGAAGGACTTCATTTGAGGACGATTAGAGAATGATTGGAGGCATCTTGCTTGTTTGGCTTCACTCTGGAATGACTTTCAGTGGGGTTTTCTTGTCATTTTGCCTCCATTTTGATTGTAAATATCTTTTAATCTTTCCTGAACTTGTAGAATGAAGCCTGACGGATTTAGTCTTACAAGTCCTGGCTTGTGAAAGAAACTTTGCTTCTTAAAAAGATCTTGTTTCATTTGACAGAAGGCTTGTATTGACATTAGCTTTGAAATTGCTCCTGATCCACTTACAAGCAGAAATTGGAAAACCCCCCCAAAATTTAAGTTAATAATATTGTATTTTGTTTTGTTTGTCTTTCAAGGAGCACAAAAAGGATTTTAAAATACCTCCAGCTGCCATGTTTGCATTAAAATGGTGGCAAATGTGCAAAACAAGCTCCAATCAAGCTGGATTGGTCCTTTGAAGCCTCACATTCTCACCATCAAGATGGTGTGGAGAGAACAGTGTAGCCTACTTTACAGCCCCCCCCCCCGAGCAGCGGAGAGCATTCCCAGGGTAGCAGCGCTCTGCAGTGGCGCTGTCCTTGGTGCTGAATTCAACTCAGCTTCAGTCACGGCGCAGCAGCTGGCTGAGAAACCCGTTTTTCCTCCGACAGGCTGAGGCTGATTTGATTTCATTATGGCAAGGACGACACACGGCAGCCCGAGTACGGAAAAATCCATCTGTGGGTCTCTCTGACGGGCCGGGGGGTTATCTGTGCCTTAGGAGGCCGTGAGATTAGATTCTGGATTTGAATGTTTTTAGCAGGGATGGTGATTATGAGTTGATTTTCATTTTGGGCCAACCTCATGCACTGAATTGCAAATTGTGCTTCTTGGTGTTGGAAAAAGTTAAAAAAATGAATTAAAAAGAAACAAAAAGAGATTGTTTAGCATCACCCTAAGCATCTCATTCCAATCACAGCACCTAAGAGTTAAGTATCGTTGCACTCTCTGTCTGCAAAATCATTAATGACTGAATCTGCATCAGATCAAGGGAACGCCGCGTTTGAATATGTTTCAAGGGAGGAAATATTCTTGCTTTCCCTTTCAGGAGAAAACTACAAACAAAGCTCATTGAGGATACTCAAGGTCATTCATTGTGTATATTTAGCTCATTGTATTTTTATCCACACACCACTTAATTTCAAACACATCAGTGGAAACACATACAGTATTTTAAGACTGTTTCACTCCTTCTGATTGCATAACCATGCAGTGCTGCCTGAGCTCAGGTCCTGTGGAGATCTGGGACGTCTCCTCCTAAATCCCGCCATCACTCATATGCTACTCTTGAGAAGCAGGCCTCACTTGTCGCCCCCTACAGGAGGTCAGTTGGGAAGGTCGGCTGACGCTCCCTGCCAACCCCTAAAACCACCATGAGGACACCATGACCAGGTTTTTGCAGTTGGTTTCATGCCGTCACTATCATCACTCTTGTTTTTCTCCAAGCCGCAGACAGGACATGATCTGTATTAGCTCTATTTATTTTTTTGACCATGCACCATCCTCCTTTCTCCCTGTGCAAGTGCCACTTTCACAGTGACCAGTCGCGCGTTCGCCTTCAGCCTACCAGCCCTGATATTAAGAGAAGGGGAAATCTCTTTCCTCAGCCATAACTTTCATCTCAGCTCTTCAAATCTCTTGCTCCCCGTTGCATCCTCTCCCTCCAACAACCCTGACTCGGCCTCAGCATCATGCCAGACAGAAACCAACCTTCCCTGCTACACGTCACTGGAGGTCCTGGGTCTGAGGGAGAGGTTGGACGGGACGCACCCACAGCAGGCCATCCACAGCGACTTCTGGATGTCCGGGTTTCGGAAAGCATAGATGATGGGGTTGATCACAGAGCAGCAGGTGGCTGGGAGGACCGTGGCGTAGGTGTAAACTACAGGATAGCTGGAGTCAGCCACGATGGAGTACATGGCAAACGGCAGCCAGCACGCCCCGAAGGCACACAGGATGGCCGACAGTGTGGAGACGCCTTTGGTGGTGGAGATGGCCACGAACTGGTGCTGCACGGCGATCTGCTGCGCGTGGCGAAAGGCTATTTTGCAGATCTGCAGGTACAGCTGCATCATCAGGGCAAAGACGAGCAGGAAGGTGACAGCGAGCGCCACGGCATTGTTTTTGGTGACGGGCCGGCAGATGCTGCACGTTGACTCGTCCCTCAGACAGTTCCAGCCGAGCGCCGGCAGCAAGCCGAGCGTGAGGCACGATACCCAGATGAAGACCACCATCACATAGGTGAAGGTGACTGTCCGTTCGGTGTGGTAGGTCAGAGCGTTGTACAGTGACAGGTAACGGTCCACTGTGATGGCGAGAATGTTGAGGACAGACGCCGAGAAGGCCGAGATGAGCAGTCCCACTGACAAAAGCGTCACAAACTCCACCGAGCTGTCAACCAAATATGTGAAGACAAAGTTCAAGATGAGGCCCAGGCCAGCCAGAAGATCCGCCACCGCCAGCGATCCAATCAAGATGAACATCGGAGCGCGGAGCGTCGGCGTGTAGAACAGCACAGCAATCACCAGAGCGTTCTCGCAGGAGATGAGCGTCCCGGTCACGCAGAGCGCAATGTCCCAGGGGCTGACTTCCTGGATAGCTACAGCGGTGGTCGCTGGCTGGAGGTCAGGGGTCAGAGTTCGCACGACAGGCTCAGACGAGGAGTTGGAGAGCTCCTCGGTGAGGCTCCAGGAGGTGGAGGAGTCGAAGGGGTCGAGTGGGGAGGAGGAGTTGAGGCTGCTGCCGCTACTCATGGCTGCTGCTGCGGCCAGGGAGAGAATCATAGCTGGAGAGAGAAGAGAGGAAGAGGGGGGTGAAAGGGAACGTGAGCAGTAGGACAGAGGGGCGTCAACACAGAGGTGAAGAGGAAGAGTACGTGTTGATGCAGAGTTTGAAAAGGAGGAAGAAGAGAGATGAGAGAGGAGATAGGAGAGGCAAAAATAAAAGGATAAAAGGGCAATGGGAAGATGAGACAGAGGCGGAAAAGAGCAAAGAGGAGGTCACTGTTAGAAAAGTGTGAAAGAACGAGGAAGAGTCGAGACAGGAACCAGACAGAGTTCATCCAGGAGAGAGGAGGGAGAGAGGAGGGAGAGAGGAGCACACACAAAAAATGAAGAATTATGAGTGGGACAGGGGTGAGGTTAAAAAGTAAAGACAAACAGTGGACAGAAAACGGAGATCATGGAAGTGAGAGATGGATGAGCGAGTCAGAAGAGATGCCAAGTTTCAAAAAAACCAAATGTGAGGAAAGAGTCCGAAAAAGAACAGCAGAGAGGTGAGAGAGGGAAGAGAAAATGCACACATGAAGGGAGGAGGAGGAGGGGGATTGTTGTGGAGAGGAAGGATGGAAAAGAAAGTGGAGATGAAGAGGAAGAGAGTGTGAGTAAGAGCGCAGAGTGAGACAGGACCAGAGACGAGAGTGGAGGACAAAACAAAGGAGGAATGCAGGGAAGTGAAGGACGAGGAGGAGGAGGAGGAGGATGCTGACACGGATCCTCTGTATGAAAGAGGCAGAGGAGACATTTCTCATCCAT
>JAQLOL010000016.1:15592938-15605433 GCA_029783665.1 Naso thynnoides | reverse complement strand
CCTAATCATAACACATATATCACAACTTTCATTCTCTCTCTATCTCTTTTTCATCTCCATGAATCTCTCTCTCTCTTTGACCTGTCTTACTCCCAGTCAACCCCCCCCCCCCCAGTCTCCTGCTCTTCATCTCTCCTCCCATCGTATGCCTCATTAGCATTAGCAACGATTACCCCGTCTCGCTGATCAAAGAGGAAATGGCAGACCACGCTGAATTATTAATGCTCTTTAACAGCTTATCATTTGACTTCAGCTGTGCTTTTCCTGCCTCCACTGACTAACGGCTCTTCCCTCCATTCTCCCTTTCCTCTTTTTTTTTTTTCTGACTTCTCATTGCACGCTGATCTGTTCCTGCACACTCCAGATTCATCTTCTCGATAATAAATCACTAGGTGGCAGCATAGCAGCACACGGTGCATACATTGACAGGAGGAGGACGAGTGCACCGATGGACTAAACAAACTGAATGAGGTCTGCTAATAGTGCAGGATTGAGCACGACAAGCATGATCCTAGATTAGCACATGTGGAATAACTGCTGCACCGTTCATCTTTCTTCAATTCCTCCGTGAGCAGATCAATGAGCCCCACATTTGCCTGCAGATCAACTGAAACAATGTTCCCTTGAACCATTAATGACCTTTAACGACCTCTGGAAAACGTATGGCTGCTCTGACGGGTCTGTTAACCTTCAGAGTCTTGTGGTCAATAAGGCGGTCAGCCACAAAACAATTAGAGGCCCGTTAAAATCCCGTGTAGTCCCGTTTTCTGCAGTCAAAATCAAAAGAAGGTTCTTGGGCTTTGCCTAAGCCGAGGGAAGTGATTTACAGAGCAGATACTGATCAGGTACAAATGCTGTTTTATTTTAATGTAACGGTTCGAAAAGTCTGAAAAGTTTTCACCTGAGGCACAAAGATGGGGGTTGTTTTTATTATCTGGGACGGCGTTCATGCATCCGTCAGTTTGGTGTCGTATCACATGGACTAAGTCCGACTGCGTTCTCTTTCAGACGGGACCAGAATCGTGACTGTAAACAAAAGAGTTCCAGGGCAGAAACCGTGTCATTCTGGGGAAGGTCGTTTGAGATCAGGCGCAGAAGTCTCCGTGGTGACCTTCCACTGGGCAACACATGCTAAAGCGCCTCAGGTGCCCCACCGCACGCAACAGGCGCCCTTTTTTACGATATTCGCCCCTGTCCCTCAAACATCCCGAGTCCTCCAATGTGTAAAGAGGTATTTGTGTAGGAGTCTCGCTCGGCAGACATATAGAGCACATAGTAATTATTACCAAAGATCAATCAAAAGAGAACATGTTTGTAAACATAAACACGCAGCTCAAAACTCCAAAATCAGGTGAATAGGAGACGACTGCAGTAAAACTGTGACCACGGTGCAGAAGCAGCGTGTTGGCAGCAAATGATTAAAGAGATAAATATGGGGTACGAGGAGTTTGTGAAAGATGAGTACAGGATGTGCGGCAGCATTTTCGTGTTTGCCCGACGATAACGACGGCAGTCATTTGCCCTCAGTTTGATACGTAACACGGTGCCATTAATTATCCCTTTGTTATTGGTGTCTTTTATTGCTGAGCTCTGATTGCTGCTCCCGCTGCGCACCGCTTGGATGGCAAAGAGAGGAAATTTGACAACCTGTTCATGGCTGGCTGGAAGCCGGAACAAGATGTGTGTGCGTGTGTGTGTTTGTTCATGTGGGCCCTATGTGTGTGTGTGTGTGTGTGTGTGTGTGATGGAGATAGAGGGAGAGTTTATTTCATTTTTCTTTTTCTTCATCACTCTTTCTTGTCTTCTTTCCTGATTTTCGTTAGATTTGAAAAAATATACACAAGCATCTGAGAACCTTCTTGCAAACGGAACAACTGAATAAGTAAAAACAATATTGAATCCAAACAAAACGGTTAATAAATGTGCCAAACAACACATCTGTCATCCTGAGCAACTCGTCAGAGCCGAATGATTAAGAGGATTCTTGACTCCAGCTTTCCTTCTTTGAGGACTCGCTGCTCTTTTCTGTTTCATATCATCTTTTTTTGGACAAACAAAACACATCTGAGACTGGGATTGACATTTTTTATTCCTCTCCACATTTCAAGGACAGTTTAGCAAGAAAAACCAACAATGACAAGAGGTTACCTGTTAGCCACAGCCCTTTTACAAAGAGCGTTCTGTTCACATGTATTTTCGTCCTTGGTCATTTCCCTCCCTCCCTCCTTTCCATCCTTTAGCCCAACCTCCCCGCTGTTGTCAAGGGCAACCGGAGGAAAGAGCCGAATACAGTAACACTATCACCTGATCAGTGGGGAGACTCCAGCAGGTGTGTGTGCACGCTTGTACGCTCATGTCTGCATGACCGGCATTTACAACCTGACTGAAAACACACACATGCAGGAGGAGGGAGGAAGGACACACACACACACACACACACACACACACACACACGGTGTAAATGAAGTGACTGTTGGCAGGATCACAGCTAATTCAGCATGAATATTTAATCAACTGTAAACAAATTACTACTGCACTGAGCCATGCCAGAGTGTGTGTGTGTGTGTGTGTGTGTGTGTGTGTGTCATTGTACACATGTTGCTCTCTCTCTCTCTCTTTTTTGCTTATTAATGTCGGTGTCTCTCTCCCAGCTCTGTCTCCGTGCTAGGTGTGGACTTCCCTGAACAGCAGCTCTGCTGAAATCTGAGCACACATTAGTCAGCAGATTAAAAAGTAAGAGGGCAGATTTTCACGTGGAAAACGCGTGTTGAGCGTGCTCGGGCAGAACTTTGAGGTAAGCAGACGTGTTGTTGCCTGCAAGAAGAATGTTGTGGCACTAAGTGTGAGCCGAGCAGAAGTTTGCGTCCCTCACATGCATAAATCAAAGTCAAGTTCACAAACTGCATCCATTCAAGTTGTTTTTTGGCCATTTGATCCCTTCACACAATTCTACGTACAGTTTGACTCCACGTCACAGGGCTGGCTCGTAAACGTGGCAACGATTTCCTGTTCTGAGACTTTATTTATCCCAAGTTCAAAATTCAAATGCATTTTAAAGGTACAGTACACAGCGTACACCGAGATCTGCTCTCTGCGTTTAACCCGTCCCTGAGGAGCAGCGGGCAGCCACAGTGCAGCACCCGGGAATCGACTCCACAACATGCATGGTTTGATGGTGGACACCCACAAGCACGCAAACTCCACATGGAGAGGCCCTGCCAGGCCCGGGAATCGAACCCAGGACCTTCTTGCTATGAGGTGACAGTGCTAAGCACTTATCCAACGTGCCGCATGAGCCCTGTTACGGAGAAAAACCAAATCCAAACACGAAGGCGGCGATCAAACACTACAAACCAGTGCACACAACATTTAAATACAATCAAGACAAATGAGGAAAGACGTGATGCTTAAGAGGTAAAATTTCAGTTAAAATTTAAAAAAAATTACTCCCACCATGACTATGATTTAAAAAAAAAAAAAAATCCCAAACTTAAATCTGCCCACTCGGCGTTCTTTTACAGATTCTTCCAGGAAGAAGGGCCGCACATTCAAGCACAGGTACGAAGCCAATGAAATGCAGCCGGCGTCTCACCAGATGTGCAAAAAAATAAGAAAATAAAAACCAGAAATATTAGTTTATAGACAAATGTGAACAGAATAAGTTAAAAGTAGGAGATTAAAAGCAAAGTACTACAGCGTACAGTAAATTCTATGCAGCTGCTACATCTGTATATGAAAATGGATAAATGTGCCATTTTGTTCAAACTTTGGGGACCAACATCTGGAGAATAAAGTAAGAGTGCAACTGGTTTTCACACACGTGTGTGTCAAAAGCCTGAGGAAAAAAAAAAATCTACACAATATTTAAGAAGAAATCACAAAAAATCGACAATAATTTTTCTTTTTCCTCATGCGACCATCTTGGCACCTGGAGGTTAAGACTTGTGCCGGATGAAATGACAGATTTTTTAAGACAAACTCCTAAAAAAAGAACATCCACCATATCCATGGCAACTGGGCAAAGCTGATCTGCTGATGACGATCATGTGACTTCATGAAAGACTTCTGTAGGCTCCGTCTGTGTGAGTCATGTTCCAAGTCTGTTAGCGCAGGTGTCAAGCATCAGTTCAGCTCAGTGCAAATGACGAATTCTGCCGGAGAGCATTTTAAGTCAGCTTGCACGGGCGGACGCAGGATGTCTGAGGGCCAGGGGCCAAAACAGCAAAAGGGCACCTTTGGTTTTTTAATTGAACATTAGGGCAGCCATGAGTCCACCAGCCAATTCAACCCTAAACCAGAGAGTCACCGACCAAAGCAGCCTGTAAACCCCAATATTCAGTCCACTCGTCATGTTAGCTCCACCCCTAAAGTCCCACGTGGTGACGTCATGAAGGCTTTTCACTCAGACAGGCACCTCAGTGGAAACTGCAACTAACAGTGTTTTCACTATGGATTTATCTGTCGATTATTTAAAATGATATATTGATTCATTGATTAGGCCTGTTCCATGTAATGCCAGAACACCAAAACTGTTCATCCTATTTTCCGGAAGTCAGTGTTTCTTCTTCTTTTGTCCGAACAACACACACACTCCAAGTTTATCCTCACAAAGGACTCAGAGAAGCATTTCACAGGCTAAAAGAGCAAATCCTTTTACTTCTGAATTAATTCTGAATGATTAATTATCAAATTAGTTGGCGAATATTTTTCCATCAGTCGATTAATCAACTGATCACTGCAGCTCTGATGCTTTGCTGACGTAAAAACCTACAAACTTCTCCCCGTTTGCTCACACACACGTTCACGCTGATTAGCATTGCTTTGCTAATTAGTGTGTGTGTGTGTGTGTGTGTGTGTGTGTGTGTGTGTGATCTCCTAGTGTGCTCGCTCCTGTGCGCACACGTGGGCGCGCATTGTTTGCTCCCCGTTTAACCTCAGAACAGCGATTGGAGGCGACCGAGCACGGACGCCTTCACGTCTCTCTCTCTCTGTCTCTCTGTCTCTCTCTCTCCTCGCCCCCTGCTCCCTCCTCTTCCTCCTCCATCTCCCTCCCTCCCTCCTTCCTCTTCCTACCTGAATCAGATCCGCTCCGACGCTGTACGTATGACCGTGTCCGTCTCTGCAAGGCGAGCACCACCGGAGAGACCCGCACGCCGCCGCCGCCGCCGCCGCCGCCGCTGACTGCCGGCCACCCGCCCGTGAGCACCCGACGCCGGCAGACGAGCGACCCAGGCCGGCCAACAGGAGCGGGAGACGCCGCCGCCGATTCATCTCCGAGGTAAAATAATATCTGTCATTTCCGACACATGACGGCACAGAGCGGGTTGTTCGTGCAGAGGAGGTGGCGGCGCGCTAACGGTGGCCGTCCAGGTTGCCGTTTTTATGTTTTGGCGTTAGTGACGCGGTGAGCGAACTCACCGAGCGAATGCGGAGGAGTTCGGCTGATGTTTGCCCGGAATTCAGCCGCCGACGGCGACCAGCGAAGCGGTGCGGCCGAAATGAACGACCCGAGGCGCGCGACAGCCTGTTGTGCTTCATCGTCTGTTTGTGAGTCTTCATCATGTGAGAGCGGAAAGCCGCAGAACGCACAGCGGCCGCACGGAGCCCCCGCACACGCACACGCACACGCACACGCACCACTTCGCGCTGTTGGTGACATTTGGATGCGCTCAAGTTTGGTGCTGGAGGGGCGGCGGCGGACTGAGATGCACACGGGCTCCGTGTGTGTGTGTGTGTGTGTGTGTGTGTGTGTGTGTGTGCGGCCACATCGTAATCAAGGAAACACACGCACACACACGCACACACACGCACTTTTTGGGTGTCCTAGTCGCGCTAAAACATGTCGGCACAAACAGGAGCGGAAGCTCCACGTGCAAGAGCGCGTGCGTTAATGGCGTGAGAGCACGCGCGCTCACCTGTTGTCAGCGCATGTGTCTCGCGGGGTCTTCTTCCTGCGATGAGCGGATCTTCCTCCTCCTCCTCCTCCTCCTCCTCCTCAGTGTTTGTGCTCCAGTTCAAACGGAACATTTTCAGTGATTCTGCACAAATTGAGGAAGGAGCGAAGAGGAAGTGAGAAGGAGAAGTCGCCGCCTGCGTCTCTCCGGCTGAGGAGTGTGATGGAGAGTTGGGAAGGACGGTTTGTTTATGTGTTCCTTAACCTCCAGCAGGCGGCTGCCAGCTCCCTCCCTCCTCTCTCCCCCCTCTCTCCCCCCCGATCAATAATTCATTCCTCCATCTTTTCCAGAGTTGGCCCTGGATAGAGAGATCGGCGAGAGGACGAGTGTGGCGTCTTGGAGCCTGCTGTCCCATTCGTCATCCCCTCTTCTCTTTCCTCCGCTGAGCCAAGCCTTCGCCTTCGCCTCGCCAAACTCCGCTCTCTCCTCTTCCTCTCAGAGTTTCTCCTCATCTGGGCTCGGCCAACTTTGCATTCATCTTCCTCGTCAGCGTCCTCACACGTTCGCCGCCCTCTGGCCATGGCCTCCAAGCTGAACCCCAACGTCCTGTACGTGACGGAGCACGGCGAGTCGCTGGGCTCGCCCCAGGCCGACTCCGAGAGGACTCATGTTGTGAGTACAGTTCAGTCTGCGCTGACGGCTGCCACAGTAAAAATGAGTGTGAAGAACAGAGAGACGTGCTTTGCGTAAACAGTGGGCGCAGGTTGTCCTCCTACATGAGAGGCGACCGTGGTGCCGCGGCGCCAGATTTCCTCCACACCTCCAACTTCATCAGCCGACTGAAACTCTGCAGAATCAGAAAAGCCTGTTAGCAGTGAAATCATAGTTCTGAAGAATCAAAAAAGCCGAATTTGACCTGATAAAAGACTAACGAGACTATTTTTAATGAGAGTCAGGCTTTCACTCATTGTCTCAATATTTAGTTTTCAACATATTTGGCCCAAATGATATAAAGTTTAAATTATATCTTTGTGAGCAGAAGTCTAAATATGTTTGCACGAGAAATCAAACACACACCTGCCTGCTCCCTGCACACAATCTGCTGATCCTGCTGAAAAACGAGGACGAGTTGAGCTGAAGTCTTATTAGCAATAGCTGATAAATTACAGGTGATTTTACAGGAACGCTGGACGTCCACGCTGGGCCAGAGTCTGTCGAAGTAGGCAGTCAGCTGACAGGAAGTGAACTGAAATGCTACGGTGTGTTCACAACGCCGTCACATCTAACGAAGCGGGAGTTCATTTCAGAAAAAGGCTCAGCAGCCTGGACGTGGACGAGTGAGCCGACATCTTCAGTGCAAGAGTGAAATATCGGAGACATGTGACCAAACTCCACGTCTTTGATTTAAAAAAGACCGACAGGAAGAAATTCATTTGTCGAACTCTGGCGCAGAGGTCGTGTCCTCAGTATTTTATGGCGATATGGAGACCCGGAGTAAACCAATAATCTTGAGTCCTTTTAATCAGACAAAAGTGATGAAAAAAAGAAAATGTATGCATAATGAAGTGCGGAGAACAATCTTTAAAAATCAACTTTTAGAACATTTTTCCCCAAACTGGAAGAATGAAAGAGGAAAATATCAAAATTAACACAACATTTTACTCAATTTTACAACCTTGTCAGAAGTATGTGGGGTCGCCCGAGCTTCTCACTGAAGAATTTAAAAATCCTGGATGTGACTTTGACCCTTCCTTCAATCAACAAGGTGCCACGAAATGAAAAAGGAAGAGAAGAACCCCTGACACCGTTGTTCTCCAAATAAACTGACGTATTCAGTAAATAATGTTGAGTTTGTGATGGAGCTGTAATAAAAATCCAAACCGTTTTGTAGCTTAGCTAAGTTACACAAAACGAGTGATTGGTAGGAATACGTTTATATTTCCAGAGAGCCTCCGAGGCCGAGCTGCTCTGCTGTTCGCTCCCAATCTTAAAGGTCGCGTCAGCAGCATTTGTTCATTGGACAACTTTCAAACGCCAACAGAGTTATCGTGGCGTGTACGCATACTCGTAATAGTTGGTCATTTAGCGAGCTAACAAGCTAACCGACAGTGTTTGGCGCCTACCTGTTCGAAGAAAGCGGGTGAACTCCTCGTCGCTCTTCGTCCTCAGCCTCTTCTTCAGTGCTCAAAAGCAGCTGAAAGCCAAACTGAGTTTCACTCTCCGTCTGAACTGAGCTTCACCCGCTTGACGTTTCAGCTCGCGAGGACTACATTTCCTTTTCTTCGCCGCTGCGTCAACATCGGCCATTTTCTCTGGTTTTGAATTCCGTCCAGTAACGGTTTTATTCACTCTCAGCCTCACCTGCACGCTCTCATTGGCCAGAGGAAACACACCCACTCCCAACCAAAACATCAACACACAGGCAGAGGGCGGAGCTCTGCAGACACGCTACAGGTAGATTTGATTTGATTGGAAAGAGGGAATTATTCCAAAATGCTTCAGATGCACCACAACCAACAGTTAATCACCAGAGAGCCGAACAGACGTCATCTGGATAAAACTGATCACATATTGGGAATCTGCGCGCTTACATTTTTGATGATTAAAGTATTAAAGCTGACTGAAGTGATATTTACAGTCGTATGGGGACACAACTGGCCCCGCCCCTCTGCTACGTAGGCAAGATGGCGAGTGCTCTTTCATGTTGCTGTAACTGCCAGTTGGTTGATGAAGTAATTTCAAACGGTGATTAAACTTCAGCTGAGTAACGTGTGTGTTAACTGGTTTTAATGCACACTGTCGGCCAATCAGAAAAGAGTATTCACCCAAAGCGGGTTGTAAGTCGTTTTATGACTCTTGGGGAAGTACACATTTCACTGCACACCACATTTCAAGAGGTTGTCTCTTATTTCTGTGTGACAAAAACGTGTTTGTCGTTGGATTTTTCTCTCCTGCTCCTTTTGTTCAGTTGAATTGAATTGTTTGGTCGCAGAAGGATTGGCAGCCAATCAGCTGACTCACATGCATAAAACCAAAGTTTTTTCCTAAGTCGGTGGTTAAACTTTTAGGTGCTGGTCACTGATGTCCTCTCACATGAGATTTAGGTGGTGCAGATGTGAAAAAATGAAGTAAATGTGTGTTTTAAAAGGCTTGAGATGTTGTTTTCTCAGTAACTGTCACTTGTCCTCCAGACTGGAGAAGCTGGAGAGGAGTCATCGGACAGCGACGGGGAACAAGAAGAGACGTCGCACAAACTGATCCGCAAAGTGTCGACGTCAGGACAGATCAGAGCCAAGGTAGGAAAACCGCCGAGCGAAAGGGGGCCGTGTGGTCTCCTGCCGTTGATGTATTATAAATGTCGGTTTTCAGCAGGGTTTTTTTGGGACATTTTTGGAAATGTCGTGCCCCTTTGAGAGCTTTTTTTATTTTTTAACTTTATACATATTACAGCAGGATTTGACCGTGGTAAAAAGCCACATTAACAAGCTGGGGAGGGATGAAATATTAAGGTGGAATCGCTCTTAGCCTAGTTTGGAAAAGTCCTAGAAGTTTTTGGTGAGGGTCACGCTGGGAGACCGTCCTTACACCCTGAGCTGCTCGTGTTTAAGAGGAATTGTAAACAGCGGAGCGCCTCAGCAGGGGATGGACGGGCGCGTGCAGGACGGCCTGAGCCCAGCTGAAGGACTTTTTCAGAGGATGTTTGCTGCATCAACCGACGCATCATTCAGTCCATCTGTCTCTCCTCTGTTCTGGTGTCACTTCATCCGCACACACATCAGACCTCTGATCTCTTTCGCCCCTCGCCTCTGTCTGCTGAGGTCAGCTGACTTCCTGCTCAGGCCTGGCCTGCTTCCTGCTGCATCATCTTCCTCTCTCACTGTCACTGCGATGCGAGTCACGTTCAAGTCTGATAGCCAGACGCGATCATACAGTCGTGTGATGCACTTCTCAGTGGCTGCTGGGCTTCTTTTACAGGAAGGTATTGATTATGTGATACTGGCCTCTTACCGGCACACACACTCACACACACAAATCTGCCTCATTAGTTATTGATGAGCTAATATCCTCAATGAGAGACACATTGTTTTCACTGCGCAAACACAACATGACATCTGTCCAAGTGATTAGAATATATGTGTGTGTGTGTTGAGATCGTTATCCATTACCCACCCTGACTCTCAACCATAAATCACGCCCCGATCGATAGGTGACACAGGATCCTCAGCAACCCCCTGTTGTCATGGCGATGGCATCCCATAGTGCCACATTTGCTCCAGGAGCAGATAATGGTATGGGATATCAGTCTGTTATTGATCGACTAATCTCATTAGAAGGCACGTAATGCGGCGTCGAGGAGAACACGTCGTAGTGTTACTTGTGTATTTTTCTGTGTTTATATCAAGTTGTCCAATAGATAATTAAACATATTTTTACTTTTTCCAAAAACTTCTTTGTGTAAACACATGATAAGGTGTTAAACAGTGTAAACGTGCCGCAGTAAAATCGTATGAAAAAGAAATGAAAAGAAAAATAGAATAAAAGTTAAGTAAGGCATTAAAAAACGTATATGAAAATAACCGCATAGCATGAAAAATCTGAAAGGAAAGAGAAACAACATGAGCCCAAAAAGTGCCATTAACTTAATTATTTACCTCACAATCAATTTACATTCAAAATACATTTTTATCGTCGTCAAGATAAAGTTTAAAATTGTGTTTGTGTTCAAATTAATCGAATCTGTTGGAATTTTGTGTTAAAGTTCAAAACTTAAGAGACGAATAAATAATAATTTTCGTTTCTACATAAAGTTCATGTGAACATGACGCAACAAGTCGTGTTGGATTTTTAAATCTACTTCTGACATCATCTGCATTGTTTTCATCACCCTGCTTCCTTCCTAAAGCTGTGTGTGTGTGTGTGTGTGTGTGTGTGTGTGTGTGTGTGTGTGTATACTGACAGTCATGTGACTCATTAAGCTAGTCATTAACTTCAGGATTACGCCTCAGTGACAACAATAACCTGAGTATGTTTGTGTTAGTGTGTTTGTGTGCATGTAGGTGAGTGTTTGTTTGTTTACTGGTGTGTGTGTGTGTGTGTGTGTGTGTGTTTTGTGCCTATAAATGTTTCATGTGTGTGTCTGGATGAAATTGTTCCTGTGTGTGGTTTACTGTTCAGTAGCCTCGTAGTGTGATGTCATGTGTCCCCTGCTCATTTTGTCCCTCGCCTGTTTCCGTACTCGTTAGAGCGCCGGTCTCTCGGCGCTCTCGTTAGGAAGCTGCTAATTCTGATCAGATGCGACGTGACATCCTGGCACGGCGACATCAGTTCAGCCCCTCCATAATTGTACAGATGCAGCGATGGCCCCTGGAGACGCTCGTGTTGGCTGTAATTGAATATTTGTGGGTTTGGAGACGAGCTTTTCAAAGGAGAAACCTTCGTCTCAGTGGAAGCCAGAAAGTCTTTCTGAGTCGCTTTTTGCAGGGAATTTTCTTAAGATTTGAAAATAAGAGCTGTGCCGTAGGACCTTTAGTCCATGAAACTTTATTTTTATGCCGGGACGTCGAGCCTTCAAGAAGCTGTTTAGATTTCAGGAAGAAATCAGGGAGATTTTTCACAATAGCTGATTGTGGAACTGTCGACTTTGCTAACGTGGGTTTTCTTGGATGTCTTTGTGAGAATCACTTCAACCTGACGTTTAAAAGCTGTGTGACTGTTTATTTTAGTCCTGCACCCGCTTGTTTGTGCATAGATTATACGAACTCAACCCAACCCATCGGCGAGGGGAAATATGAAACGTATAGCTTCTATGCTTCGGTTTAGCTCCAGAGAAGACACGGTGGTACAGAAGGTGCTATGACATGAGGCTTGTTGCATTTCCTGTCTGCCCCTGGACTTAACTGTGCTGATATACCAGGTAGAGGAAGAAAATGCCCTGCAGGGTTAACCTTTAAAAAAAAAAAATAAAGAAATAAAGAAAGAAAGAGTCATATAGACTTTTAGCTGCTTAAAAACATTTCCGATGCCCTAATTCAGCCAGAGTTTTTAAGCGTTGTAAAATGACCAAATAATTATTGGATCATATGTGAAAAACTCCAAAAAAAACAAGTTTGGACCTGTGATGTCAGAGACGGTTCAGAGCTTCTGTCATAACAGGGCTGAACTGTTGAGGGAAATAGAATTGAAACTGCAGGATTGTGATTGCAGGAGCTGTAATTTTGTACAATCTTTCCAAAGTAAAATAGTCATGAACTGGCAAACGATGTATTAGGACATTTAGGGAACGTGTCATCGAGTGACTCTGGCAGGGAAATGCGTTTAAAGGGACATGCCAGCTTTTTTTTTTTCTCTTGTAGTTATTTGTCTCTCTTCTGAGTTCCAGACAAGAAGATAGCTTTATGTATTTCTTCTTCTGCTGTTTATTAGCACCTACACACCCTGTGGTTTACTTCTGGTACGTATTTAATTCTCAAAGTACATGAAGTGTTAATGTCACTCTAAAAATAACTTAACGTGGTAAATAAACATCAGGACTGTTTAGAGTTGTTGGAAAGTTTATCTGATGACTTTAGGTGGAGGCAGGCTAACACTTCCCATTGACTAC
>JAQLOL010000016.1:15558987-15581501 GCA_029783665.1 Naso thynnoides | reverse complement strand
CGTCTTTCTCTGTTTTGTGTGTTTGTGTGTGTGTGTGTGTGTGTGTGTGTGTGTGTGTGTGTGTGTGTGTGTGTGTGTGTGGTCAGACAGCCAGCGTGTTTATGCATGACAGATGATGCAAGCTGTTTCTATTTCAAATGATCCGTCTTGCTGCATTTCTTGCCGTTTCTTGCACAGTTTGATAGAATTTCTTGTGAAAGAAAACTTGTCAAGGACACAAGAATGACACACACACTCAACCACACACACACACACACACACACACACACAGGAAGCCCGGTGTACTCATCTACAGAGGAGAAAATGTCCTGTTGAATTCTAGTTTTCATAACGTGTGTGTGTAACGCCTTGTGGTTGCGAGTGTGCGCGTGTCCTCACATTTCTAAGCTGAAGGTTGATTTGAAACTTGGGCTGTTACCATAGCAACCCCGCATGCCTTTGCATTACCAAGTTTAAATTTCAGGAACAAATAAAAGAACGTCTGGTTAACAAAGCTGGACGCGGGTCAGCGGTTATTTTCAAATGATACTCGTGTTTGTTTTGGCCACCTTTGAGCGCCAGATGGGCGGGGTTTGCAGCATCGGGACGGTCCAGGTGGCGTCTGGTTGTGTCTCAGGAATAAAATAGCACATTAAACCTGCTCACAGATGTTTCTGTGCTAAACAAACAGCTTTGTGTGTCTTTGTGCATTAAACTCGACCTGTGTGGCATCACCGGGTGTTTAGAACCAAAGCTGAAAAGCTTTTATAGACGATAAAACTCCACAGAAACATGAGTTTCTAAAATAAAGAGATGGACTTTTTTGTCCACGGGGGGAATCCAGTGTGTCTTTCTATTTATAAACCAGCTCGCACACAGCTGGGAGGACACAGAGTTGAACCTTGCTAAATGTGACAGATACACATTACCACAGCTCTCTCTCCCCCTCTCTCTTTTTCATCCTTTTCTGTCTTCATTCATATTTTTCTTATTTTTCTTACTTCGATCTTCTCAAGCCCTCATTTCATTTCTTGCTGTTTCACTCCCCTTCTGCTCTCTGTCACCTTGCCTCTTTATTTTCCCACCCTCATCTCTCTCTCAGCCTGCCATCTGCTGGAGAAAACGAGTAACTGCAGCATTTCATAATCACAGCCGGTGACATTGTGCGAGCTTCATTTTGCATTCCGGCCGCATGCGTCCAGGGACAGCGTGGCCTCGTGATTACAAAAACACGAGTGTGTTTGAAAGGTCAAGCGGTTCAGTGTCTGGAACAGCCAGCGAGCATTTGTTTTAATTAGTTCTGGCAAAGACACACCTGAAAGTGTCAGTGTCTCTGTGTCGCTTCCAGTAACTCATGAATAAACAGCTGCCGTTGTTTAGGAAAAACTCCAGCTTTATCTTTAAATTTAGGATCTCATAAAGCAGGTCTGTTCCACCCGTGAAAACATTAAAGCTAATCACATGATGGAGCGACTGTTCTCCAGTTTCTTTTCTGTCCTGTTATTAGTTTTGAGTTTTTAACATTTACAGAAGCATCGTCAAAGTGATTATAATCACGGTAAATAAGCCCAGTCTGTTGTCTCTTCAACATCTAGAAATTCTGATGGTTCAGCCCAAAAAAACATTATTTGAGAGACTTTTATTTTGAAAGACACACTCATAACTTGCAGTAAAATGCATTTTAATGAGTCAGATCTGAATATTTGTCACATCCTGGACCTTTTTCTTCATGTCTCGCTTTGCATGCTGCAAAAAGTTCTTGCAGCATTAAAAAAATGATTGGGTCTTCAAACCTGTTTATGTTCTTTATTTAGAATCACTTCATGACAACAATAAAAACAGTCACCTTCACATAAATACGTCTGCATAGTGACTTTTTCTGCTTTATACAGTGTCGTTACAGAACTCAGACGTAGAACATGGGATGTTTTTTATGCTTTAGAAAGAAAAAAAATTAAAAGTGGGGGCAGCACTAAATAAATAGATTAGGAATATGTAAACAAAGTTTTGCCCAAATTTCCTCAAATTTAGTTCTCTGCAGCCTTATAGAAAAAATATTTTTTCTCTGCATTACAAAAATCTTAAAGACGACATCGCACCAGCCCTCGATGGCTGGATGGATTGTCCGCTTTAAGCCACTTCCTCATGATTGCTTCACTTGAAGCCGCACTTCGAATCCCAAATGAGTATTTGGATTTTGTGTTTGTTGGTGTTGAGTGTTGCAGCTCCAAAAAGAAGTTCATCTCGATTAAATTAAATTTTTGTCCCAAATTAATTTAGATAATTCTGAGGCCCAAAATAGGTGGAAGTGATTGGCTTCCTAATATTACTCCTCTAATAAAAGACAACATGGCTGCACTGATGAGTACGTTTCTACACCAGTGTTACGGGTGTAAAATGTTTAAAATGTACATTTGTGAGTTCAAAGGTTGATGAAATGCCCAAACCGTGCAAAACAAGTTCCAGTACTGTGAGATGACAGACGTCTCTGTGAAGTCACCGCACAGCGCGGCGCGGCTGCTTTCTCGAGAATCCCAAAGTAAGCAGCAAACTGACCGCGCTTGTTCTGCGGCGAATGTTTGCTTCCACACGCTCTGTTTGCATTGAGCTGCTGCCCGTAGATGTTTCCTGGTTCAACGTTAAAGCACAGCGGCACTGTTTTAGTTTAGTTTCTTGGTTGTGGCCCTTTCTGACACGGGGCCAATGTTGGTCTCAATCAGCATAATTAATCCCCTAATTCAGGCCACATTCTCTTCAGTTGGCTAATCTAATTTTTGAGTCCTGATATTAGTGAATTTTTACTTTTTAATAATTATGTACCTTATAGGTTAATGTTATTTTTTAAAAACTAGGACCCCAGTGTGTTCTGAACGGGACTTTGTGTGGTTGTCAGTGCTGTCAGGGTGAAACTAATGGAGACACTAATGCTGTCACAGATACGTTTGCATTTGAACTACAACTGGCCAGCATGACCGAGGTTCCAGAGTTTGTTTACGGAGAATCTGTGTGGAAAAATGCAAATAAACCTCTTTCAAAAATTACATATTTGCTGTTCACCTAACGCCAGCATTCAGCTGACACACAAAATACACAAGACTAAAGAAGGTAAAAGATTAAATCATCAAGAATAAACAATAAAATATATCAAATAAAAAAACTAGGAGCAGTCCAACTCCAAACCTCAAAGTGTTTATTGACTTTTGGGTGGAGGAGGAAGTCATTATTTAAAGTTACTGTAGTTTAAAGTCCATAGTGGGACGGAGAAGGAGGGCAGCACCTCCTTCTCTGAATGTCGAGGCAGCCAGGAGGTGAATCCTCGCACAGTGAGGTTGTTGAGAAAAGGAACGCTGATGAGAGCGCAGGCAAACACTCAGAGGGACCGTGCACCATTTTACCATTACCATTTTCAAGACTATTCTACGAAATGTTCAGAATTGGAAATATGAGCCGGATGCACAGCTTTGAACTTTACGAGTGTGCAGCATGTGAACGCAGTAAAGAAGTGCGTCTCGCTTAGCGCCGGTCGCAAACGTCATCGGAGAAAGTAAAATTTTTCTTCTTCTCATTTTTTTCTCTGGAAGCGTGATGCTGCCACACGGAAAAAGTAACGGATCACTGTTACATTTTAACGTAATAGGTTTATTTTTATAACAGTAAAAGTTTCACGTTATGTTGTGATGTTTTCCTGTTGGAACATGATATGTTCACAATATTTCAACGTACAAACTTGTCACATTGTAACGCGACACTTTTATTGTCACAACAGGAGACTATTCATTTGTTAAAACATGAAACTTATTGTGTTTTGACAGGATAAGTTTCATGTTATTACAAGTTATTATCTTTTTTTCCATTATTATTTCACTTAGAACTCACTTGTTAGCTCCCTTTGCAACAGAAAAACATTCAGAATCTCTGTGGCACTTAATTATGGTCTCGAAAACAGCTCGACCCCACGTTCCTCAGGCAGACATTTAAACAAACTGTAAATTAATTAACTTGAAATCGGGAAGTTAGATGCACTCGTGAAGCGGCACGGACGCATGTTTCCTGCAGCATCAGTAGACTTGATAGAGACAACATGCGTATAAACAGTCACTTCACATCGATACCGCGGCTTGCATGACTCATTAAAGCCACTAATGAAGCTCTCTGACCTAATTCTAGGACTGATTTAACCACAAGTGATTTTGATGAAAGAGAAAATGGGGGTGAAGGGGGGATGAAATGTTTGGAAAGGAAGAGATGAAAAGACGGAAGACTTGAGGGACTTTAGGAGAGAGACAGACAGAGAGGTGGTGTCAGTGAGTGAGTCTGCAGGGAACAGCATGTTTCTGCTCATTAAAGACAGAATGATGAACACACACACACACACACACACACACACATTCAGAGGCAGTCACTGTAATTTGCTTGGGCAGATAAGACACTGATCTGACGCTGAAAGCAGTCTGATGACAGCACATAGACAGTGGACGTGAAGACACACACACACACACACACACACACACACACACACACACACACACACACACACACACACACACACACACGTGTTTGTGTGTGTGCACTCTCATTCCAATCAAACAGGTTCTTCCAGTTCTGTTTGTAGCCTCAAGGAAATAGGCTTGTTCTTACATGAACACACAGACACACACACAGACAGACACGCACACACACCTTTCCTCCCAGGTGTGTGTCATGAAAGATAGGCGAAGAGCTCATTTGCATGCTCCACCTTATCTCCAGTGTGTGTGTATGAGAGAGAGAGGCACACACACACACACCTACACACAGAATTGATGTGTCCAACAGCACACCTGAAGGGGGCGGAGCTAGCTAACAAGGGAAGTTTGAAAGAGAGGAAGTAGGGTTGTACTGTCTGAGGAGCTGCCGGTGTGAAAGGATAGGTGCTGCTGAGGTGAGCCGTGACAGGAAGTGTTCTGAGGGAAAAGCTGGGGAGTAATCGCACAAAACGATAGAAGAACTTTTCTCAAGAGGAGAAAGAAGAAAAAAGTGGGTAGAGGACGGTTCAAGCAGCATCAGAGAAGTCAAAGTGGAGGGATTCTCCCTCTTCACCTTCCACCCGTGACAGTCAGAGCGCGGCTGGAGTTAAAGGTCGTTTGGCTTCATTGTGATTTGTTCCTGTCGCTCAGCTGGCACAGACGGCGCGGTGATCAATGCCGGGGTTGTGTAAGCCCAGCGCCTGCTGCATGGCGCCCCTGTTGTTTCACTGTGAAAGTGGGCAGGGGGACGATGACCGGCTCAGCCGCGATGGCCAGCTGGAGTCCAGACACGTGGAGAACTCACATGGGAGTTGCCAGGTGACAGAGGTCAGTGTGTGAGAGAGATGAAGCCGTCCTAACACCCCAAAGAGCCCGAGGCTGACACGAAGCGACCATGTTTTCGATGGACGAAGGAGGAAGTTTTGTCCATGTTCATGCCTTCACACTGACGGCAGCTTCAGGCTGGTTCTGATTTTTCAGATTTCGGCCAACACGGGAGGCTCCTTGTGTGTGTGTAGCTGTTTAATGTTGGTTCAAAGTCAGTTTGGCAGATGCAGAACTTTATTCCCTTTGTGCTGGTGCGAGGAGCTAAATGATGGCTGTTGCTCGGGATATTTTGGGGTTCAGAGCCTATCTGGTGTCTGCATTTTAAAATATCATTGACCAAACTACCCCCAGACTGTGGACGAGCACCTTGCATGGAAGCCTGCCGCTGTCTGTGTTAGTTTATGTGTTTGTTTGAGTAAACAAAAGGCAAATCTTAAAGCTCTTTAGATAAGGGCAGCCCTATGTGGATTTATTTCAGGCATATCATTTGCAAAATTTTTACTGTCACTTTTAAAGTCGTAAAGAATAGATGCCGAACGTGTTAAATACTTTTGTTATTTTCAACAAAAGTTCCATGAAAAAACTGAAAGCAAAAGTGTAATAGTGGGTCTGTGAAAACTTTCTAGCTCTCCTGTCTCCAACAATTCGCTCCAGGTCCATTTGTTTCAACTCAAGATGTAAATATGCACAAATATGATTTCAAATAGAAACCTTCGTTTCCAAAGCACATGCTGTTGCCTTTTAGCAAACTTTACTTAACTGTATCGAAAGTTGTACTTTTTGGAATAACCTTTTTCTACTTTGTGTTTCATGCTCGAGTCATTTTTGGACAGCAGTGGAGCACATCAAGCAAAACTGAGGTTTTTGCTACACTGACAACACGAGGATCATTTGATCATTTGTTTGGTCTTTTTATGAGATTTGGTGACAAAAAAAAGAAAATTGAGGACTGAGGACATCACTCTGTCAATACTGGTGTCAATTTCTAGGCTAAACAGACAAATTAAATTCAAATTGATCATATAAACACTGGTCTTCAACTCAACTCAGATTTAATCATTTGTCAAAGAAGGGAAATTGATTTTGCAGCAAGACAAACAAATGTGAACAAGACAAGAAAGAAGTCACACAGGGAAAGGCAGGAAAAAACGGTCAGGGAGGAGGGGAACCCCAACAGCGCGTCGAATAAAATAATCTCATAATAATACCAAACATAATAGTACTAATAAGACTGTCCTCAGCCATGTTCTGCTCCCCCTGCCTCCATTCAGGAAACATTGATCTTGTCCGCCTTGATGCCGCATGCTGTTGTTTTGCTTGTTGTAAACAAACACAGATATAGAAAGATGATAGACTGTAAGGGGGAATGGTATCACAGTAGATCTTAATAGGTCAACAGGTCATCTGGAAATGAGAAAACATCTCGTCAGGGTCTCAAAATCACCTCTCAACAAAGCCTATATGTGTTTGTCCCTGCGCAGTAAGGCAGCCTCTTCGTCTAGAAGATCCTCGACACTCCACGTTCAGCACAAAAGTGCGTTTTATACCGGCTGCCTAACAGACGGTAAACCAAGCAGGATTTCATTCAGTCGGTAAAACTCGGCTGAAATGTGCGCGACAGATGGACTAAGTCGGGGGGGGGTCAAACAGGTGGAACAAACCGGGAGATCCAGTCCGGCCCTTTTGGTGATTTTGAAAAGAGTAAATCCAGTGCACTCGTCCTGTCTGTCCACTAGGAGGCTCTGTCCTACCAAGGAGTGTTGGAAATCCTTTACCCCACGCAATGACTTGCAGGCTTCGCATCAAAACAACACATTAGGCTAGTTGAGTGTTGCATGCGGGAGCTGCCAGTGGAAAATGTTGTCTAAAAGAAGAGAAGCAGATGCAGTGTGTTGGGTTTCCAAGAAAAAAGACCTCTTCTCATCTTTTTACAGAGGAACCCGTGTGCTTGGCATGTACCTAAAGGAGGTCAAATTTAAACTCCGCTGTCAGACTCATCGTGCCGAGAATTGAAATAACTTGTGAGGACAGCTGAGAGCAGAGAAGGTGCGAGAAGTGCTGGCTGGTTTGGAGAAACAGATTTATTTTTAGTTGTAGTTGAAAGGTTTGGAATGCAGCCATGAAGGCTGGTTGCCTTATTGCTAATGAAATAACTTCCGCCTCAAAGCCAGACATCCTTGTTATTAATCGGTTATTATACTATGTTTTTTTGGTGCAGCCTTCCTTCGGTCAGGCTGGGCTGCATGTGGCCCTTGGACATGTGGCCCCTAGACATTTGGCCCCTGGACTAAAATGAGTTTGACACTCCTGGACTGACTGTATGAATGAAGAAATGAAACAGCATTTCTGGTGCTGAAAGAGGGAGGAGATGGAGAGAAACTCGAGGTTCGTTGAAGAACACCTGCTCCCGACCAGGTTAGCTTCACAGACTCAGTTACCATAGTAACTGACTCAGAGTTTAAGTTACCTTCCCGTCTGAAACGAAAACCCAGAGTTTCCCTCATTTCAGGGTGAACAGGCTCAGAGTTTTCACCAAACCTGCTTTGTGAAACAGACTCTGGGTCACTCAGCTCTCTAGGAAATAATAGAGGCTCAGTGATTTGTTGATTGTTTACAGCGTGAAGCTGTGTGTGAGTTGGTGGGATGGGGGGGTAGATGAGCACTCGGTCGGGTTGTTAAATGGTGCCGACTGGAACGAGAGGAAGAAAGGCTTGAATCAGTCGCTCTTGTGTGTGGGTGCACTTCAGAGCTCTGCTCAGCTGTGTGCACATTTTGCAGATGAGTAAGTAATGTGTGATAATGTGTGCAGATCCACTTTGTAGCTGCCGGGCGTGTTTGTGTGAGCACATGCACATCAGGTCTACTGGGGCTGATTGTTTTGATGTAATTAGTCCTGCTCTAATGACTACGCTGATCTGTCTGACAACATCTCTGCTGGAGAGGAGAAGAGAGGAAAACACCACCACTGCTGGCACGGCTGCGGCAACAGTTTCTCTGCAAGCTGATGCAGAGGCTGACCTTTGCATAAACAATATGTTGTTGTTTATGTAGGCATATGTTTGTGACACGTGCTTTTGGCTCTGCAAAGTAAATTAGAAAGACGCCAGACTTTTACTAAATCTTATTTAATTAAGCTGCATATACGAACCCTGTGCAGGGCTAAGCACTGAGGATCTGGTGACTCACTCGCTTGATTGGACGGACTGAGTAACAGTTTCGTTTTAACAAGAGGTGTTCCACTCCATTTTGCATAGATGTACGACAATGTGACCTTTATTTATTTAGGATTAACTGCAGGTTGTTTTATTAGCAGACTCTAGGTTAAGCTGGATGTTGCTAATAAATAGGGTTGGGCATCGTTTGGATTTTAACTATTCCGATTCCAATTCTCTATTTCGGTTCCTGTTCTAAACGATTCTCGATTCCGATTCTTTGAGGTGCAGGTCAACAGGTCACAACTTATTTCACAGGAGAATTTTTTCATTTGAAAAACCCTTTACACCGGCCATTTTTATTTATTCACACTGCCAGTTGACATGTCTTACACCAAGGGTGCCCACTGCCCAGCCCTGATGGTTTGATCATCAGATGATTTTGCCATGTTTGTTGTGCACCCTCCTTTGGCAGTAACAAGTTTTTCACAGGTGTTGCACTGTGCCAATCCATCCGTTTTCAAATTAAAATGAAGCCAGACTTTCGAGCGGCGTTTTTTGCCATCCATGTTGAGATGAGTGACGTTCTTCTTACTAGCGCGGAGGCTGAGCACGCCGGGCGGAATAATACAAACAAACTAGTGCGGGCATTTAGGAACCGAAACAAAAGAATCGAAATTCAAACAGCTTCTAAGCGATTCCGGAACCGGACGTTAGGAACCGGTTCCTATTTGGAGCCGGTTTTCGGTGCCCAACCCTACTAATGAACAGGTAACTGAGCATAATTGATTTAGCTTCAGTGAAGCTAAATGTAACTTTAGCTTTCTGCAGCTTATACAGTGAGTGCAGAGCAACTTTTTAATACTAAAACTCAAAAATCAAACTGTAAATTTAAACTCACATTCTAAGCTTTCCATGTTTTACATAGTTTTTGTGGCACTTAATGCCTTTATTCAGAGAAATGTTTATAATATTCAGTCTTCTCTATTTAAAAGTCATCATGCAAGCTTTATAAATTTAGGATGAAATGCAGGTCGGTTATACTAGCTGGCTGTAGTTGAACCTAGGTTTGCTAATAAACTAGCAGCTAAGTGGAACTGACTTAGCTTAAGCTAAACTCAATGTAGCTTTAGCTTTTATCAGTTTTTCATTGAGTTTAGAAAGTCTTAAAGCTACAAGTCAAAGAATCAAACAGTAATTTTAACCTCAAACCTCAATAGACCTCAAATATAGGAAATTGAGCTAGCCATACGTTAGCAACTAGACCGCCCACTTGCAGCCACCAGCCATGTCCTGAGTTGGATCTAACATACAGTATGTCCTTCAGCTAGATCAGCAGTTGCTATGTCATTATTAAACGCAGACAGTCTGATTAGCTCCTTGACTGACGGCTCCCGTTGGTGTTGCTGTGGCAACCACAGATAAGCCTTTTTGGTCACACCTTGGCGTTATCTTTGATTTATCAGGTGATTCAGTCAAAAGAGACCTTTACACCCTCTTGTGCATTTTCTACTTTCTTCCACCTCCAGCATTGCCTGCTGTTCGGTTTTTTGTCTCTTTTATCTCAACTCTGCAGGATTCCTGTTTGTTGTATTTCCTGCGTCGCCCCTTTTTGTGTTGTGTTGTTTCTCTTTCTCGTTCCTCGTTACTGTTTCCTATTTTCTCTCGCTAATGATCCATTCTATCTGGCCGTCTTTTATGGTTTCTGCCATCAGTCCTTCTCTTCCTCCGTTTCTTTCCCTCCTTCTTCGTGTGACAGTGTGAGATTTGCTCTCGCTCTTGTAAAAGCACATTTATTCTAAGAAAGGAACATGCAGTGTCAGAGCACAGGAAGCTGTATGCCATTACAAGGCTAGATATCTCATGGACATGCAATGAACAGAGGCACACACCGAGATGCCATTTGAGAAAATGAATTAGATTTATCTCTAGTACGGTGGTGGCCATTACTGCAGAGACAGATGGGCACAGAGAGTGAAACATAAACACTGTAAGATGTGCAGCAAAGACAGAAAAACAGGAAGATAGATGAGTGACACTGAGATAAGATGAGGAGAGTGGGAGACATATCAACAGATATGACACAGCTAAAACAGAAACAGAAAATAGTAATGATAAAGTTATTTAACTGATGCAAATTTTATATTCAAGATATTAATTTCCTTAGCTTTCCATCCAAGTTTATATATTTGAATGCCCTTTTTCTTTGCTCACTGACTTGAATTACGTTCGCTGTGGTTACTGCTATGAATGCATGCTTGTTAATGTAGGATAAATGACAAAGTTAGCCAAGTAACAAAGAACTGTGTAAGTTACAGTCATGTACAAAATGCTAGCAACCCATCTTACATGCTAATAGAGAGGAAAAAACACAAGTATCATAAAATCTAAGAGCTGTCAAGTAGAAGACAGAGTTAGGCAGGCAGATCAACGCAGTAAATTAGCCAGCTAGCTAGTTGGTGAGTACAACTAGCCAATAGGGCAACTTAAGTGATACACTAGGTATGGCTTCTAGCTTGATACCAACTTCTTGTCTTCACAATACAACATAAATATATGTTATTTTTATACCCAAACTAAATTATCAGTAGATTGAGGAATATAAACATGTTTTTGTGCCACTTAGCATTAGCCAAACGATCCATCAGCATTATAGGTATCAGGATTTAAATGGAAATACAAGTAAACAGAACTGTACATTTGGCAGAGAAACTTCATTTCCTCACATTTTTTGGATCCTCTTTGAAAAGGTGCCATGGTTTGATAGCTTGCAGCTGCACAAGCTAATGCTAATCACCGTAACGTTGACCTGCTCGGCCATTTGACTTATGCAACTTTAAAGCTCTGGTGTAAGAATGTGAGGCCATGCAGAAATAAGTTGATGGGTTGTATCAGACATTTTACACTTTTGGATAAATGGCAGCAAAATTGCTTGTAACTTGCTGAAATGGCATGTTTTTTGTTTTTTGGGGTTTTTTTGGTTTGTTTTTTTTGTACAAGTAAATAAAGATCTGGAACATGTGCATTTATATTAACGCCAAATCAAATAAGGCATTGAATTAAACGATGTTGTGTACAACGTTAACAAGCAAACTGAGGCACCTTTTAGTCTTTTCATTCGGAGTGTCCTTTATCGGCATAAAACCTCATTTATTACATAATGTTTCTTGCTTTGCGACATGCACTCAGAGTGTCTGTCACGCATTTGTAAGTTCAAACACTTGGTCGTGTCATGCTGTCAGCTTGTGGTTTGTTTGCACTTGTTATGAAGGTAGAGAACATCCTGCAGGAACCCTCAGTTATCCTTTAGGGCAGATTTCCAGATCAAGCACTGATCCAGACACCCTGCCAAGTTGCTGCTAAGCCAACTGCTATCATTGTTGAGAAATAATAGATTGTATGAGAAAAACAAGCTACCTATGGTTTGGAAAGAGTCCCTTTTCATTGCCTGTGCTGTGTCTTCATTATGATTGAAGTTAAGCAGTTTTCTGATCTGTGGATAATAATAAAAAAACATGATCCTTTCCAGCTCTCTCTGGCTTTGCTTTTCACATTTCTTGGTCATATCTTTCTGTGGTAGCCAAACTGGGTCAGTGAAAATCTGATTTTTTTGACCCTTGACAGAAAGAGCAAACAATCTGTATTTATGATCTAGACCTTTGACAGACTGTTCTGCTGTATTACACGCCATTTAATTAGCTGAAGGTGGAAGTTACCGTTGACACCAGTTGGAGGGACAGTAATGTAGTTACTAATACCAAGACACACTCTCACTGTAGTATTCATTTAGGTACTCCGTCCAAATGTTTCCAACATCTCTGAGACATTTTCTCATGAAGACACAGTTCACCTTTGCCCTCAGGTTGTAGTGGCAGTGCAGGTTGTGCAAGCTGTTTTACGATGTGACGTGTAGATGACCTGATTCACTGGGTTCAATGATTAATATGTGCAGGTATGTGTCCTGCAGATTTTTGCAGACAGCATGATGCAAATCAGTTTTGTGCTGTCTAATAATAAGTGACTAATTGTCATGCTTTATAGAAGTGTGCTCATCGTATTGCTTGGTTGCAATGTGTTGCTTTTTTATAAAGTTGACTTAGTGTAGTAGCATTAAAATTTGTGTGAAAAGACGCGTTCTGATTTAAGGTTATCTTGGACGACAGGTGATGATTATGGAGAAATACGGCGACATTTTGAGTGCAAAGTCACAAGTTCATCCTTGTTATCTTCACTTTAAAGGTGGTAATCTGAAAGATTTTCATTTAGTTTATGTCTGTTAAGTCTCTGTCTACCACAGAGTGAGGTCAAAAATACAGCATCCAAGCGACGACAGTTCAAGTACAAGTACAGGTTCAAAGAAAAAGAAGTCGTTGTTCTAAAAAGGGAAACAGGTGATCGACTGACATCATACAAAGGCTACACGATTTTGAAAAAAATATCTATTTGTAATTATTTGGACTGATATTGTGATTGCAACATGATTTACGATATAATAGGAAATTATAGATTTTAAATCCTTATACTCATTTTCATTAAAAAGATGTTAAAATGATTATAGTGAGATTATTGCAGGGATCTTTGCCAAACAAAGATGTTTTATTAAGTCTGTAGAATGAGATGTGTGGGCTAAGACAACTCTGCAGCCCCACAGTATTTGAATTAAATGACATTTTTGACACATTTCTCCTTAAACATATTCGCACCTAGATGTGATTTTAAAAGGTCCAGAAGCACGCCTGCAGTCACACTTTGTCACGAAAGGTGCCGCCAAGAGCTGCGTGATTTATCACAAAAAAACTCACAATCTCGATTACTGTCTTTGTAATCTCATTCCTAAATAACGACAGATCACTCGCTCGTTCTTCCCAATGCACAAACAACAGGCTGCGTGTGGACTTTTTGTGTCGCACTTTATTTAGTCACGGCTAAAGCTTTTAAGATAAACATTTTGATGAAGTGGTGTAAAAAATAACGCAAGTTATTATTGAGACACTTTCAACTGTAAGTCCAATACTCTATTTAAGAGCCCCTAAGGGTGCATAAAGTGTTTTTGTTGACAAAAGGCAATATTTTAGCAAGAGTCGTGCAGCCTTTGTGCTGTCAGAAATAATGTAATTTAAATCTTTGAGGACTTCAAATTAAACGAGATATGAGGCTTATTGTAGACCTGAACGGAGAAATGCAGGTTTAAGGGTGTTAAAAAAACATTCAGAGTGGCAAAAAACATTGCTGATTCTCAAAATGTATTCTTAGTGTCAAAACACATATATGTAGTTTTTTAAAGTGTAGTCTGATTAGATCTGGGAGGACCCTTTTGGATGTCGCCACACTTGCAGTTAATCCAATCCAGCTTCGTTAAACTCGACTGGTGAAACCCCAGAGACAGTTGATGGCGGTTTCTGCAGGCTGCACACACTGATGCAGGCACACGATGATCTCTATGAGGAAGTCACAGGCCTGTGAACGGAGGCTGATTTAATGACAGATGCCTCGGCAGCCCGCGCAGGATTGTTGTTACGGCTGCTGACTAATGTGCAGGTACGGAGCGAGCCGTCAGTAACGTGTTAAGTGTGTGTCAGTGTGTGTATGCGCCTGCTGCAGCATCCATCACAGGGCTCAGGCACCCTCTGCAAGAAATAAGGATCTCCGTGGCAACTCCTGATTTCCTATCTCAGATTGATCACCTGCATTCTGCCGGTCCTCTCAGGATGTGTACTTACAAATAGAGAGGAAGAAATGACTGCTTCATAAGCAGAGACAGAGAGTGAAATAAACAGCAGCCACTGCAATAAAATCAGTTGGGACTCTCTGCTTTGCAAGTCTGTGGAGTCAAATCAAATCAGGCTTTCAGGCCGGTTAGGAATTTTCATGCAGACACAGATGGCTGCACCTCCTACCTGCTGCAGCTCCTCATCACTGTAGCTCCTTAAATTCCACTACAGGACCTTGTCAGCTGTTCTCACCGCATTTATTCAACACACCACATACTAACACAAACTGAGCTTCATTTTCTTATTTTAACAGATGAGCGATCCCTGACTTTGACACATCTGATCATAAATGAGAAGCATTAGTATCAGTAAATGTATGAATAAAGATGCACAGAACACTGGTTTGTCCCTGAAGTAAATGTCCCTGTGACTGTCTTCTGTCTTGACAGATTCAGTCAAACTCCTCTGTGCTCGTCTGAGCCGCTTTTCTCTGTTGTGTGCACCAGAAAAACAAAAAGCCATCTTGGTGACACTATCCAAACTGATCTCCTTCTGTTTATGTGTGAACTCCAGGAAGAATTGCTGTCACTTCAGTTATTCAGAGGATCTGGATGCACTGACGTCTGTATTTTCTCTCCTCCCCCTCCTCTCTCCCTTCCTGTCCTCTCTTGTCTCTTTTTTTTATGCTGTCTTGCCACAGAAAAGTGTGAAGGAGGGAATCCTGCTAAAGCAGACGAGCTCCTTTCAGAGATGGAAGAGGAGGTATTTCAAACTAAGAGGGAGGACGCTCTACTATGCCAAAGACTGCAAGGTACAAGAATGTGTTAAACTGCTTACTCACAGATGGTATGAAAGTTTACTAAAGCTATTACCTTCTGTATAATTTTTTTAATTGTTTAAATATAATATATAATATAATTGTTTAAATCATCCATAATCACAATACAAACACAGCCAGAAAACAAAACAAAACAGAATTTACGTGTTAATTTACTGCATTGTGGTTTCAGCTGTGCAGAATGTGATAAATGAGATAAAACAATGTTGGAAAAGTGCAGTCTTAGCTAAACACTTGATCAACACACACACACACACACACACACACACAGACTGTTATTCGGCACCAGAATACTATTCACTTGTCACAGGAGGATGAAAGTCGCCGTACTCTCAAATCGATATTTGTTTAACCACTAATGGACAGGTGTCAGGCAAGGTAGAATGTGATTCTTGAAAAATACTACCTGGATAAAGTTGAGAGAAGATCAGCTGATGTTTGTTTTTCTTGCCATCAGTCTCTGATTTTTGATGAAGTGGATCTGTCAGACGCCAGTGTGGCCGAAACCAGCACCAAGAACATCAACAACAGCTTTACGGTGAGCAAAAAGACCATTGCAGCACGTTGCCAGTGTTGTTGAAAGCATTTCAAATCTGAGCATTGGACAATTATGACAAACGTTTCATTGTTTTCATCTTAAAATCCAAGACAATCGTCAGTTCCATTTTGGCCAAACTAGTGGTATGACTGAGCGAAAGGGATTATTGTTCTTGGAACTAAAGTTCGATGCTGTTTCTGTCAGAAGTTTTCTCTGACTTCCTGTTGGAGGGTTAGGAGGCATGTGATTAAAAAAATAAAAATAAAAAACTGTCGAAAAGTAAGGAAGAGTTGTTTCTCATTACAGTTCACACACCTTATTTTAGACCATTCGGAGCATTTTGACTGAAATAAATTGGTTCAAAACCTGAAAAGTTGTTTCCCAACTGGAACCAAAAACCTCAAAGTTGGCTGGTTTTCTGTGGAACCGAACTAGGCGTGTGCAAAACTCTCCGCTGATGACTGATGTATAATTACCTTGGTTTTGAATTTGATCTTGACTGTCCAAAAGGAGGCGCTATAGCGAACAGCTGAAAATGCAAACAGGCATATTTCACGCCCTGCCTGAGCTGAAGTCTTGAAACTTGCTCACATATTCCATTAATCACAAGGAACAAATTTGTTTCAGGGACCCAAAACTTCCACTCATGAGATGTTCTGCCATTTTGAATTTGTGAAAAACACTTAAAATTGGATCTGATCTGATCTGCACAAAACTCAGTACACACAATCTGACACCAATATATCCAATTCCGCCTTGACAAAAGTTTGAAAAGTTAAAAAAGAAGTTTAAATTAAAAAAAAAAAAACACGGCCAATATGAGCCAATGGAAATTGCAGAGGGCGTGGCTTTTCAGAAAAAAAAAAGATGGTTATTCTTTAAGAAACTCGGCAGAATGGTAGAGGGTCATGCCACAAGGTCATGGTGTGAATTTTACATTGATTGGCCAAAAGTGGGCGCTATAGCAAACAGTTGAAAATGCTGAAAAAGCAGTTTTGAACAGGCATAAATCAGGCCGTTTGACCTTCCAAACACGTTTCCCTTAAGAACCTGGAAGAACCAACCATTACATTTTCTGCTAATTATACTTTTATAAAAATGCTCAAAGAAGCAGTATGTAGTGTTTGGCACCATCTGGTGGTGAAATTGAAACTGAGGACCTTCTGTAGATCTTTTAAAATTTCTTACATTGTTAATTTTCAAACAATGCTTGAAATGGTGCTGTTATTCCGAAATGAAAGTCTACGGAAGCACCTGTTACCCACTGATGAGCTGTTACGAAACTTCGTAGAAGGGTCGAAGGTCATCCATATGACTTTTTGACTGCTTGGCCCCCTCATCGCTGCTTGCAGCTTTATTTTGGAAATCTCTAAAACTGCCAAAATGCTTTCTGGACTGCGTTCTTTTTAGTTTAAATGTGAAGTGTTCAGAGAAATAATTGTGGTGTGGATGAAGCCTGAGTTACAGAGATGCTGTAGAATCCCCATAATGTGATATGTTAGTACTGAAGTAGAGATTTATGCACGTTTAAAGTAAAAATTTTTCCTGTAAGCTTAGTCTTTCACTTTCTCTTTCGTAGGTGATCACTCCATTTCGCAAACTGATGTTGTGTGCCGAGAGCAGGAAGGAAATGGAGGACTGGATCGGGGCTCTTAAATCCGTCCAAAAATGGGAAACCTATGAGGTCAGCATTTGTCATCAGTGTGGCTCAGAGTATCAGAAATGTGCCGCGTTGATGGTCCTTTGATAAGAGTGACTCGTGTGTGAAAGTTTTGAAAAGGACAGTCTTTACACCTCACGCCTAAAATCTTCTTCCATCTGCTCTTTTCTCAAAGTTTCCACTTTTTCTGCACTCTGAAAGTACTCTCCCTCCTCTCTGTTTCCTCCACCCATCTGCCCTTTGTTCTCTTGTAGCTGCTTGTCATTCGAGCTCTTTGCCAGCAGATTGATGTCTCTCATAAAGTCAGACCCCCGGCTTTAATGGGCTATAAAGAGAGCTGAAGGATGTGAGCCGCTGCCTTCACTCTGCTGAAATTCTCTCCGTTTTTTTTTTTTTGGCTCTTTTCGTTTCTCGCATTAAGAGCTTTTAGAGTTCTAATTATGTCCCGTGGCATTCTTCAGTTCATGCGCTGCTCTTGGTTATTTTTTGTTCTGCAGGTTTCTGCGTGTGCAGATCGAACAGGAGAGCATCTTCTGGAAGTTTATTGTGATTTCTGATGCGACGTTAGTTGTGATTTCTCAGGAGTTATGGGCACTTTCTTTAAGTTAAGAGAGAAGTTAGAGATTTTTGCAGGAAGTTTGGCAGCAGTCCTGTTCTGTCATCTTTTGAGACCCTCACTAATGCTGATGGTCTGTGAGTCAGCTGTAGCACATACGTCATTGTCACAATCCTGAGGCCACAAAGTTTATTAAGCACTTGTGATGTCACTATATCCTCGTTGAATCTGCGCTCCCTCTTGTTGCTTACTTCAGCGTGAAATTTAAAAAGTCGTCGTCCCACCCTGGTTCACGTCTCCTCCCCCAGGCCAGTTTTCTCTGATGCAGCGCTCTGAAGATTTCGGTTTCGTCTCTGCATGTTTCCGGCCACTTTACCATGGAGCACTAACGTCATCGTCCTCTCTTTCGTTATTCCTCCTTTCACAGGCCAGCCAGTTCAACATGGAGCATTTCTCCGGGATGCACAACTGGTACGCCTGCTCGCACGCCAGACCGACCTTCTGCAACGTCTGCAGGGAGGCTCTGCCAGGCGTCACCTCCCACGGGCTCTCCTGTGAAGGTGCACACACACACACACACACACACACACTAAAGACCTTTACATTGGACCGTTTTCTTGCAGGGACTATAGTGACAGACTTATTATAGAAAAGCATTTAGAGCGTGAGCCTGTTTATAGAAGTAGGTTAATAGCTCCTTGTTGCAGCGTTAGACAGCTTTGATCACAGGTTTCACCTCTTATATCAGAAGAAGTAAAAATCTGAACACACACACACACACACACACACACACACACACACACACACACACAATCACTGCATCTGGGTTAGAAGTAAACTAGTGAACACTAGTAAAGTAGTTTTGTTTTTTTGTTTTAGCTAAAATGCACTACCGATAATTTGTCCATGATTTGTCACATCAGTCATTTGACTAAATGTGTAAAGATCAAAATTACGGCCTCACAAATATTGACACAAATATAAAACAGACAGAAAATTTCTATAGCTGACGTACAGGTCAGGTTTATACACAGAGCACATTTAAAACAACTGTAGTAGACCAAAGTGCCACTCAGTGCCGCCCACTGCTCTTCAGTGCAATACTCTGTGTAATTCACCACGTTTTGTATAATGATTTGGATTTTCTGTTTGATTAATTGACTTTTACCGTGTGTTTCTATTGATGATTGATTATTTTGGCACTTGTTTAGATGCAGCAGTCAAACTGTCATTGTATGTTTTTGTACAAAGACAATAAAGGCTTTCTATTGTATTCTGTTGTACATTCAGGAGCATTACAATTTACAGAATACGATCCAAACAGAAAATAGAAAATCCAGTATGAAGTGTGAACAGTCAGAGTCAGAATGAACAGCTCAAAGAAGAACTGAAGGCCAGTGTAAGGAGTCTTCATCAGTGACGTACAGATCTCAGAACGTCACGTGTTTGTTTCACGACTTGTTTTTATAAATAAATGAGTCACTGCTGTTTATTTCATTTTGTCCACTGTGACATTTGTTGATCTGTCCTCTGCAGTTTGCAAGTTCAAGGCTCATAAGCGCTGCGCAGTTCGCTCCACCAACAACTGCAAGTGGACCACGCTGGCCTCCATAGGAAATGACATCATCGAGGATGAGGAGGGGGTGAGATTCGGCTGTGCTTATCCGTTTGAGCTAGTTGTGACTATTTTAGTTTAGTTTAAAATTTGGTTTGCTAAAGAAAAAAAAAAAAAAGTTAAAAACGAACAGGACGGAACGCAGGCGGATGTGATGCACAGTTGATAAATTCTAAAGTCCTTCCTTCCTGCTTAGCTAAACGTTGTTTGCATGACTCTGAGTCAAACGAGCATGCTCAGGACGGCAGCGTCTCAGTCTCTGTGTTCTTCCATGTTTTTTGCAGGTGCTCATGCCGCACCAGTGGCTGGAGGGCAACCTGCCCGTCAGCGCCAAATGTGTGGTTTGTGACAAGAACTGTGGCAGCGTGCGGCGGCTGCAGGACTGGCGCTGCCTCTGGTGCAAGGCCATTGTGAGTGGGCGCCTGTCCTGTCAAAAAAACTCTCGTCAGATCTGAGTTTCTGTTTGTTTAGGATGTCACAGCTGGCTGTGTAGTTATTTCCAGCTAGAAAATTTAAGTTTGTGCATGAATAAACATCCTGAATGGTACAAGTACTCTGATAGAGCCTCCGTCCAACCTCAAGAACTCTGGAGCTTGAATTCTTAATTCTGACGGATCCGTTCACAACTCAGATTAATGATAAAGTTGACATTGGCTGTTTTCACTGAGTTTATAGGCTGTTTTGTGAATATGTGATTCTTGATAAAATGCTGACAGGAGTATTAATGAAAATCATTTGCCATTAAATAAATGGCACGTTATAACACCAGTATTATTGAATGTCTGTTGTATTACATAAACCTGGCCCATGTTTTAACATGCTGTTTCATTGCAACTTTTTTCAGCAACGCGTAGTGAAACTGAGCGCGGAGCAATAAATCGCTTTTAAGTCAAAATTCAAAATAATTTGTTTGGACAATGTTTGAAAATGAAAATCGTGAAAATCGATTTTCCCTGTAACTAGGGTAAATACGGTAGCCTGGGCTCTTGTTTTTTTTATAAGTGAAGTTTGGGAAAAGTTAGGCTGGTACTTTATTCATCCCGAATGGAAGGATTCATCTTTGTTTGATCAAAACTTTATTTAAAAAAAAAAGGTTCAGTTTGGTTAAAGCGAAGTTTGCACTTAATTCCCAACAACATATTTGAAATAATTCTTTTGACTTTTGTAGTTTAAAAAGAATCGTTTAAAACTGAAATTCAAAGTGGTATGAAAAAATTATTTTTGGGCCACGTTGTCCAGTCCTAATGTAACTAGTTACTAACGAGTTTCAGTAACTCAGACCCAGTCACAAGGATGCACCTTCACCAGTTCCACTTAGCGAAGGCTGAACCGGTTAGGGCTAATTAATTCTCAGCATACACACACACACACACACACACACACACACACACACACACATCAAACAGAGTGGTATTCGTAAAGGTTATAGAACTGACTTTTGGTGGGTTTCAGAGGGATGGAACAACCTCTCTACTGCTTCTGCTGAAATATAGAATTACTGTGTGTGTGTGTGTGTGTGCGTGTGTGTGTGTGCGTGCAAATATTTGCAGGTGCACAACAGCTGTAAAGAACAAATGGGGAAAGTGTGTCCCTTGGGTCAGTGTCGAGTGTCGATCATCCCTCCCACTGCACTCAACAGCATTGACTCAGATGGTGAGATACACGCACACACACACACACACACACACACACACGCATACACACGCATACACACACATGCACGCACACACGCACACAGGCATACAGGCCCTTTTGTTCAGCGTGTTGTACAGTAGCCTTGGCTGCCAAATGAGTAATCAATTCCAAGTAATTTCTTTTCTCTTTTTTTGAATAGATAAATAAATAAACAAATAAATTAAAATAAAATAATTAAGATAAATAAAAATAATTGCTAAATCAGCATCTAAAATTTTAGCACGCTTTGTTGTTTTCCTGAATACAAGAGCAACAATATTCCCTTTTTTTTTGTTTGTTTGTGTTATTTTGACACATCTCTCATGAGAAATGCCCACTGTGACAGTTTGTTTCTGAAATTATTCACTCATGTACAAACTTTCCTCTCAGGCTTCTGGAAGGCCACCTCGGCGTCGTGCACCAGCCCTCTTCTGGTCCTGGTCAACTCCAAAAGCGGAGACAACCAGGGGGTGAAGTTCCTCCGCAAGTTCAAGCAGCTTCTCAACCCGGCTCAGGTCTTCGACCTGATGAACGGAGGACCAGAGCTCGGGTACGTCCGTCCGCAAGCGAGTGAATCAGAACATTTTTCCAGTCTTAGATTAGTTCCCGGTTTGTTTCATGTACCGATGCTGTAATTTGCTGCCTCTTCCTGACATCCTCCTCTAACATTTCATGCTCTGCTTCCTCCTTTCCGTCTCCTCATCCTCCTGTCTCATCCCACTCTCCCTCCTCTTCCCTCAGCCTGCGCCTTTTCCAGAAGTTTGTGACGTTTCGAATCCTGGTGTGCGGAGGAGACGGCAGCGTGGGCTGGGTGCTCTCGGAGCTGGATAAACTCAACCTCCACAAACAGGTGAGGTGGAGAAGGAGGAAGAGGAGGAGAGGGCGATGATGATGGAATGTTGATGATGATTGTGGAGCACGCCGCCTCCTGTGCTCGTGTTGTTAAGCTGAAAGAGAGGTAAATGAAGATATGGATGGAAATAAAGAAGGAAGCGGTGAAAGGAGAATATTTTTAGACTGAACTCATTAACCAGATGATGTCAGAGGTCATCGAGTGTGATGTCGTTTCAGTACTCGAGATTTTCACTTTTTCCTCCATCTCATATCAGTTTTTATTTTTAAAAAAGTGTGTTTCGTCCGTCTCAAGGATATAATTTGGGGATCCCATCCTCCTCTGTTGACTAAACTCATTCTGCTGGCTTGTAGGATTTAGACAAAAACGATAAAGCCGTATTTGAACGGAGCAGTACGGAAGCCCCGGGGGACAAGTGCAAAAAAAAATATTCTGATGATCCGCTTTCAAAGTCTGATCTAAATTGTTTTCTCTCCCTTATTTATATAAAATAATCCCAGGAAATCTTTTTTTTTTTCACCAGGCAAAACTTAAAGTGATACACGCGCAGATTTACATTGTAGGCTTTTTCTCTTCATGGACGTTAGTCAAACGTTAGGGCAAAG
>JAQLOL010000016.1:15536300-15551896 GCA_029783665.1 Naso thynnoides | reverse complement strand
ATAGAGGGTTAATGGCAGAGAGCGAGACATCCACTGGCCGTTTGTTTCCTGTGTCAGTGTCACATCGTTTTTCGCCACAGCCCCGCCCCTTTAGGAGACAGGAAGCAGTATTGAGTCCATTCATTCTAATGGGAGAAATAAACGTGACCACAGATTCTGACCAATTCTTTTGCCCCATCGCCACCAAGACACATATTGGACCCATTTTTCACAGACACATCTCTTCAGAACATTCTGACACTAAAATGTCATTTTTCAGACACACAAATCAGGAGAAAATGAACTTTGTCCGAGACCTGTCTCTGTCTCAGCCACACATTGCTTCACAGTGGACATGGACGGACATTTAAATGATCTTACAGGTGAAACTATGAATTAAAAGTTCAAACTTACATTAAACAAATATCACGTGACACAAAATCCGTCTGCTTTAATCCATTCACACGAGGTTTTAACACTTCAAGACGAGGCGGAGGGATGGAAGTTCCCAACTGTCTCCATGGGAGACTCCACCCACTTGGGAGACAGGAAGTGTATAAACCATTTCACACCACTGGCACAGCGTACAGTGGAGGATCTTGAGTTAATATTGACTATCTCTGGTAACATGTACCTGAAGTAAACCGCAGGGTGCATGCATGCCAGCAAACAGCAGAAAGAGAAGGAGTCCTCCATAAAGTGCTAATCTGAGTCTAAAAATCACGCTACAGACAGCAAAGCTATAGATAACAAACATCTATGGAAGCACTTTGCCTTTCAAATTAGTCATGTGACACATGATGCTGGTCTGCATTGTGCTGACGTCTCTCTTACGGCATGTCACGCATACTTGAATGAAACATTTTCCCTTCTCCAGGATCTGATCCGCTGATTTTGATCAGAATCCGACAGCGATGCTGAATATCAGATCGGCTCGTCCCGGCCAGATTCTTGCCACTGCACAGACCTAATCATCCACTGCGGCCTGAATTTTTGGTGCCATAAATGGTCGTGCCGTGCTAGCTACTAGCAGGTCCTGTTTGCACTGTAACCATGGATGTGCACACAACAGTCATCCAGTGACTTTTGATACCGTAGAAAATATGTAAATATGGTGCTAATGACGCTGCTGTCATTTTTAAGAGATACTTAAGTTGCTGTAATAAGTAAACAGAGCTAATTCCAGGAGTATGTTTTGATTTGACTGACTTATGACACTGAGAGTTTTCCTTCTTAATTCCAATAGAGATGCAAAAGTTTCCAAAGATACTAAACATGTCTGAAATGGCTGAAAATGTGTATAAAAGCATGTGAAATATTTGGATTACATTGATTGAAGAGTGCAGGGACGAGAAACAGACGGTCACTGGGTTTGAAAGTGTCACTCAGTGTAAACATCATGCAGTTAATGGAAGGAGCTGATACAGGATGAAGCAAAAAGATGGTTTGTGTGGAACTAATAAAGAAAAACTGGGATAACTGCATGTTAAACAAAAAACGTCTCCAAAAAGATAAAACATTTTCCCATCAGAGTGCTTTGAGCTCTGAAAAAGTGTCATGTGATGCTCTATGGTCGCCTGAAGGAAGATTTTTCCATCAGCTCTGTAAATAAAAGACCTCGCTGCGCTGTAGAGGTGTTGATTTTTCTGCAGCTGCCGATTGGAGAATTTAGAAACTTCTCAATCTCCCAGTTTACCCTGCGCTCATATGATTTTGCCCTGAGCAAGATAAGGAAAACTCCACGGCTGTGTCTCTGTGTCTCCTCTCCCAGTGTGCACTGCTCAACGAGAAGCTCGATTCCCTCGTCAAGGCCCTCAGTGAGGAAGCGGAGGCCCAGGTAATAACACTGCCACTCATAATCAAAGAGGAATGGTCACGGCAACCAGTGATTGGTCGATTAAGATCCCCAAACTGTCCAAAATCATAACACGTCATGTGAGATTTGAACTGTCTGGAAAAAGTGACCAAAAATATGAATATTACCCCAAAACCTGCTTGTTTTTCATAATTAATAAAAGGAGAATGCACTGACACCTTATGATATTTGATTAAAACATTTTTCATTGATAATCTGATACGCAAGATGTCATTCAGTATTTCCTGTTTAATTTTTTAGTGTTATACGCTTGTTGTGGGCGTGGCTTGAGGCCTGTCATTGATAAATCAACAATTTCTCAGTGAGAGAGTAGATTTGGTTCAAGCGTCTTTGTCAGAGCTTTTTCAGCACGTTATGTCGGGTCTGACCAGTGTCTCAGTTTGCTGATGTCATCGTCCAACATGGGCCTGAACGTGATGAACCAGTGGCAGTGCACACGTCCTCTAATGTGCGCCACATTTCAAACTCTTTAAGGTTGTAGCAAATGTTAAGACCAGTGATAACAAAATGGTGTCATTAGTGCTATAACCAGCAGAGGGCAGTCTGTCATTTAATAACTATGCTTTATATTAGTGATTAAATGACAGACTGCCCTCTGCTGGACAAACAAGCATAGCACAGTTTAAAGTTCATTGAGTTCAATGTTTAGATTGGCGCTCTGTGAGTTTAAGCTTCCTCCCACATATTAGGATCGTGATCGAGATGAAGAGGAGACTGAAGCTCAGTGTTTCTGAGGTTTCTGAGTGTTTCTCCTCACTTGCAACACCAGGAGTTTTTTTAAATCCCCCTGATTCCTCCTGATCCTCTGCAGAAGAAGCCGTAAAAACAAACTGGTCTGGAGTTTCCTCACAGGAGCTAAAAAAACAAGCTTTTTCTAAATCTTTTATTCACTGATTGATGTCGGTGATCTGTAGGAAGTAACAGTGTGTCAGTTTGATTTCAAGCTCCGGCTCAAATAAAAAGGGAAAGGCACCAAATTTTAGCTCCATTTAATGAATAAAATATGGACGTCTTCTTCCACTTTTTTGCCTGTAAATGAACATGAAGTGCTGCTTTTAAGAGACGTCGTGCTCTTGAAAGGCTCCGCTCAGGAGAATTAGTAAGAATTTCTGAATGAAGGGACATTTTCAGCGTTAATAATGCTGCTTTAGTCATAATGTGCTCTTAAAATGAAATAAATCTCATCTCAATATACCAGGATGTTTTTAGCAGACACAATTATTCTTTTCCCCTCCTGCCTCATCCAGGTGGTGCCAGCAGGTTCGGTGCCCAGCCAGGAGAGCGACGGCTCGAGCCCCGGAGAGAGCGGCGGTGAGTTGGGCTCCGAGGGTAAAACTTACCGATCCAAGGAGCAGCTGATGCTCAGGGCCAACAGCCTGAAGAAAGCCCTGAGGCAGATCATCGAACAGGCCGAGAAAGGTAAGAGGGAGGAAGAGTGTGAATGTGCTCCTCACCCTGCCGTGTGATTCCTCCTCATTCGTCCGCCGATGTCGTCGTTTCAGTGGTGGACGAGCAGAACCGTCACACGCAGGTCCAGAGGATGTCGTCCTTGTCCTCCATCAAACGGGAGAACAGCGAGGAGTTGAAGGACGCTGAGCCACGTAAGAGTCTCTTCAGTCTCAAGTCAGCAGAGGTTTGAAGTAAACGGACATCCTCAGAATGCTGCCATCGCTTTTTAGATTTTAAAACTCTCACCGATGCATTTTGTCAGGAATCATTCCTTCAAGAAAAACCGTGAATTTTCCCAGCTTTGCACATTGATTTTCTCTAAAGAAGCATTTATCATTCTAAATGTAATGTGGAGCTCCATTTATTACAGTTTAATATATTTTATATAAAAATATTTATATTTAATATTACACTTTAATTGGACAAATTATTTCTCTGTCCAGGCCAGGGCGGGTTCAGTCCGACGTCCCCCATCGTCCTCGAGAAAGCCGAGAGCCTGAACACCGTCTCCTTCAGCGAGGAGTCCGTGTGAGTGTTGGTGTATCTCCTCACACATCAGCTGTTCTCTCCCTGTAATTGGTTTTGATCATCAGTCTCCATATTTTCTGTGTTGGTAGACAATGTTCAGAAAAGTGTGTGATGAACAACTACTTTGGCATCGGGCTGGACGCCAAGATTTCCCTGGAGTTCAACAACAAGAGAGATGAGCACCCTAAAAAATGCAGGTATTAATACACGCAGAGCATCGTATAATCCGTTTCTAGGGCAAAAACCTGCGCGGTTGTTACGTCACATGGGCACCTCCTTAGATTGTGTGCTTAGCAACGTTGACGACATACTTTCCTTTGATCCATGAAGTTTTATCCCCGTGAAACAAAGACACAGTTGACGGGTCTCTCCCTCCTGTCTCCTCCTGCAGCAGTCGCACCAAGAACATGATGTGGTACGGCGTGCTGGGGACTAAAGAGCTCGTCCAGAAGACGTACAAGAACCTGGAGCAGCGAGTTCAGCTGGAGGTCGGATACTAACACACACACACACACACACACACACACACACACACACGGGAATGAAGCAAAATGCCATTAGCTGTTTTTCACATCCTGTGTTTTTCCTGCTCTAATCTCTCCCTCTCTCTGTTTCTCCGCAGTGCGACGGCGTTCCCATGTCTCTGCCGAGTCTGCAGGGCTTGGCTGTACTCAACATTCCCAGCTATGCGGGTGGCATCAACTTCTGGGGTGGCACCAAGGAGGATAACGTGAGTAGCATTAGAGGGACGCTGTCTTTGACGTGGAGGCTGCAGAGCGTCGTTAACGCCTCTGTGAAGACAAATCCATGATGTGCTCTTATCCCGTCACGTGGGTTAGAGAGGAGACTGTGACATCATGAGAAATGCTGTAGAACGAGTTTCTCTCTTTTGCTTCGTTGTAGTCAGGGGTGACATTAAATATGTAATAACTGTGCGCCTAATTAGAGATGATTATGAGCTTAATAACACTTCCAGACTTTCACCTCGTTGACGTGTTTTTGCCTCAAGCCCGGACCTGAACGTTTCCGTCTGCTGTCTGTTCAGAACTTTGGCGCTCCGTCATTTGACGATAAGAAGTTGGAGGTGGTGGCGGTGTTTGGCAGCATGCAGATGGCGATGTCCAGAGTCATCAACCTCCAGCACCACCGCATTGCACAGGTGACACACGACACACACACTCCTTACTTTACACTTAACAGACACGTCTTCACACAGTTACTGTCTCAAAAGATGCTGTTACATCAGTTTGAGTCAAAACAATAGAAGTGATTCGTTCATGTTTGCCTGTGCTCTGATTTTAATACTTGGGAAAACTATGAACATTCCCATCAGCCTCAGCTGTACTTAGTGTGTAGAGGGAATGAGCAAAAAGGGCCGTACAGATATATGGCTTTGCAGATATGATCAGCGGATATCGGCCGATCACAGATATCAGTGTCGGTGTATGTTTTTTAAGGCCAGGTAAAATTTTTATTCATTTATTTACGAGAGGGAACAGTAGATATTAATGAACAGTGAGCTGTAAATATGCCATATTGTAGGTTGATGTTATAGATTTATATAAAAAATACATGGAACCAACACAATCAACGCACAATAGAACAAGTAAAATCATAAACACCACGAACTGTACACGAGTTGACGTAGACAAACAAACAACAGGACAAAAAGTGTCTGTGTGATGATGTAAAACACAGACCAGGAGCAGGTGACTGCAGGAGTCCGTGTGCACAGGTGCAACAGAAGCAGGAGGCAGAGAGTTGATGCTGGTGTCCTGCATGTCATAAGGATAATATTGCACATGATAATAGAGTCCTGATGTGAATTGCACGTCGTCCAGCTGTACATGAATGTAAATTTCTGGTGTCATTGCACGTAACCGTGTTAAAAAAAATGTGCATGAACAAAAACGGTTTGTTCCAAGCGTCGCCTTCAGAAGACCCACGAAGAAATGAAAAGAATAAAATGGTGTGATTACATTTGTTTCCAGCAGAGGGCGGTAAGTGACGCGGTAACTGTTCAGTGCTCTGATGTTTTAAAGGAAGTTTGTGCAGACGTCAGATATCCTGTTACACGTTTGTCACAAGGATTCAATCACCACATACAAGTAAAAAATATTTAGAATATCTGCTGATATACAGAATATTGTAATGTCAGCACACTGACATGTTACACATGTTACACGCTGAACATGTCGGATGGTCGTTGGGAGCGTGTTAGCATGGCTAAAAAACAAAATGGCAGAGGAGGTGGACTGATGCACGAGCATCATGTAATACAGGTGAGTGCTGCGGGTTTTACAGCATCTCGTGTCCAACAGCAGAGGACAGAGCAGGTCAGGCAGGAGAGGGCCTGTAGAAAAAGAGCTGTATGAAATGTGCCAGACGTCTCGTCTGACAGCTGCTGTTTTCTGCTCTGTTGCATCTCAGTGCCGCCAGGTGAAGATCACCATCCTCGGGGAGGAGGGGGTCCCCGTGCAGGTGGACGGAGAGGCCTGGATTCAGCCACCCGGCATCGTCAAGATCATCCACAAGAACCGCGCGCAGATGCTCACCAGAGACCGAGTAAAGTCCAGCTCACATTTAAATCACCTGCTGCGTACGACTGAAGCATCCCTCATAATTTGTGCGACATTTTTAATACAATTAAACAATCGGGTCTAATTTGTCTGGTACAAAAATGCTTTGTAAGCATCCTCTGGTGGCAAACAACAGTATTAGCTGGAAATGCTGTTCCTTTCATAAAGTCTGCAGCAGGAAATCCAACATCAGCTCTCCACCTCGGCCCTCTGCCCATGTTGTTGAGTCTTTTGGGATTTCTGAAATCTCATTTATGCCCACGCTGTTTGTTCTCTCTTCACGCTTTGATAAGTCTCTGGAGCCGAGCGCATTCAGGCAGCTTGTTTCCTGCCGCTTGCTGGTATTTAGTCTCCCAAATGTGGCTTTTATTCAGTCAAAGGAGTCGGTAATGTTTCAGGTGAACGTTTCCCCTGCTGGATGCCTGCTCGAGGCATTGTTATCGACAGGTTGTTTAGATGAAATAAAACGAGATTTTCTTGCTTTTATTCGCCTTTTTTCATCCTAATTGCAGTTTAGAAAACAATTTTTCCTTTTTGTCTCAGTCCAGACGTGACGTAAAATGCACCAGTGTGTCCTTCCTCCTGTTTTCATTCAGATTTCAGTTAGTTTTCCACACAAAAGGAGACACCAAAAGCTAAAAAAGCACCTTGAAACAGATGTTTGGTGGCTCAAAGAGTTCCAGCTAAAGCGGACATCTTGTTTGAAAAAAATTCCATGTTCATTGGAGTCTCACACAAACGATCAGTCGATGCCTGAACTTTGATGCTTTTGTACAACCAGGCGTTTGAGAGCACGCTGAAATCATGGGAGGACAAGAGGAAGATCGACAGCTACCGTGCCAGCAGGCCCCGCCTCAACTCCCAGCAGTCCATGGAGTACCTGACCGAGGAAGAGTGCGCTCAGGTTCAGCAGCTGGGCATCGTGGCCGACACGCTCATCAACAAGTAAGAAGCACATACAGGAAGCGGGCTGACGTCAGAAGTCTAAAGCCAAAAACATTTGGAACAAAACATCTTTAAATTTGTTTAATTTTGTCTGTTGCTCTTTTTCGCTCAGATAAATCATTTGTGTCCTTCAGTTCTCTAAACTTTTTCCCAGTTTGTCGGGTTTGTAAAAATCTTTTCAATCATGTCTGCAAAATCAAATTTCCTTTCAGGACGAGAAATAATGTATCACATTTATAAAATTATCTCAGAGCAGAAAAACGGTTCGAAGTTCTAACGAGTAAACCTGAGCAATGTGAGAGTCAGAGATGTTTGGGAGCTGACGCAGCACGTGAAAAACACACGTACCCCTCATCGTCCGCTGTGACGTTTTGTTATTGATGCAGCAAAGAAACCAGGTGTTTTTGTCCCGTCAACAGACGGAGACAACCTGTCGGAATAATCGTCATAGTGACCTTTCGGCCTGATGAAATAATAATGACAGCCTCCCCCGTCGTCCTCTGCAGGATCCGCGAAGCAGCCAAGACCCACAAGCTGGTAGAGCAGGAGTTGGCTCACGCCGTCAACGCCACGGCTCTGGTGCTGGAGGAGGCCAAGCTGTCCAGCCCCGAGGTGAGACACCGAGCGGGAGGGAGGCAGGACAGATGGACGGACATGTGGCCGATGTGACTGACAAAATGGAAAAGTGAAGCCTAGAGATTTTTAGCAGAACACTTTGGTTTTGTGTCCGTTTACAGGCAGCTAGTTTTGTGGCTTTTTTTCCCCCACAAATGCAACTTTTGGATCAAGTTTTGTAAACAACAAATCGGATCATGAATCTTTGACCAAGTTCAAAGGTTAACATTGAGATTGGAGCTTTTTGTTGCAGTATTTTGCACATTGACTGCAGTGCATAAAGCAGCAGAAACAAATATAAAAGTTATTGATTTGCCTCATCAGACAGAAGAAGGTGCATCCTCAGCTTCCAGTCCTGTACTTTACATTGTATAAAAACATCTTTGGCTTTATTGATGCAAAATTGAGTCACAAATGTGTTTTCAGTGTTTGAGTCGCAGCACGGCGGTGGAAATCGTCAACAGCAGTAAAGTTCTCCAGGCTGAGACCAAAATGCTGCTGGATGGAAAACTGCTGGTACGACTCCCCGATTTCATCCTTCGTCTTTTCTCTGTTTTCTTTTCTCCTTTTTCTTTCACTCTTTGTCGCTGCTGAGACCATTCAAACTTTTACGTCTCACATTTCTGTTTGCTTTCACGTTGTTTACCCTGTAAGGAAATAAACGTGAGCCTTTTCGTTCAGAGGAGCAAACACAATGACGATGGCGCTTAATGTTTGTCCTTCTCCTCCTTTTCTCTTCTGTTCTTTAATTTTTACTGATTTGATTTTGTGTTTTTCTGAGACTTTAAAGTAAGAAACTTCAGGCTGTGATGCTGCTTGTTGCTTGCAGTGAAACAGATTAAATGTGCTGTGATTATTAAACACTCATAAATAAAGCAGCAAAGAGAATGTCTTAGTGTAATATGTAAATGACTGCTAGCTGGAAAGGATTTGCGTGATGCCCCAGCTGTAGACAGAGTTGCAGGTTAGCAGATGTTAACGATTTACAAATGTGCAAATTTGCATAAATCACGCCGGCTGTCAGAATGAGCTTCAACTGAATATTTTGGCATATTTAGATTTAAAGACGGAGAATGTTTTCAGGCACATTATTGTAAGTTTTCTATCTTTGTGATCAAAATATTATAACTTCATCTTCATCCTCCTCAGTCTGACTCTCCAGAGGAAGAGGAGCTCCACTCGACTCTGAGCTGCCTCAGTGCTGAGCTCCACAAGCTGGACGACATCCACTGGATCTGTCCGCTCATGCAGTTTTCAGAGGAGGTGAGGGATGTGCCAGTTTGTGTGTGTGTGTGTGTGTGTGTGTGTGTGTTTGTGTGTTGCGGGGGTGTGTATGTGTCGTTGTGTTATCACAGTTGAGCCAAGTGCCACTCTCACTGTGTTTACAGGGACACTAATATTTTGACATTAGCCCGATGAAGACAACACTCTGAGTGAGACGCTGCCACATTAACAGCCTTTTCTGACGGCCGTGCTCTGAATGAGCTCATGGTCGCAGTAAGCAACAATCGAATCAGGACGTGTGGAGTATTCCAGTTTTAGTTCGGTTCACATGTATCCACCTTAACCGCACCACGCCGTCCTATCAGAGTTTCTGCAGCATTTTGCGACAGCGACACATAGTTTACAGCGGACTGCTTGACAGCGCATACGCTAGCTTTCAGTTTGAAGGTTTGAGAAAACTGGAAAATAAAAACTCAAAAGGTGAAATGGTAGCAACATGTTGGACTGCTGTGTTGTTGTTTTTGTTGTTGTTGTTTGACTTGCGGTTTCAGGTCAAATCCTGCGAGAATAACGGACACATGGTGTGGGGTGGGCGTGCGTCTCTTGAGTCATTAATCAGACTATGCTCTAAAACATGTAAACGGAAATATGAAAGGAATATTCTACACTCAGGTCAACACCTTCATCAAATTAGTGTCTTATTTAGAATAAGGTCAGTAGTGGGATAAATGTCACCCACAGCACCTGGACGTCTGCCATGGCCTCTCCACACCTCCCCTGGACTCTGCGTCGTGTTTTCGGAGGTGTTGTGGGGCGTCATGCGGAGAGAAGCCACCAGACACTGGCTTCAGGACTGTGGTTGAGACTTTGGCTGTGCTGTAATGCGTCACTGCAGCTATCCTCTCTCTGGCTCATGGTCGGCTTCACAGGCACTCTAACCTCACAATGTTGTACAGTTCATTGTATAAGACAAGAAAGCTGCTTTACCTTTAATTTGCTTTTATTTAGAAAGTAACCATTAAAAACATATGGCTGCCTCCGGAAAACCACAGTGTCCTGCAACGTACAAACAGCAAGAACTGCTGGTTTTAATGAGAAATAGACAGCGCAACAGTGACACCTAGTGACTCGTCCAGGCAACTGCCTGACATGGACATAGTGTCACTGCCAACCAACCAGTCAGTATCCGGAGAATCTCTGGGTGCATTTCCGTGTGTGTAACGCTCTGTGCTTCCTCTCCAGGACTCTGTGAGAGTCAGCAGTAAGAGCAGCAGCAGCATGAAGCTGAAGATCATCCCCAAGGCGAAGAAGGAGAGAGAGAAACTCCACAAGCAGAAATCCAACAGCTCTCTCTCAGGTGAGAGGTCAGCACGGAGCCCCACTTCAACTTCACAGATGCAGCTGTGCCTCAGGCCTCGTTGAGTCTGCAGTCAAATCTGTTCTGTCTCTAAAATCGGATTTTTAAGACCGAGTGTCTGCGCTGTCATTTGCAAGTGGTCAGATTGGATTCGTTGCGTTCAGACGTCATCACTCTGTACCCACCTATCTGCAGGGGTTACCCTGGTAACGATGTAGGCATCAGTATGTGCGCTGGTGATGAAAATATACCGCATGAAAGTAGGTCGATTGGGAAAAAAAGGAAGAGAACATCTTATGGGAATTAAATGCCAACGTAGCTTTAACCAAACTAAAACTTTTTTAAATAAAGGTTTGATCAAACAAAGATGAATCCTCCAATTTGGTATTAATAAAGTTCCAGCATAACTTTCACCAAACTTCACTCACAAAAAAGTAAGAGCCCAGAGCTGAGAGAGAGCCGCAGGCTACCGTATTAACCCTAGTCAAAGGGAAAATCGATTCTCACAGTTTTCATTTCATTAATTCAAATGAATTCAAATTCCACTTTAAAATCAGTTAATGGCCCAGCCCTCAGGCTGTTACCGTTTACAGGACAGGAAGTAAGATCCTTTCGGTTCTTTCCAGATGTTCTGTGTTCATCAACTGCCGAACCTTATTTCTGTGTCTGACACAGTAACACAAAATCAGCTTAATGCCAAAACACAAACTGTTTTTTGAGCAAGTGAGCCATGAATCTCTCAGAATAAATGACAGCAGGCAGATATTTGAGTCTTGTTTTTCCAAAGGTGAATAAAGACAGAAAATGCACTCTCTAAGAAGTTGGCAGCCATCTTGGTTTTAGGGTCAATCCATTTATGTTCAGGAAGTTTTGTTTTGGTTTTGGTTTTTTTTTGCCTCTTGAGGAATTTTACAGCTCTGGTCTGTTATTAACTTTTAAAATAAATAAGAAAAATGTGCACAATTTAGGATTTTCACCTGGTCTCTCTCTCTCCTCTGCAGGAACTTGGGATATCAAAGGTGGGCCTGGTGAGGCGGACTCCTCCGGTAATTGAAGACGTTTGTGAGGTGCTTTATTTCTGCCTCCCATCACAGCCAGGGTTCAGGAGCGCCCCTCTCGTTGTCCTCCTCTGTCGTTGCGATAACCGCTGTCCTGGCAGAGACATGAGGAGGAAAAGGAAAACCATCTTCACCAATTTATTGCAATTCCTTCCCAGTTTAACTTTCTTATCTTCTATGTTTTCAGGAAGGGATTTTGTTTCTTCTGTTTTTTATTGATCGTTTTAACATAAGAGGCCTGGCTTTGCATCGCACTGCTTCACCACTAACATTCTGTATCAGTTCTGTTTACTTGCTCGAGTTAGGTGGTTGCCATGGCAAGCAGCGCTTCAACATAGGACAAGAGAGACGTGGAGCCTACGACACGTTCTAACAATTTTATTTATTTATTTTTTTCCAGACAAAGACTTGTGTTTACGTGGTGCTCTCCTTGCATGATGAGTGCAGCCATCTTGTTTTGAATCTATCAGAAGATGTCTGAAATCTTTGAATTCTTTTCTCTCACTTTAATCATTTCATTTATGAACTTACAAGCAACCTCTAGACTTTGAGTTTCCTCTGGACTTCTGAAGAGTATTTCTTTCTTGTTGCTACTGCCATGAGAACTCAAACGGCAACAAATCCACAACACGAACAAACTGTAACATCTCAAACTATCGTCTACTGAACTGGGAATATTTTAATTGTTGCAAAAAATGTACTGAGGAATGTACTTGTGTGTACTTGCATTAACCTGTGAATAATTATCATGTTAAAAGATACATTATGTAAGATTTCACAAAGGTTCTGCTGTTGTGGTTCTAACGTGGTTCTTAATAGGCTGTTTGTTTGACTTGTGTGATCTGAGACTATGCAGCCATGCTGCCAAAATAATCTTCTTTCTGATGAGTCATTTCATCTGGAGTTCAGCCTGTTGAAACGACTCGACTCTGGGGTTGAACGTACGGTACATCGCTCAGTTATTATCAGGATCTAACGTGGTAGTCTTTTTACGAACCATTTTAGCAGATGAAATGACTTAAATGTACTTGGCAGTGTATGCTGAAGGTGTTTACAGAAGGAGGAAGCATCAACGAAAACATTACAGCTACTCAGTATATTACTCTTACTTTGCCATACTCCTGATTGTATATGTAACATAAGAACAAGAGTACGTGGATATTTAATTTTGCCTTGTCTGTGGTTCAAAGCTATTATTAATATTGTTATAAATATATATATTTTGTATATCTTATTTTCCCGATGGTAAGTTGTGAAGCTGTTCCGGCTTTGCTGCTCCCCCCCTCTTCCAAAACGCCTTGGCCACTGTGCATATAATCAAAGCCAATTACTGCTGTTCCGTGTGTCCCTGCATGCATACTTAGTCTTCCTTCGCCTCACAGTGAGGGCTGAAGTTGCCTCAAAATTGTGCATTTTAGCTTGTTTGTTTAGACTAGCAACATTATCAGATTTTTATTGTTTGTTTTACCTTGCTTGCCATCCGAGATGCTCTGAGTTTATTTATATATATATATATATATATATATATATATAAAATACTTTCCCTTGTTTTCCAAATTTATGTAATAATTTACACCCTGTCTACTAAAAGGAACTTCAAGCAGGTTATAACAAACACAAAGATTTCACAAATGATTATTCATTTGAAACGGTTGATCTTGGGTACATGTGCTGCTCTTCTGCAACAGCTAACATATTGATGTTTACGAGGTAACTTTAGCCGGGTTTTTCTGGAATGATCTTGAAAGGAATGGTCAGAAATTTGAGAATGTTTGCTTTTTTGCTGTGTATGAAAAGAATAATATCTATTTCATGACTGTGCACTCAGTAACAACCGGAAGAGTCAGGCTCCCATGATGTGCATAGCATAGCATAGCAAAAAGAAAAAAGTTCAAAAAACATGTTCAACTGTAAAAATTGACTTTTTCGACTCAAAGCTAGCAAATAAGTCCACCAGAAATCTTAGTGTGCTAACAAAGCTAACAACTTTGCTACGATAAATGAAAAAAAAAAAAAAAAAGCTGCAATGTGTTAGCCAAATACTTGCTAATGTTTTCTTTTACTAAATGTGCTGATTACACACAGACAGTAGATAAGATCACTTTGTAATTGTTTCAGATTTGAACCTCTAACGCTTAAGGTTAGATTTTTTACCTGCTTAAGGGCTTTGTCATAAGTAGGCTAAACACGTCATTAAGCTAAAACGCTAACTCTTATTTTTATGCAATTCTTCTGATCCAACACTGAATGAGACAGCAAAAGTGCATTTTTAAAATGAGTCGGTTTAAGACTCTAAATACTGGCTAACTTACTCTTAGCTAGTTTACATTATGTAAGCCAACATAATGTAGCTTTTAACCATAATGTTAGCTAAAATGTTGTTAGCTTGTTAACATAAAGTTAGCTAATCAGATTAAACCAGAGTCAAAAACAAGCTGCAAATGTCTAAATTAAAAACATTTTAAAGTTATTACAGAAACGTTTCTTTTAGTGATGTTAACAGTCACCATAAATCTGATTTTCCATAATGGAACACCAATTTTAAAACTAAAAAAAGAAAAAAAGAGGACAGAATTAATGGTATGATACTTTGACTGTGGTCTAATCAAAAAGGACAGTGAATGTTTCTGAGCTTTAACTTTAACATCACATCCTTAAACCAGGCTGTAAACCTAAAGGATCATTTCACGTAAAGGGTCAATTCTTAATTATCAGTTATTTCCGATGTAATCATACTAACCCAGACTAACCCCTGACACTGTGAGGCGTTGTAGATGTTCAGCTCTGGTCAGATTGTGCTACTGTACCCATAGTGTGCCGGCTATACGCTCTACACCTTCAAGACTTTAGCGGTGTTGTGCCAAGTTTGTACTGAGTTCAGTGGGCTATGAGACATACCAGGTACGTGTAAGAGCGCGCGAGCTTCAGATGCAAAAGTTGCTGTATGTCATACATTTCAAAGTTTACAGTATCTTGCCTTGCACTTTACAAGAAACAAACTTAATGGGGAAAAAGACATTTGTGTGCATGTGTGCGTGTCTAAAATTTTGAGTGTTTTTTTAACTGATTTGATGACGAAAGCTTTTATTTATGATAAATGATGTACACAGACAAGTGTGTTGATAAATGTAATATATCTAACCAAACTTAAAAGATTGATTAATATATACAGATGGATACACAGATGTTAATTACATCAGTGGTTGTACAAATTACTCCCACAGCAGCTTGAGATCTCCAATTTACCGCCAAGATTAGGTGCGATCATGTGTCATTTACTGCTGTAGAAATGTCATTGAGATGTCTTACACCTGTTGGTATTGAAAGAGTCTTCTAAAAGTTCAACCATATTAAAGTAAGGCAAAGTTTTTGGAATTCTGAAGTGTTGTCACAGACTACAAATGAACTGTTTACATGAAGAAGAAACGCCATAATTCAAGCTTTGTTAGTCATTAACTTTGTGAAATTTTAAACATCTATTGAGGAAGGCTACCTTGTTATTTATGAGCAGTTGTGCAGGGGGAAAAAAACTTTTTTCTTCTTCTTTTATTTCCCCCTTTTTTTGTTATGAAATTTTGTCTTTTTTTTTTTTTTTTAAACAGCAAAAGTGTCAGTTTTGATTGAAACTCTTCCAAAGAGTCAAATTGAGCTGATGAGAAAAACGCCACTGAGAAGCATCCGAGCGAGACGGATAACAAACAGCCCGCCATGTTTGTGCAACAGTGTTCCATAAGCAACATTTGTAAACGCAGCCCCCCCGATCTGAACAGCCTGCATATTGAGACTGTGTGCACAACGCTGGAAGCCAGATTCGATGTTGCACGACCTTGTACGTTGCGAGGTGTTTAATTGTGTTATCGTGTGCAGTGTGTAACAAAGACAAAGTCAGCGCAACCTTCTGGAGATTAAAAGAATTATTGAAGTGTGTGAAATTTGTGTCTTTTGTTCTGATGCGTTCATGATGGTCGCTGATTCTGAGAAAATCC
>JAQLOL010000016.1:15510676-15524618 GCA_029783665.1 Naso thynnoides | reverse complement strand
TTGGAAACTGTTTCGCTACACAAACACACATTTTTTCAAACAGACGAGCAACACAGAAGACAAACGTGAGCTGAATGCTAGACAAACACGACAGCTTGTAATGACAAGTTATACGCAGACTAACGTGCAGTGAACTGCTTTGAAGAAACAAACTTTTAGAGGCAAATATCTGGTGTTTATCTTATTTTATCACTGAGTATTTTATTGATGTAGTTTTTGGGTGGTTTGATTTTATTTGCCCAATTTCAGAAATGTGTTTATCCTGGTTCAACCTTGTAAAGCACTTTTTGAAAGCTTGTTAGCCAAGTTAAATTTTGAATCATAACACTATAAATATTTCCCTGGCACTTCCAGACTTCATCACTTGTTTTTAAATAGATACAGGGAGATTTTTAGACTCCATTACATCCAAAAAAAAGAGTTTTTGCACTTAAAAAAAAAACCTAAACTGTTTTTGTATTGTTGCGTCATCTTTTCACAAACATACATTTGCTCCTGAGCACATACGCATAAGCAAACACAACAGAAAATACAATTAAAATGCCTGTTTTATAAGCGCAGACTTCTGCACACACGACCTCTTAAAAAGTTTGATCATATTTCTGTGAATAAACTGTAATTTCACTGTCACTGTCCTTAAAGTTCAATTCTCTTGTGACAAGATATAAAAAATGAAAAATCTGACCTGATTTTTAAACAAATAAACTTGTTTTCTGTACTTTTTTAGGATTCTATTGCTGCAGAACACGGGAATAAATTATCTTGTTTCAAGACGCAGATGCAAAGTTAAAAAAACAAAACAAAAAAACAAAACACAAAAGCTAAAATGGTTAAAATATTCCTGCTGCACTCTAATACTTAGTCACTTTTTTTATATAACTTTTCCAAAACTTGACTGAAGTCAGAAAAGATCAGAATTTTTTCTTGCAAAAGTCAGAGTTGAGTTCAGGAGAAGCAGGAAAGAAAAAAAAAAAGAAGAAACTGAACTGACCTTTCTTCTCTTTCTCGGTCTTCTTGTTGAGGTTCAGTTTCTCCAGCACCTGAGCCAGAGACGCAGAAACTTTCTGCTGCAACTTTGTCTTTGGCTCATCTGAACTGCACACACATACACACACACACACACACACACACTCTCACACACACACACACACACACACACACACATTCATGTTAACACAGAAATGATTGCATGGAAATGAGCACAGGAGCTCAGAAACGCAGCGGCGGACTCGCACACGATGTTAAGCACTAAATTATTTATCCCGGCCTGCTGCGTCTGACCTCAGTCTGACCTCTGTGAACGAGCGCACACACTGAGGCAGCAGCACGCGCGCGGGAAACCGGCAGGTTTATGCAAAAAGAAAAAAAAAAAACAGTCATCTTATGCAGAGTGAAGTGTGAGGAATCTCGCCGGTGAATTACAAACACACACCTGGGTCTCTCTTTCTGCAGCGTCTCGGCAGATTTGGGCCCCTGATAGATGATCTCGGGGCCGTTGGTGTGTTTAATCGCGCCCTTGTCTGATGACACCTCCGGCCGCAAAGGCTCCTGGGGCTTCTCGTTGCTGTGGCGCCCGTGGGTGCAGCCCTGTTGTAAAAGCAGAGAAGTCGGTTTGATTTATGGAGGAAACACGATCTGATCACTTGATTATGATGTCATGAAAGCAGCGTGACATAACTGTGATTTGTTACAGTGAGTATATATGGAAGCACAAGCACCCCTGCACACACACACACACACACACACAAAACCAGAGGAGTTCAGTATTTATTTAGCTCTCATTTCATGTTAAATTAGCTTTTAGTGTTTCCGTTGAATGGTCGCTGTGTCATGTCAGAGCACAGAGTCCAACCTGGAATAACTGAGCGGTAATTAGCGTCGCTGAAAGCGTCTTTGCCTTTGTTGCACCACGACACTTAAAGCCCCTCGACTTTAATTTTTTATTGATTATGGCAGCATGTGTGGACAAAAGCCATACTCCTTCTAAGGCTTGACCGATATATATCTGTTTGCTGATATTATCTGCCGATATTGGCCTATCACAGATTTATCTGCTGGCATTTATGTTCTCAGATATGCGCCGATAATTAAATTGTCTTTTAAGGCCGCAAAAATTGCTTGGACTATTGATTTTAAATGGTGTAATTACACAGTTTGTCCAGCAGAGGGTGTTCTCTAATTTAATAACTAAAAGGTGAAGCGTTCACTATTCAGTGCTACAATGTTTGAAGTTTGTTAAAATGTAAGATCCTGCGTCCATCACGTCTTCGTCCCGAGTATTCGATAAAGACATTCAACCACATCAAGTATCGGAATTTTTTTAGCTCCCTAATATTGGTATCGGCAATTAGGGCTGCAACAAATCGACCAATGGATATTTTACAGCCAACTATTTTGACAATCGATTCATTGTTTCAGCCATTTTTCAATTAAAAAATAAAAAGAACTGCTGGTTTAACCTCTTAAATTTGTCGATTTGCTCCTTTTCTGCGTCATGTATGATAATTAATGAGGAGTCTTTGTGTTCTGGGCTGCTGTTTGGACGAAAGGAGCCATTGAAAATTGAAAATTGAGATGAACAATTTTCATACTTCTTTGACATTCCATGGAATAAACGATTAATTGTGAAAATAATCAGCAGATTCAGCCATGAGGAAAATAATCTCTCTTTGCAACCCTAATCGGCGTTGGCCCCAGGCCGTACTGCTTAATGCCGTAAAGATCTCGTCTGACGCGATCGTCTGTTTAGAAAGAGAAAGACACACACCATTTATTTGCCCGGAACCAGTTCGACCACGAACACAAAAAGCGTAAATTATCTGAAGAAAAAATATCCTTCTGCTCTCAACCATCGTTAGTGAGAAAGAGAGCAGCAAACTGATCACATTCATAAACAACAAATTGCCTCTTGTGGTCTTTGTGCTGTTAAATGTTTTGTAGTGTTTCTGCTGACTGACCGGACCGGTCAAAGACATTGTTAACGACAGGGCAGAAATCTCCAATCTCCTCGCCGATGGTCTCATTCGCAGATGTAGGTAAGATGTGAGGCGTCAGTATTAAATTTGGACCGATTCATAACCGGTTGGATGTTCCTCACAGGCCCTTTCAGACAGAAACAGTCAACAGTAACAACAGCTGTTGGTACCTTGATGGAGAGAAACTCTGAGAAGTCCGTCGTCCTCTTCCTACAGCAGGACCAACCCTGACCACGGAGGCAAATAGAAACATGTGACGTTTTTGTCCTGTTAAGACAAAGTCGCATTTTTTTTGTGCACTTGATTATCAGTTTTACCTTCAGAGCGTCGTGAAAGATGGGAACACCTGGATGGAAGAGGCAGGAATCTTTTGGACGAAACAGAAAGAGAGTCAGTCTTAATATGGACACACACACACACACACACACACACACGGTCAGCAGGGTGGATCAGCTGTTCATGAGGTGTCCCATAAAAGGAAGTCGGTTGCTGTCTCATGCTTTCAGAGACACATGGCCGGCGATGCATGCTAGGCTAACTCACAGTGTCTCTCCAAACTACACAGGAAATGAGACGTCGTCTTTGAAAACACATAAACCAAATTTTCCTGCTTTTTGACACTAAATCAAGACCTTAAATCTCATTTTCATTCACCTTTTGCGTTCAGTTAAAGTTACTTTAAACAGTGAAAATGATCCTTTCTCACTTACGCTGCAGATTTTTTTTTTGTCTTTTTGTAGCAAATTTGTCAAATTTGAACTCAAACTTTAAAATTAATCGGTACATTGAGACCAAGGGCAAACTTTCAAAATAAAAGCAGACTTAAACCCAATCTCAGGCTGAAATACCGTTTGTGGTGGTTGAATACTGTTGTGAGAAGTTGCTTTAGTGTAAAAATTTTCAAAGAAAAGTCACTTTTTCAAGATTCTCATCTGAGAAAACCAAAGCTTACATGTTCACACAGACTGACCTCCAGCGAGGCTTCATGTCCTTGATGAGCAAAATATTAAAGCGGCCAGCAGCCTCAGACTGGACTGAGGATTTAAATTAAAAGTACAGAGAGGAACAGACGGATCTTACCGTCCTTGTTCTTGTCGGCGTCAAAGTTCAGCCCGCAGCCTTTGTTGTAGCACAGCAGAGCCATGTCGGCTTGCCCGTTCTCCAATTTCTTCTTCACTGTGTGTTTTTGTTCAGATGTCTTCCTCCAGCCCAGCGGTCTGCCCTGGTCTTAACTCTGCGGCCGGACCTCCAGAAGTTTCTCCAGACGGGGTGATCGCCTTCTGGAGAGATCAGAGCAAGAGGGGGGGTCTCTCTCTCTCTCTCTCTCTGGTTTGGCCCTGGCTGAATGAAAGATAAAAATAGCCGCTCACCTCCCTCCTCTCTTCCCTCTCTCAATTTACAGCTGTCAAAACTTATCTGGAGGTGGGGGGATGACATTCCTCCTGCTGAGCGTCGGCTGTCACACACAGGCCTGCTCCTGCGGCAGCCGCCACAACAGGACTGACAGCTTCTTGATTTCTGTCACTTTCTCATTTTGGGTCCAAAGCCCGGTTTTATTTTTCAAGTCTCCGTTATTGAACCTGTGGAACATTAAGCAAATATGCTAAAAATATTGGATTCCAACATTTGCAGTGCCAAATTTCTCCCAGAATAACGCACATTTTTAAGAAACGGCCTGATTATGGGTCAATAAGAGTAGGGCCGTACCAACATAGAATTTCTGGGGCCAAGAAAATTCCAATATCCGACTTATTGGCAAGATTAGATTAAAAAAAAATCAGCTGAAATACTCAGACCCCAAAATATTTATTCACCAAGATAATTTATTGTTCTGAACTCACACACATTCCACTAGAGGAGCCAGCAGGGGGCAGAAGACTCTGCCCAGTCCAAAATCCAATTATCTCAGGGAAAACATAACAAAACAAAACAAACAAACAAACAAAAAACTGTCCATTACAGGTCTGCTGTGTCATGGAACAGTGTCCCACATAATATAGGTTCAATTGAAGGAAAATTAGGTTTTAAACAGAAATAAAGATCTTATTTAAGTGTACATGAATTAATTTCATATATGCATGTGTCATGTACATATCTATTGTTTTGTTTTTTTTGTCTAGTTTAGACCGATGATGTTTCCAGGACGGCGTTTTGTCGTCTCTGTGCAGCTGTGTATGCTGGTTCGTTATTAGGTATTTGGTTTGTTTGCCAATTTTTTTTCAATTGGTTGTTTTATGTTGATTTCTGAGTAAGATAGTTTAGAGAAAGAACTATTGTTAATATAGTTGCATTTTTCTATTAATATTGGTTGTAAAGTGATGTTATGTTATTTTGGACCTTAGGGAGACTAACTTGTCACCTCGGCGTCACCTTGCCCCCCCTGCTGGACAAACTATGTGACTACACCATTTTAAATCACATTTTTTTTCCAGCCTGATAAAGACAGTTTTAATATCGGCACATATTGGACAACATAAGCAACGTATGTGTCTGTGGCAGGTCGATATTGGCTGATAATATCGTTCAGATCCTAATAAACAGAACTAAAATACACTGCATGCGAACACCTGAACTGATATGTGATTGTAACACCGTACAGCGTTTCCCTCAGGATTGAGACGCTGCAACGGGGCACTCGCGGCTGCACAGATTTTGTGAACATTTGCAATTTTGCAATCCTGCCGGGACGTTTCAACCGTCTGAGTCCATCTGCCATTTGCTCTTGGGGCCAAAGTACAAACTACGTTTGTAGTAGATATGTAGTAGTTGTTATTCAGTCACAATTGAATTTAGTAACCGTGTAAAAACTGTGTGGGAAAAAAAACGAAAAAGAAAGTACTCGATTTTTCTCCTTCCCAAACACTGATGTTCAACAGAGAGGCCTGCTGTTCATCTCAACTAGTTTCCTTCTAGCATTATCTAAATTTTCTTTTCTATCCTCTCACAAAAATCAATCAATTGATCAACCTTACAGCAGGGAGTCCCCGCTGTGAAATGAATACAGGGGTAAGACTGACCAGCGTGTGATTCCGGAACAGCTCAGTCTAAAACTTTGGTATCAGCACGCTGCCATATGCCTTCATACATTTTGGCTTTAGGCTGTCCAAACATAAATAAATCTGTTCCAACTTTGCTCTTCATTGCTCTAATTCACAGTGGGTTTTTTTTTTATTTTTGAATCTTTGGTTTGTGGGCTGCAGTCAAAGGTTTTGTCTCGAGTTCACGATTAAAATCTGCAGCTCCCACGTCACCGATTGTTTCTGCAAACCACAGAAACGCTAAATTTGTACATTTGAATGTGTCACAGTAACGTTTCCACCATTTGTGTCAGAGCAACAATGATAAGATGAGATTAATCTGAGCAAAAGCTGTCCAGAATTTTTTTTCCGATCACATCAACAAGACTATACCTGAGCACAATGTCACATATTCCCTGTAACAGTGGGAAAACTTCACCAAACAGCATCATACAGTTACCACTCATTCCCAGTGGGTACCTATTGTTTTGTTTTTGTGTACATATATAAACACCTGTATATCCCAGCTTGTTGTGACATGTTGATCTTGAACGTTTCCATCGGCCCAGTCTGATGTTTGTCTGTTGCGACAACAACTTGCAGCTCTCCCACAGTGAGGGATTAAAAGTTCCCACCTCCCGCCTCCCGCCTGAGCTCTGAATAATGAAAACTGTTTGTGTGCATTTGCTCCACGATCACATTCGGCGGCTCTCACGGACGCCACAGGTGATGCATTTGGTCGTACTTGAGGGTGTTTGACTAAATGGTCCTTGGCAAGAAATATATCACTCAAAATGTACTGAGCCTGACAAACAGCAGTGTTTTGCCTTGAGTGAATTATTTATTGTCCGAGCGCCTGCAGTCGCTGCGTGGCATTTTGCCTCTCTGTGCCCAAGATGAAAGACCTAAGTGCAGAAAAAATACAAAAACACAACTTATGACTTAACTGATAAAATGGGCTGGGTATCATTTTGATTTCAGCCATTTTGATTATGTTTATTTATTCAGAGTTTTGATTTTAATCAATGGTTTAAAAAAAAACTGAGGTTAAATCTTTAGATAAACATTAATATATGTATCTGTTTAAGTTTTAACAAAGCATTATTAATAAAGTACATCCTTACAGCAGAAAAATGTGCTATCCAGACAAAATTTACAAAAACCTTACATAAACAATAGAAGAATCAATCTACAGCAGTTTACTAAACTAACTGCTAGGCTAGTTATTTTGGGTTTGTGAGGAAAAGTTTCCCTCCATTTTTTCTTTTATTCACTATATAATTTAAGCTCAATATGGTGTTTCTTCAATGTAAGTAATAATTTGCCTTGCAGCTACTAAACTTAACACATCGACTGCACTTCATCTTGCCTGGTTTTGCCGCGCTTTTTTGGACCCTATCGCCATATTTACGTTTTTTTTCTTGTCTTTAAGCTGCTGCTGTAAAGCTAGTCAAACATGCTAACTGTTAGCTTCTACCAAAACAAACACATGGACATAGGGGCGCTGTTTTCATCCTCGCAGATATTTGATTAGTTTTATTCAATTCCTCACTTTCATAAAAGCCCTTCTAGGAAAGGATGTCGCAAATTAGCATTCGCTACAAACACTCTGCTACTCGCCTCTGATGGCTGTCTACAGCATGTCTGTGTATAATGTATTTGTCCCTATCAAATAAACCATAAGTAAGTAAATAAATAAATAAACAAGTCCTTGCAGAAAGTAATGCGTTGCTGCTGTTTAAAATAATAGTTTTTATAGCTCATTTGGGACCTGCTAGCTAACCTTGCCCGCCATAATTTTTAAGCTAACTAGCCTGCTGGCAATTTAGTGATCTCCCATTTGTGTTTCCCATCTGTGAGTTCTTCCTTATTTTCTCTTTTGTATGTTATCTTCGCTAACTTGAGGGGATGACTTGATGTCTTTATGTGGAGAACTCGCCTGCCTTTCCTCGCAATAAGCACCTGCATCTGCAGGTTAGCTTCCTTTGGGAGCCGCAGTCCAGACTTGCTGTTCTTCGTGGTCGTTTAATTTTTAAAGCAAAACATGTTTTAGGCCTACAAGTTATGGTGGTGGAAATAAAACTCGGTTTCACATTTTCTTTTGTCTTCATTGGTGTCTCCTGATGTTTTCGTACCTTCTGATCACCTCAACCTCTTTTTTTCTCTTCCTCTACCTGCTTCTCACCTTGATGACGTCAGTCAGTTTGGCACGAACAGCGCCCCCTTGTGTGTGATCAATAGGTCACTGCTTTTTTTAGGCCTGACAAATTTATTTCTAATAAAAACACTGATTACAACAGAAAACACTGAAGAGGGAGAACAAAAATTTCAATACATAAATGCATCAGTTTGGCATTTTAATTGTTTTTCTAATTTCTAATTGATTAACCATGCTTCAATCCTCAAACACACTGATGGACACATTCAGCTACATAATTGAAGATCCATAAATAGGCTACTACACCTGCCTACCCAGAGTTCTCCCCATGCTGTCATAAATTCTCACTGAGTACGAGCTTGTTTTTGTAGTGAATATCAGACTTTCAAAGATGCATGAGGTTAAGAAATCCTTGAGTGAAATTCAAAAGTTAATTTGACTTTGTTGCATCATGATCTATTTTATCATCCTGACATCTCAGGTGTGAAGGGTGGGTTTCCTGATAGTTTTAATTATAAATGATATATTTATTGTTAATGTAGTCTTTGTTACTGCAGTCATAGCAAATCCCAAAATTCATTAAAAATCATCACACAAAAAAGTACAAGGCAGCATAGACTGAAATCTTTCAGTAATAATTTTGTGTGCTTACCAGCACGTCTCACATTAAAATTTCTCGTGTTAATTGATTTGGACAACTTCATCTATGAAAAGCACATTTGTGACACCCTCTACTAAAACAGCAGGTTGTTTCGGGCAGATTTAGTGTGTGAATTGTATGAATGCGAAGCAGTCAAACTTACTGGATAAACAAGAACTGTATGACATGCCAAACACAAAACTGGTAAAATATTGGATGGGTTAAAACATGGGCTGAGCTTTCACGGGAAAAGATGCTGAATTAAAAAGGACAAAATCTCAAACACATCGTCTCCAGCACTGCAATTAAAAATCAGAAGAAACACTGTCTGACATGTCAAGGCCTTGAAATTTTTATCATCTGATGTACATTTTAAAGGTTCTTAGACTTTCCTTCAACCCTTCAGTTCGAGCTGCAAGTCGACACAAACTCAAAAACAGACAGCCGTTTAGGAATGGAAAATGACTTTTTATTTCTTCCAAAAAAAGAGAGAAAACATCCCTAGAATAAACAAATATACTGCTGTAAAATAAAAGCCTGTGATTTTTGTCAACTGTAACATTTGTTTTTGCCTTTCCATGCTTGATACAATCCATATATTTCTGCTTTAAATAAATAGAAAAAATGTACAAAGAGATGGGGGGAAGAGACAGAGAAGAGAGAGAGAGATTAAAAGGTGTTTTCTGCTCAAAAAACATTTGGCATCATTGAGAATTCATGGCTGATCCTGATGTACAGGGAGGTCTGCAGCCCTCGAAATCTGCATCGTCTGTCTGTTTAGCCCGTCCCCACTGAGTAGGATTCAAACCTATATACTGCTGAAATAACGCTAACATCTTTCATGTTCAGAAAAATAAAGAGTATAAAGCAAAAATTAATGTTGTTGCAGGTTATGAGAGTATGTCTTTAAGCTCTGTGTTGAGTGTGAATGTGTGTATTTCTCTATATACAGAAGAGTGAGGCAGCAATCCGAGGGTTCTTACCAAAAAACACAGATGTAGAAAAAACAGAACGTGCACAAGAGATCTTTGATCAACACACCGACTCACTGACAAAATGAGGAAATTTATCCGTTTAACAGCCTCTCTCTTGGTTTCGTTCGTTTTATTTTGTGGGTTTTTTGGACTCTGATTTGATCTCGACTTTCACTTTGAACGCTGCCACGGCTGCATCGTGCACGGCGACCCACAGATGGCGCCGCCAAAGAAAAAGAATCTGCCATGTGCAACCAATGTGACATCTTTGGGAGAGGTAACATACAAAAAAAAAAATAGTTTGGCGCATCGTTTTGCTACAGTGGCTCATTTAACGACAGCACAAACATCCATCAGACTCAGTCCAACAACCGATGAAGCTGCTGTCACGGACGGTAAACGATAGGTCAAGAAAGTGTGATCCATCCCACCCTTCATCTTGTCCGGGGCGCCTGACTGACGATGTGTTTTAAAATAGGGACAACAAGAGGAGATATTATCTTCATCACCGTCACTGTCATATCATGCTTCTTGGGAAAAAAAGGACAACAAACATCGACAACGATACAACCATGCACTCACCGACCCCAGAAAGAGACGGGGCGGCTCGCCAGAGAAGAGTCTGCTCTCCGAACGTTTGGTACACTTGGCCTTAGCAGAGAACAGACATTTTTAAAATGACATCAAGGTTTATCCGTGTACCCTTACCCACCTAGATTCATGCTACAACAACGCAGAGAGGGGTGTTAGCAGCTTTTTAACTAAGCCACAAGGTTGCCCGGTCTGATCCCACATGTGCTGGATCCGTAGCCAACATCAAAAAGCAGTGGTCGTCGAGGGAAACTCCCAGCTGGAAATGTGAGAAAGTGTCCGAATTTGAGGATGCACAAAGAGCCTGTGTGCTCTGCCAAAGCCCTCCCTGCAAAAATACCCTAACAAAATTACCTATATGATAAAGCTGCAATAATTACTGGCAGTTACATCAACGCAAAGGAGACGAGCCGATAACATTATGAGACCCAAAAAGCCACAGTGGAGTCTCTCCTACGCTCTCGGTATCCCCAGAAATCTGATCATTTTCAAACCACTTAAGACGCACAGACAAAGAAAACCTCATCGAAACAGGCAGGACTCGATTCCATGCAGATAAATTTAAAGTTTTATAAAACAGACTAGGAAACTGAAAGAGAAGAAAAACTAATAATTGAAAAAGAAAAACAGAAAGGCTGTGTTCACCGACCGCGTCAAACAGCTTTCGTACTGTTTGATTTCAGGTAGGTTGGCAACAACAAACACCCTGGTACTGATTTTACTGTCCTTCACAGTGAAGCCAACGCATTCTGAATTCTAAAGAGATAATTACAAACATCAGGAGTGATCAGATCTGCAGTTCGACCTGATGTGATTCACTGTTTTGAACATCCAGGATGACGATAATCTGATCCTGGATCAGTGCCGCAGTGACAGGGCCTCTCTTCCTGAAGTGCCGATTCATCACAACAGATTAGAGACAGTAAGACAGCTGTCCCAGAAAATAGAAAACAATAATTAGAACTCATTTCGGTGCCAAAGCACAGACGAGCATTAAGAAAGTAGTTTAATGAGCGTCCAAGTTAGAATCCAAAAGAAAAAGGTACCTGTGTTTTAGCCCCCGGAGGGGAGGATTTTGAACGTAGAGATGAGTTCCTGTTTGGGACGGTACAGGTCAGGCCTACAGGAACACCAGAACGCAGCACTCTCTTTTAAGTTTTGTGTGAAGAAGTTTTTGTCGGACACAAAATCCAAAGATAACCTACACATTTCCTTATACATCAGCACTTGTAACCGAACTTAACTTGTCTCATTTATGGCCAACAAAGTCTCCCATTTTCTCACAAAAAGACCTGGATATCCAAGCATCTGATGCTCGGCTCAACAGTCCGATCAGAGACCGTTTGTAGGCTGCTGACATCATAACAAGAGGCGAAGATGGCAGGTGTTGTCGGGACGGGAAAAAATAACAAGGACCTTTTCTACCAGACACTGGAGCGATGCTAACAGTGAGAAGAGAGAGCGCACTCAAAGCTAGAGAAAAGCGAACCACAAAGCCTGAGAGCCTTCGAAAGGTTTCGTCTACAGCTAAAAGACAGAGACACCAAGAGAGATAATAGAGCTATAGTCACTAGACGCTGGCAGAGGTGAGGACAAGGTGGGAAACCTACTGCGGGAGGTCTTCTATACGGAGGATACAATGACGAGAGGCTAAGCTAACACAAGACTGCGACAAGAAGCGTCTTAGAGCGATATCTATCCAACAGCGACAGTGATGGGTGAAAGCAGATAATCTAGACAGAAACTGGTTATTATTACTATTATTTTTTACATATCTACACATACCAAACAGTGACGAAGCAGGCTAAAAAAGCATTCTAGAGATAGACCAACTAGACAGAGTTGAGAGACTGAGGCGAGATTCTAGCGATTTCCATAGCAGAGAGGATGATGAGTGTGATAACGACTGGGATGTAGACACTGGACTAGGAGCGGGGATGGGACTACAAAAAGTTTCAAGCTCATTGTTGGAATGGCAGGAAAAATAATTTCTCATTACCTGCCTCAGTGGCTGAAAGATTAGACAAACTTCTTATTGTAAAACCCCAAACAATTTCTAAAAACTTCAAATCTCTTTCTCACTTTTTTTTTTTTTCCCCTCGCGCCAGAAAAACTGGTCACAGCTCTACCACGGCAGGATAGTCACTTCAGTGCAAAATTTTTGCATGTGCATTTTGCAACAAAATTGGATTTTTACAAAAACAGAACAAGCACATTTCATGTCAAATTTGTCTAGAAGCTTGACACAATTTGACCCTCAGAAGTAGCCCTCAATGGAAAACAAACACATTAATGTGCAAACACACACGTGAACACACACTATAATTCATTATGCACACATATGCCAACAGTCAAACTCTTGGTGACGGATGCTTTGGTTGAGAAATGGCCATGATCTTTTACACAAGTCAAAATCTGATTCCCAAAATTTTGCAACAAGTTCTGCGTCATTCGGCTCTCTGTGCAGAGTGAGCCACTTTCTTCGATTCAGTGCAATTTAAAGTGGATTCAACTTGATTCAGTAACATTTAATCACTCACTCAGTGCTGCTGTCATCAATCATTGGCACATAATGTGGATCTGCTAATAGGTCATACCTGAAGAAAAACTCTTGTTTTAGAAACCTTTGACATCTGAATCTGGTTAATAAGCTGATGGAGACGAGAGGAACAGATACACACAGGTCAACTAGGTGCTAACAGGCAGCTGACAGGCTAATGATGCTAGTTAAAAATCCGCAGTCTCTTCAGCATAACAAAAATACAATTTCCCCTCTTTCAATGTGAAAATTAACTTGTAAATGATGTCTTGGTAAATACCTGGATAATAGATTCACTGGCAAGGGTGAAGAAAATTTGTGCAACTTTTCAACTTGAACCAGAAACAAACTTTCTAGACAATTTTCACCTTTCGGAGAACAGATAGCCCAAAATGGAGAAAGCTAACATAGCTCCATCCAGTTTTATTTATCCTCCTAATAAATAAAAATGCTCCACAGGGGAGGATGGTTTTAGAGACCGAAAAATGTCTTTTGGACAAGCTGTGAGCTGTTGTATTAGCAGCTAACACACTCGCTCAGTGAGAGTTAGAACACAAGTTAGCTAGCTAGCTAGCTAGCTTGAATAAATCTTTATTAAACCAAAAGCTGTTCAATCTGGAGATTAAACTGACTGAGGAAGGTAAGCAGCACAGTAAAGAAATAAGTTTCTAAGAGAAATTGTGACTGACTAGCACTGCTATGTTCCCGGCTACGTAGCAATTAGCTACAGCAGGTCACAAACTAGCTTAGCTAGTAGTCAATGATCAAAGATGTTTGGATTGATTTTGCTGTACCTCTTTCTGGTGTGACCAGGCCTTTAAAAAATAAGCAAAATTTTGGTTTACCACAATTTAAAAAATTATGTAGCATGCTAGCATGTTAACGCTGCTAAGCTCTGCTTTCTCTGTGTATATTTTTAGCTTCTAGTCACAAACTTGCCTTATGAGCAGTCACTGATCTAAAATGTTGGATAGATTTTGTACCTCTTTCTGGTGTGACTAGGCATTAAAAAAAAAAAAAAAAAAAAAAAAAGCAAAATTTTGTTTTA
>JAQLOL010000016.1:15487262-15501388 GCA_029783665.1 Naso thynnoides | reverse complement strand
ATAAAAATTTGGCAACACTACAAATTTAAAAAAAAAAAAAAAAAAAAAAAAAAGAGCTCTCAAATTGAAGCACTGAAGGAGTAAAAGCAGCTCCCTGCTCTGACTTCCTGGTATCGGACAGTTTACGACAGTTTACGAGAACAGATCACTTGGCTGTAGCTCAGATGTGAGAAGGTTATTTTTGGAAACTGGGCAAGAAAACAAAAACTTGAAAATCAAGTTTCTCCAGAAAACACAAGAGAGAAAGAGGTGACAGGGAGAGAGAAGAAGAAAGAAGGGAGAGAAGAGGTGGGAAGCAAATAACTGAAGTCAGCGAGCAGCTCGGTATGAGTTGTTTTACTAAACAGGCATAAGTACTTACATAACTAGTATAGAACATTCCATTCTGCATCAGGACGCAACAAGGAAAAAAGACAAAGGACAGAAGAAGAAGACAGAGAGAGGGATAAAGGGGGGAGGGGGAGACGGGGGGGAAAGAGAAAAAGATGACAGCGAGAGAAACACAGGAGGGGGCAGAGGATGAGAGAAAGTGACAACATGAGGGTGAAAGAGAAAATCCCAGAAAATGAGGAGATGATGAAAGAGGGGAGCAAAAAGGTGTGAGGAGGTAGATGAGGAAAGGAAGAGGTGGGAGAATTACAAAGAAAAGATAAAGGGAGGGGAAAATGTTGGGGGAAAAATTAGGACAAGACATACACAAAAAGAAGAGACAGGAAGAAGAAATAGGTAAGAAAAAGTAAGACACAGAGGAAGAAAAAAAATGAGAAAATACAAAAAAACAGAAAGTGTGGAGGACCAACAGCAACAAGTGAAGGAAACAAAATGAGAGAAAAAAATAAAACAAGAGGTCAAAATACGGACGGGCAAATGTCAAACGCAGCGTAGCGAAAAAAACAGGACGAGCAGATGACAAGGCAAAACAAGAGACGCGATAAAACCAAACAGGAGCGAAGAGGGGAAGGAAGACGAGTGGATGACAGTGCAAAAACAGACGGAAGAAATGCATGGAGAGGACGAGCAGGACAGGAAGGGAGAGATGAGAGAGAATGTCAGCAGGGGTGAAGGGGACAGCGGGCGAAGAAAGATGTGAAGGACCAGCAGGACAGTGGGAGCGAAGAAAAGACAGATATTGGGAGGAAAGAGAGGAAGTGGACGGTTAGTGACAGTTTGTCCTCGTCAGCCAGAAATCGCCGTCCGGAGATCACGAGGACAATCGGGAGTTGCAAAGATCAGCACACACACACACACACACACAAACACACACACACACACACACACACACACACACACACACACACACAGAGCATGCACAGGCAGATATATACTGCTCCAAGTCAATACACCCACACCCACATCAATAATGCATCTCACACTGGACTCAACAAAGTAAAAAACATTCACATGCACAAAGACAAGTGCGGGATTCACGTAGTGCACAGCAAATATTTGATTATAAACAAGGTGTCTGCAAGTTTCTCAAAATCAAAGCTCCGTACAAACTAATTTTACATTTCAAATTGACCAAAAAAAAGTGAGAAAGCAGCTACATTGATTCCACTGTTGAAGGAACAGTTTGACACTTTGAGAGAAGCGGCTGGAGTGACGGTCAATAACACTCTTACGTCAGATAAGCAGATTTTAGCTACGATCTAAGGCCACGTTGGACAAGAGCAGCCCTACTAAAAATGGAAAGGTCTTTCCTTTGTGTCTTCAGACAAATCCGCATTTACATGAACGACGTAAAGCGCTGCAGTTTGCGTGCCAGGCCAGTAGTCAGCAGTTTAAGTTTGTTAAGACAAACCATCGGAGATGCCGAATTTGTTTATGTCCTGTTGCTGCTGAGCCCTCGGCAGCGACAAATTAAAGAAAGACGGACTTCCAAAATGATTCTACGGACACTTGAATTCACCTCGACCTTTCAGTGCACTGTGGAGTGTTTAGTCAGAGTTTGGTAGTTGCTACTGCGGAATGTATCGACTTGTGCTAGCATTAGCATTAGCATAGTCGCCGCTTTCACGGGCTTTGCAGTTTGGCAGTTTACAGAGCCAGAAAGAAGGTCTGCGGTTTCAAAAGATTCCACTCTGGATCCCAGTTTCAGTTTCGAATGTCTGCGGTTTCAGGTGTGCCAGCACCTCATTGTCATGTAAGAGGAAGGTCAAACCGAGACAAAAGTGTTTCAAGTTATGTGAAAACTTGCGCCGTCTGAATGAGGTCTGAGGGAGCCAAGCTAGCAGGTTTCCTCACTCTCAGTTTAAACTAAACCAAGCTAACTGGTTGCTAGTAATAGCGAAGAAACAGGCATGTAACGCCGGTTAAAATCATGAACTGTTGTTTTTTTATACTTCAGTTTTGCTCAGGTAATCATCTTTGTGCTAAGCTAACCAGCTGCTAGCTGCAGCCCCGAATGGAAACACGGGGGAAATGCAGCTCCCACCCTTTAAGTTAAACAGTCTTCTTCCCAAAACGACAAACTATTCCTTTAATACAATGAGATAGGAAGTTAGAACTTATTAAACTCTTTTATAAACCAGAATTTAACTTTTAAAAAACTAGAATTTAGCTCATTTTACACTCAAGGCGTCTCCAGGACTCACAGGCACTTCGACTGATCCTCACTGAGGATAATTCTTCTACTGCAACTTATTTTTGTAGTTTTTTTTTTTTGTAGTTTTAGCCATCATTTTTTGGAACAGTGACTTTGTATTAACACTTGGTCATGAAACACTTGCATTTGGAGAATCAGACAGATTGTAACCATGCCAACAATTTACCAAGATGATCTAAACAAAAAATATCTTTCATATAAGGTTTACCTGCAAGTCAGTTAGAAACTTATCATCTGCTTGTTTGTGGTTCATTTCAAATTTGTTATCAATAAAGTCCTTGTGTTTCCAGATTTGACCAATTTCTATGATAGGTTTGGTAGATTTGAATTACTGGCAGGAACGATGGCTTAGAATACAAAAAAAAAAAAGAAAAAAAAGATCCAAGTTTTAATAAATTGGAATCATCCTTTAAGGACTTGCAGACACCTTGATGGATCCTTCTCAGGCTGCACAATAACTGCTGCACATGAGCGAAATCCCCCCCCCGTGTGCGTGTGCGTGCGTGCGTGCGTGCGTGCGGTGCCTCCTCACCACGTGTTGTACAGGCATGGGCTGTGGGGCCATCGGCGCGGGGCTCCACTGTGTGGTCGACATGGTCTTATTCTGCCAGTTCTGGCCCCCAGTCAGCTTCTTCTCTCCAGGCTGGCTCCAATGCATCTCTGGCCTGCGGACGGACGCGCGGAGCAGCAAAACAAACACTGTCAGGCTTTTTATTTCCATTTTCTCTTATTTAACCTGAAGCTAAATTCCTCACAACACCAAAAAATGTGTTTGCTTTGCTTTTCTTACTTGTAGCCTCTTTTTTTTTTTTTAAACTCCTCCATTTTTTTTTTTTTATTCCCTGTGAGGCGCATCATGAATTTTAAAGACTAAATATATTGCGAGTACGGCAGAAATATGACTGTGCATCCTGGCTTTAAACCCTATAAAAGCACTTTGTCACAAATCTGAGCAGTGAATGCAGCTGAATACTTGATAATAAATTTGATTTTGACTCAAATGGGTAAACATTATATGTTGGCAGGCTAGCATCAGAACAGATAACGTATAACAGGGAGTATTTGTTTTGCAGCTGGATAAATCCTGCAGCAAAGACTTTAAGCACAAGAGAAAAAGCATCATCGCAACTCGAGACTTACTTCTTGGCTGGGGTCCCACCGAACTGCAGATCTGAGGAGGGAGACAAGCACAGAGAAACTGAGTAATCATGGTTGGAAAAAGAGTAAATGGATGTCAGGGAGGCGAGTATCTCAGCCGTGGATACTTTTTCTCTCTCATTTTGCTCGATCTTTGTTCTCTTATAAAATCTTTCCACTCCCTTCTGACACTCAGTGGAGTTGGGATTAAAATTCACCATGAACAGAACTTTGCAAGCTACAGATGCCAACCAAGTATACAAATAAAACAGACTGAATTGTTCATTGTTGAAAGAGGAGAGAAGAAAAGATAATGATGCCAACTGAAAGCAAAAGGGATGCATGCCAAAGGTCTTTCAGTTCTGTGTTTGTCTGTATGTAACTGTGCACGTCAGCGTATCTATACGCTCAATCAGTGTGTGTGAAAGGAAATATGATCTAAATGCGTGTGTGCATACATGAAGGTCGGGCATTTCACATGTTTGATAACATAAATGTTGAACCAGTTACGTGACACTTTCACAGGTGAAGCGTGTTCACACATTCACTCGTATCTGGACACTCACTGCCCACGAGGTTGGCCAGAGAGGAGTCGAGGTCGTTGGCTAGCAGCTTTCCTCCAGGATGGATGGCCATTTGTGGAGGAGGAGGTGGAGGAGGTGCAGTGTGTGTGGGAATCGTAGGCTTCAACAGGTCGCCTAGAGCATCAAAACCTATAAGGGAAAACAACTTGTAAATAAACTGAGAAAAAGAATATCTTTTCGATAAGACAGGCTGGTAACAACATCATCCTGACAGAAGTCGACACATGGCGGTTAGTGTGGCATACAGACACAAAGACAGAGAGAAAAGCAGTGAAACACAAACATATATGTGATTAAATGTGTGCTGAAGGGTAGAGTGGACAAAACAAAATTATTTATTAGACAATGAACAGAATTAATTATTTGCTAAACCTCTTCCCTGAACGACAACCGTCCGATCTAAATATACATTTCTTTATTTATTTGCCAGTTGAATGCTAATTAGCTCACAAGTCACAAAATAATTGATTTTTATTTGACATTTACAGACTTCAGAGGGATTTTAGCTAACTATACCATTTGTGGGGCTAAAGTTCCCATTTAAATGAATTGTTTAAGATGAGTCCTGCTGTGTGGAAGCTAGTCATGAATGCCACTATATTAGAGTTTAAGATATTATTAGCATCTCTGTTCTATGCCCTATTAAAAAAAAAAAAAAAGAGTTTCATGTCTATCTGTCTACTTCACTGTAAGTTAGCTTAACGCAAACTAGCTTACAAGCCACAAAATAACTGAGCAACGCTTGTCAGTAGAATTTTTTTGGGCTAACTCTTTTATTTGTGGGGTTGCAGTTCGGATTTAAAAAAACCCTGGTCACAACCAGCCCTGCTGCGTGGAAGCTGTTCCTGGATGTTACTATCTCGGAGTTAAGGGTAACATTAGCATCTCTATGTGCTTTGTACTTTATTTAGTCTTTAAAGAAACCAAACAAAAACAAACTGGGTGTTTGTCTACCTTTTATGTACGCTAGGTAAATGCTAATTAACTTACTAGCTACAGCAAAACTTAGCATTTCCTCCCGAGACAATTCTTTAAGCTAACTACACTATTTGCTGGGTCAAAGATCATATTAAAAAGATACATTCAAACAAGGTTGTTGTTTTTTTGTTTTTTTTTTAAGCATCTCTTTCTCGTGCTTTATTTTGGGAACATTTACACTCTAAGCTTCCCCAAGCAAAGTAACCCAAGATTAGTCCTAATCCAAAGTATTTACTTTAGTAAGCAATATAAAGGCTTCTAAACCTACTCAATGTGCTAATCTTAGCTAGCAAGCTAACTTTAGGTTGTCATTACAGCAGGAAAAATTGGTAGTCGCAATTTAGAAATGGGAAACTTGCATTTGTGTACCTCTGTTTGAATTCAAGAATTTTTTTTTTCCAAGCAATTCTGATAAAATTCAAGAGGTAAATGAAAGAAATAGTTTGACAGGATTAGCAACATTAACTGATGAGGGGAGGGGCTTAGTGAGCAGTCAGTTCGCAAATAGAGCTGTAGCCACAAAAATGTGAAAAAAAAAAAAAAAAACAGTAAGGAAAATTCAGGCCTGAGGTGAAGAAGTTAAAGATGAGAGGCAAGTGGTTTCCAAGCATCCGTGAGAAGGAGTTTAATCCTGAATCTAATGAGAGTCGACTCAACTTCCAGCCCAATTTTCCAAACTTTTCAAAAATGTCCATTCGCGATTAAACTACTTTAATGAAGCAGCGCCGGACGGTTTGATCTGAGAAGATTGCTGAGCTGTACATCCTTAATGTGAACCTCCATCTCACAGCTAGCCCGGCTGTTAATTGAATTACTTCTTTCCTATTTTTAGCGTTTACCTACTTGGACAGATATTCCTGTTTAAAGCAGATATACTCTACTCTTTATTCCCTGCCATGCAGCAGCCTCATTCTATCAGCGGCGAGCTATAATCCCTGACTCAGTGGCTCGCAGCACTCGTTCCAGATGATTGATTTATCTGTTCGCAGCTGTCATGTACACACTCGGACTCTGAACAGTGATTAGTTTTTAACATGTGCATGGCTGGTAGGTGCAAATGACAGAGTAATTTTCTATGTTGGTGTGCATGTGAGGCGTTTAAGTGCCTGTGTTAATAACTTCCTGTGTCAGCCCTCATTCAGCTAATGGCTCAGCATTACTCAGCTGGTGCAGACCTGGAGGTGTGACTCCGTGTTTGTGTTTATTTCTGTGTGTGAGTATGAGAAAGAACGGCAAAAAGAGGCAATAAAAGCAAAAATAAACACATGAACTCATGATAACTCATGATTGAACAAGTTTACATAATTTCAAGTACGAGTGGGAATCCAGTCCCTGCTTGTTGCATCACTGTTTCCACACTTTATCCAGCAATCTTCAGGGGTTGGGAAAAAAAAAATCGATACCAGGAGACAAGAAGCAGAGAGAAAGTGAAGACGTAAGCAAGGTGACAATACAAAGCTGCAAAAACTAAACAAGAACAAGATGTGAATGCAAGACAACTGCTGTAAACGTACAGCGTTCCTGCAAAAAAAAAAAAACAGGAGGAAAAAAAGAAGAGAGAGAGGCAGCTGATGGTGGGAAAAAACGGAGGAATAATATTTGGTTAGGAAGCGGTGTGTAGGTCTGACAGTGGTGCTGACACAAGAGATTCAGAAAACACTTTTCTTGCTAGCCTAGCAAACGAGAGACGAGGAGGGAGAGGAGACGCATACAGAGGGAGAAAACAGACAGAAAAAAGTAGAAAAGAGAGGAAGAAGAAAGTTAAAAGTGGAAAAACAGAGCAAGGGAGAGTGTGGAAAGAAACCTCATCTTGTTGTCTATCTCTTTAATTCTCTTGACTCTAATTTCTCCCCCGTTGTCGGCGTTTTCATTACTGTTGTCACTGTGATAAAACACTTAGGCAATGTGGGTGATTTTTTTGTTTCTTAAACCACCGTGTCAGTAAAGCCCACTGATTAAATTGAACCAAGAGAGCAGTGGAACAAAGGGTCGAAAAAAAAGAAGAAGAAACGAGCCCTCTCGGTGGATCACACACACCACAGGGCAGAGAGGGGAAGAAAACAAGGGAGGAAGGAATTGGGAGGCGGAGGAGGAGGAGGAGATGGAGGTGGTGAAGCAAGCACTGAAGGCGTAGTATTGAACCAGGAGAATAATGCTATCAGTGTTAGCTTAGGTGTTTCAGCAGAGGCTTTGACAGTCAATAGAGTTTAAGATCAAAGGGAAAGGAGGAAGTAAAACCACGTGAAGGGTTCAATTTCAAAACACTGAGGGAGAAATCTGTCAATTATGACTGAATGAGACACAAATTGAAAAAGGTTAGATTATCTAAGGGCCTTTTCGGCCATGGAAAATGTAACATAGCCGGAATCAGCTGTTAGTTAAAGTAGCGTCTTTAAACTGTCATTCAGACTGATCCTCTATGATTATCAGGTATGACACAGTCTTTACAGAAAGAGACACAATTCTGCATGAACTTTGGCACCTGAGGAAGCAGCAACAGTCATGGATTTTAAAATTAGGTTGCAATTAAGAGCAATAAAGCTGGGGTAGGCAACATCTGGAAATCAAGTTAGCAACTCCGCTGCCCTCTCCTCTACAAGTCCAACTGCGGCTGAGTTTCTTTAATCTTAAGGATGCGATTAGAATTAAAAGCAACAGGAAGCTGCCCAACTCTTTAATTCCTGTTGCTACTACTACTAGCCCCCTAGCATTAGCATTAGCAGCAAAATGGCGCGCTGTCCACACTCGGTACTGCGTGCGGCAAGCTGAAAATTTTCTCGGTCAATAATAACAGGATGGGATAGGTTGAAAATGTGGCCCTGTGTCAAAAAAATTTGGGAATATCCCTTTGGAGCTGGGGTAGACAACATCTGGAAATCAAGCTAGCTGTATCATGCCACTCTCTTTTTTTTAAGTCCACTTCACCCCAAAGATTCAGGACGAGACAAAACTGGTTCGTCTCAGTTGACTCAAATACGCACAAAGAAATTTAAGAAAACATCGTCAGCAAGCACAAAGTGCGTAAGCTTCAGTCATACAAATATGAACTGTGCTCCGCTTCAAAGGGAATAAAATCTCTACACCTCCAAATCGCTGTACATCACAGCACCAATACAGTAAGAAAAAACATTCAGATAAAAGGAAAAAGACTTTGTAGAGGAGACGAGAAGGACTTTGAATAGTAAGGAGGGAGAGAAAAGAGGGGAAGGGCAGCAGATGGAAAGGAGTTGCCTGGGTGATTCTTGCCTTGTGAAGTGTGATGGGGAGACGATGAGGCAAATACAGAGAGAGAGAGATGAAATAAATGGAAGGAGGAGGAGGAGGAGGAGGGTGGGAACAGTGTGAACAACAACAAACAAACCAGACGAGCACAACAAACAGATGGGACGGACCAAAATGACAGATGACGTGCGAACAGACGCAGACGTGGACACACGCAGTTACAAACACAAACAAATATAAGGACACATGTGGACGCATAGGCGCACATACGCGACGCATGGATGCACACACAGGAGGACACACACACACACACACACACACACCAACAAACACACACACACAGGGATTTTTTGTGAGATGCTGCCAGTTGCCCAGATGGTGTACTGGTAGTTGTAGTGGCAGCTTCAACACTGCACTATTAATAGAAGGAAGTAAGAGCGTCCAAAGCCAGAATCAAGAATCAGGCAGCACACTGAAGCCACGAGCCTCCAACTGTTACATCCAAGCAGAGCGTTAGTGATGAACGGGGTTAAACAAGATAAGACAGAGACAGAAATCAGCAGCCCCGAAACGGAACCTGCAGACCGGGCTCCTTAAACGTGTGAATTACAAAAGAAAAACAGCTTCATCGGGGAAATGTTTAGAGAAGAAACGCAGCAGCAAAACAAATGCAACGTGACAGTTAAACCTCTCAAAAAGAAGAAAAAAAAGCTCTCAGCCAGAAAAACTAAAGAAAAGCTGTCAGAGTCAATTTGAGGGGATTAAATTTCTTCTCCACTTGTATGATCGGTGATCTCGCTCCGTACTGTATGATAAAAATGCTTTGAACAAGTCATACCGACTGGTGCTGGCGAGAAACAGCTGGCTGATTAATGTCGGATAATTTCTTGTGATGCTGATTGACGGGGGCGTCTCTGCGAAACACGCCCGGCTGGACAGAGACGGACCATATCAAAGACTTTGCACGGCAGCGAAAACAGGTCGCTTTCAGATAGAGTGAGGCCATTTTTTAACCAGAGATTTCCATCAAAACTTATTAACTCGGGCAATATTAAAAAACTTGTGTCACTGGGGAGCAAATCCAACAAAAGGACCAAAACCAACAATCCAGTAATAAGTCTATAAAGACATCCTGACTTTATTTGCCTAAAGAGTGTTTGGAGGCCAGTCCACAGCCAATTACACTGCTGCTCAGAAGGTAGACCGCTGACTTGTCGATTCTCGGGGAGTCGATTATTGGCTCCTCTAGTAGACACGTCAGTTTGCATAGAAACCTCTAGCACTAGTGTTTGAGTGTATTTCTGAGTGGCTGAATGTTAAGTTGTATTATTAAGCGCCTGAGAGGTCTAATTACTAGAGGTCTGAATAATTCTAATTACTAGGACTGCAAGATTTTGAGAAAATATGGAACTGCGATTATTTGCAGTGACACTGCGAAGGAATGATCGTTTTTATATCATCACTCTCTTTTTCATTGATAAAAACATTGAAATACTTACGGTGGGATTTTTGCAGGGATGCGTACCAAACAAAGATGTTTTCTTAAATCTGTAGAATATGATGTGCAGCCTCGGACAACTCTGCAGCACAGCAATGTTTGAATTTGGAGGCACTTCGACACGCTTTCCACCCGTGAAAAACAGCTGCGCCTCCCTGCGATTCAAATATTGCAGTAGGTCATGCTGCGATTTCGACTAAATTTTGATTAAGTGGCCGGCCCCACTAATTACGATTTGCTGAACAGAAAAATCTATAAAAAGAAGGGACTGATTGATACATTGGATACTATCGGCCGATACTGGCCTACCACAGATGTATTGGTATGTGGTCTTTGATATGCATAGATATAAAAACCGTCTTTTAAGCCTGAAAAAAATGCTTGGACTTGTGTTTTTAAAAGGTGTTATTACTTTGTTTGTCCAGCAGAGGGAGGTCTATTATCTAATGAATAATAAGCGGAGTGCTTACTGTCCTTCCTCCCTTATATCAGTATCGGCCCCCAGAAAACCATGTCCGTCGGGCCCTAACGAAAGGGCAAAACATTTTCGGAAACAGCTGGTCTCCGAAGTCTTTTACAAACTTCACCGAAACGGGAGTAAACTGTGTGTAATTGTGTGTTTGTTGGGCACTTCTTTCTGTTGTGGATTTATACTCATTTCGTGTGCTACTGAGCATCTACAGCAGCACAGATGGTGTGTGTGTGAAATCCAAAAATGCCCACATTCGTCACGATAACAGAACGTGTCCCAGAGGGCAACAGTGTCTTTCACTGATATTGTTTTATACTTTTTAGACGACAATGGGGTTATGTGACACACAGTCTAAATCAGGCTCTGACTCCAAAAGCAAAACATGTCAGTATGATACATTTATTGCTGGTTTTGGTCTTTTTAAAGGATTTATTGACAATATATATAAAAAAAAAAAACCTTATATAAACTGACTCAACCTTAGCTTTGATTAAAAATAAATCTAAAACAAGTCAAAATCCCAAACTGTAAGTTCCTCTAAACTATTGCAGTTAAGTCCTGCACCTCTTCTTGAACTTCTTCCTCCCTTTGTGATGAAAATTGTCTTTAGATGACCTCTGCAGGGAATCGCTCTCATCCGCCGCGCCTTCTCTGGAGCTGTCGATAACGCGCTGTGCCTTAAAATTATACGCTTTGCAGGAGCGTCTTGGGACCCGAAAGGGTTTGAGAAGCACAAAGATTGATTGTGTCAGTCGCTGAGAGGTTAAAAGAAAGTAAGCTAATAAGACTCAGAACTCAGACCTGCAACACTAAAGAGCCATAAGTCTGTTACTATATCAGGAGGGAAATCACAACAAAGGAGGCCAGAGTATTAGAGGAGGGAGGGTTCCTACACATTTGCTGTTCTATTCAAGCCTTGTACATATTAATAATTTTAGTAAGGTGCAATTCAAAATTTAGTTAAAAAAAAAAAACCAACAGAACTATAAAATGAAGGTTTTGCAATAGTATTTAACTCGTTTTTTGTTGGTCTGTTATGTGGAAAACATTTGTTTTAATTGTTTAGATTTGTTAAAGTAGCAGATCTGTGTGGGAACCCTGAACAAGAAACGAGTTACTGGGAAGAATGAGGACTGGGATCAGTTAACTTTTGTCTCAATTAAGTTAAAAAAAAATTAAAATTAAAAAAAGATCTGAAAGAACTGATGCGTAAGAAGTTGTTAAGACTATTTTTTCAAGCCACTCACTGTAATTAGCAAAGATGTTCTTTGACAAAAGATGATGCATCAACGGTATAAAAATGTAACACCATCACATCGCTGATGAACTATTGTTTGTCCGTCTAAAAACAATGCAACAAAACATTAAATAAATTAAAAATTAAATATTTGTGCCTTAATTTGCCTCGTTTTTTTTCACTGCTAGCTTAACGCTTCCTCTAGATCTCCAGATTTCGCAAGACTGTGTTGCCAAGGACACAGATCTCGATCGAAGTTAATTTTCTCCTGCTTTGTTTTTTACCATCTTGTTTCTGGACGTCAGAAAGTGAGGGACACATTTTTCAGCTGTTTCACAATAAACGGGTTTGAATCCCTTCTCCAACTTATTTAAACCTAGAAAAGCTCTGGTGGAAACACTTGATGGAACAAATTTCTACAAATAATCAGGATTTTGCAATATCTAACTCAGATTAGGAAAATACTCCACGTAACTCTTTGCTTAGACAGGTGCGTAAAAGAGGGAAGAGCCGATTCAGACGTCCAATCAGACTCCCGGAAACGGTCTGAACTTGCAAGAATACATTCATTTGTGACGCTTCACTACTAGACTTCCATCATCTTAATCAACTCTTGTTGTGAAGAAGCAGATTAGGCCAATTTCCGAGTTAAAGCTGCACCTTTTTCTATTTAAACCTTAAATTCTTCTGATGTAATCCAGATTACCTTTTGTTAGCCACAAATACTCAGTAGTTAATTGAAGCTTTTATGGGATTTCAATCTGTTTTAGAACAAAGTCATATTTTCCATTCTCAAATTATCTGAAATCGAACTGAATTTGAAGTTAAATGATCCCCCCCAGTTTCTGGGTTGTGAACTTATTTTGTAGAGCTTGCAGTTACTGTCACGGCAGTGTTAGAGAAGTCAGACAACAGGCTACACTCAAACAAGAAAAGCTACACACACCCATTCTGTGGAAGGAACAACCACAGGCTGCTGGAACTAGTCAGAGGGTTAGTCAAATGCTACCAGCAAAGCCAGAAGGTTTTAGTTTTCAGTCTGGCTCCGTCTGGACAGTCAGACAGAGCGAGATTTACCGGCTGCAGGTTGTGGGCCGTTGTTACTGGGCGTGGCCTTATTCCCAAACACAGCATCGAAATCTACGGTCATGGCTGTGGTGGTCTGCTGCAGGGGCTGGCTGTCCATTCCTGAGGGATGCAGTTAAATATGACCCATTAAAACCCGACAAGATGGCTTTTCGGACGAGCTGAAATGACTGTAGATACAGACATCAGATTGTGATGTAGTCTGGACAGAAACTATGGCTCTCGTAAGAAATTCACCACCTCCTGCTAATCTAATCCCATTACATTTGGGACATGGACTTTACAGTCTCCAGTGTGCTGCCTTTGTTGTTCCTCAGTAACTTGGGATTCTGTGCAGGCTGTCAGGAATGTCAGGCTTTCAGAGGAGCGTTAAGCCTGTGCATGAGGAAACCCACTGATGCACCTTTTGTTTTTTGGTCTTCATCCGCGTTCCCCGTTGGGGATTAAAGCTCGAAGCCTCAGAGAGCGACTGTCAGTGTGCAGTCCATGAAACAAGAACACACGACTGAAGTCGCAAGAGGATTTCACAGTGTCTATTAATGTCCATAATTAGCAACTGTTATAATGAACCTTTCAGGAAACTTAATGGTGATTCATAAAGATGTTGTACAAGCTCAACACAAGGCGCAAATTCTTAAATTCTTAGTAACGACACAATCAAGGACGACTTACCGTTTACCTATCAATGTAGTTTGATTGTAAGAATATAAATCGATGCATTGATACAATATCGTTACACAAAAGTTTTAATGGGAGCACTTCTAATGAAACACATTCTATGATTTAGCCAGCAGCTGGTTAGCTTAGCTTAGCACAAAGGCAGGAAACAGGGGGAAATAGCTAGCCTGGCTCTGTCCAAACGAAATGAAATCTGCCAACCTGCATTTCTAAAGGTGAACACAACAAGTTTTCTCTTGTTTGTTGGGAGCATATAAAAATCAAAGAGTAAAAAATGGCAGATTGCTATTTTACTAGATGTTATTTATAAAACTTAAAATGAAATCACAGATTTTTCATACCATATTCGATTTTCCATTCTAATCAATTCATTTTTAAACTAAAAAAGACAAATTAATTATTTAAAATACGTTGTTTGAGTTGAAAAAAATTGAATTTCCCTGTTGGGAATAAAGTGCAAACCTAGCTTTAACCAAACTCAACCTTTTATTAAAGGTTTGATCAAACATAGAAGAATCCCCCTATTTAGGATTAATAATAATATGCCAGCCTAACTTTCACCAAATTCCACTTATTTAAAAAAAAAAAGGGGGGCTCAGAGCTGAGAGAGAGCTGTAGGCTACCGAATT
>JAQLOL010000016.1:15474573-15484771 GCA_029783665.1 Naso thynnoides | reverse complement strand
TTTACCAGCTTGCTCCGCTGGTAGGGTTAGGTTACTGCTCTGATTGGTCGTAGCACTACCCTATTACGTGCAGAGGCCGTTTGAAAGACAGCGCTCATGCCACCCCTTGGATTGAGCGGAGGTCTATCGGTCGTTGCCGGACTATACATTTTAATGTTATAGTATGGCTTGCCAGGCTAACAGTTTGTAATTTATCTTAATGATATTTTTACTGTTCACTCTCCTAACAAAAAATCTAAGTTGTAATATTGAGTTTCGACGAGTGCAAACTGAACTTTCCTGCTGCTGCAGCTTCACATTAAAAGCACTCAACACTCTCACCATCGTTAGTGACGACTGCAACTGAGTATCGCAAATGAATTTGCAAAACAAAGCAGCATCATTTTTTCCAGCGGATCGAAAACGAAATAATATTGCAGGTAGTTTAAGTAATGGAACAATAGCTGTGTTTCCATTAACATATTCTGATGCACATTTTGACACATTGCATTAGAACTTTTCAAAATTTGAAAAAGACATCCAGAGTTTCATCAAGTTTTGAGGTGGTTTTTGTCTTTGTCAAAAAACAGTGTAGGCGCAAAATCGGAGACGTAAACAGCCGTGTCGAAAAATTGCAGCAAATGTTTATCTGCGGTTTCCCCGCTCCAAGAAGGAAGCGGTACACGAAGCCGTCTTCCCAGATGTTTCCAAACGCGCAAAAACGTGGTTGATAAGAACAACAACAGGTACATGTGGAGCAACGAGGAGAACAAAGAATTACTTGATCTCATCGGAAGAAAATAAACGCAACTTAAGATGGAGAACAGCAACGGAAGGCCACCATGTTTGTAACCGGTCTGCAACTTCTTCTACTCTTTATCACAGCCATGTGTAACGTTGCCTGTACCGCCACCTTCTGACCAAACGGCCTAGTTTATCCGCTCCAGACCAGTTGATGGAAATGCACCAAATTTGCATTTTGCTTTTTACGAGATTTTAAAAGTTCACTTAAAGTTTGCTTCACGATCAATGGAAAGGCTGGCAATGAGCTGTTAGATTTAAAGAATGACACTATTGTGCGGGAAACTACTCACAGTGCTAGCAGGAGAGCAAAACTTGGGTGTTTATGGCACAAAAAAGGCTAACTGTTGACTGACTTCTTTGTTAGTACAATGTGAAATTGTTTGGCTGCACTGTAAACACACACACACACACACACACACAAACACACACACACACAAACACACACACACACACACACACACACAAGCCGCCCTATTATGGTATTTTTGACAGAGTAGCTATTGAATTTGTGAACCAGAATTCCCCATCATTATTAAATAGCCCTCAACTAGCTGACGAGGCAACCACAGCTGTCAGAAAACATATCTATCCTCATGTTTACTCATAATTCAAGATCATACAAATATGACAATAAAATGATTTAAGACATTGAGCATCTGTTTGTATATGAAGTCAAACATTTGGGCAAACTGGTCTTTTCTAACACACCTGTTGGTAGACAGCGTGGAGGTGAACAGCTCTGGGGTTTGGGAGATGTGGTTGTTGTTGGCGCTGCCTATCGACTGGCTGCTTGGGGAGGCAGAGGGCGGAGTCTGCATGCTGATCTCCTTCAGGCGCTGGTCCTGGGAAACACACGCACGAAACAGAGAGCGAGAAACCACAATGTGATCAGGAAGACGATGGTTAAACAATCATTTCCAAGTGGAAATGAATGAGAGATCTGTTTCCAGTAAATTCAGTGACGAACACATTCTCCTGCACTAAGTTCGTACACACTTAAAAAAGACAAATGCACATAAATATTCTCTCATAGAGGAAACAACGCCCAGAATTCATGCAGCTGCCCTCCCGTAACGTCCCGTCTTAAAAGCCTTTTTCAGTTGTGTTGTTTGGAGGATTTTGTCAAGCATCCCATAGCAGTCATGCCCAGTGTCGAGTCATTATGAGGAAAAACATGAAGGGAGAAGTTTAAATCTGTGTGCTTTGGTGAGATTCCGATATGTATCTTGGCTTTAGATGTAAGACTTAACCCAGGCCTGCATCTGACTGAATTTTCAAAGTCAGTTTATTGCTTGGTTTGCCTGCCAAGGTTGTCTGGTGGTGTGGGATTCAGCGTACACAATGTAATGACAGAAAATTAGCTTTAAGTGCTTTAAAACGTATTATCCCAGGTTCGAAACAATAAAAAAAAAAACTCCAGCACTGTTTTGTTTTGATGCTTGAGGAGTTCAAATAGTATGTGACCCCGTCCTGCTGAGAGCCTGTGCGGCAGATATGCAGAATGTTTTCCTCTCTGGTGACAGACACAAAAATTAGGGCCTGACTGATATCAGTTGCTGATATTGGCTGATATCGGCCTATTGTAGATATATCAGTACCAGAGTCTATATTCTTGGATATACAGCAATATTAAACTGTTACTAAAGGCTAAAAAAAATGCTTGGCCTGGTGATTTAAAATCCTGTAATTACATAGTTTATCCTGCAGAGGGAGGTCCATTTCAGTAACTAATAAGAGAATTGTTTAATTTTCAGTACACTGATGTTAAGAATAAAATTTCTGAAATGTAAGATATCCTGCCTTAATTTTAGACCTTTGTCATGAGTATCTGACAATCACATTCAGCTGATATAATACTGGCCGACATATAGGAGATCCGAAGTTTATTCCTCCTTAATATCGGTATTGGAATCGGCTCCAAAAATTCCATTTCTGTCGGGCCCAAATACACATTTAAGCAAAGCCAAGCCACAGCTTGAAGAAGCATCCCAGTCTATTTTTGACTTCTCGCCATTGGCAGAGATCACCCCTTTCTTCTATAAATGTTGTTAAAATTCAACCATGTATATACTGTAGTAGATTTCAGACTGCATTTTTAAATGCCATGTACTGCCATTTATGTTGAAACAGTGTACAGAAACACTACAGAGCATGTGAAAGTTGCTAGGTAGAGATAATTCACCCTTAGAAGAGAACATCTGTGTTTATTTGGTCAAAAATCACTAAGAGATACAGCGAGTGAGAGAGAAGAAGTTATTGCGCCTGGAAAAATAGTTCCTCGCGAGTGTTGCCTTCCTAGCTGAAATATTAGAATTATTTTGACACGATGTTCTTTTGAAATAACGTCACACATTTTCAATTACTTCCTCTACTGTTTATTCAAAATGGACAGAACGTAAACAAAAATGATATCTCACAGATAAAGATATTTGGGGGTAAAAAAAATGGGTGGAGTTTATGTGACCAATGTGGCCAATGCTGTTAAAGCACAATGACAGGAAGTAACACTGGTATGGCCCTTTACAGCTGGCGTTGACAATTTATTTTTGGTGTCATTTGGCAAAAACACCACAATAACCTTTTAGCGTTCTGTACTACAGGTGGTCGGAAAAAAAAAAACTAGACTTCTGCTTCTCTCCTTGGCTCTGTATTCAGACCGTCGCGGTGTAATAATGGTAATTTAGAAAGCACATTTTCCTATTGGCTGCTCTACGCTGCACTTCTTACAGCAGAGTTGCTTCCCAAGGAGTCTCATGCTGCAGCTAGCTCGATTTCCAGCTGTTACCCACCCCGGCTTTAAGTGAAACTGAAAATTAAGTCAAGAACAAAGCAACCGCTTTTGACTGCCGCATTATTTCCTGCTGATTCATGCGACTGAGTCCACCTGAAGTGTCGAGTGCGAGTTAACCAAACCCGCCCGGATAACAAGAGAACTACCAGAAGTTATTTTACCGTCTGATTGCGGATCAACATTTCTGCACTTTGAAGGTGCTGCTACAAATTTGCGGGTTTAAATCTTGGTGCCTCTTCCAGACTTTCATTTCTTGCATGAATTTGGACATTTTGCTTCAGGGTCTGTGTGATGCATGCCGGCAATCCGGCTGTGAATGACTTCCTGTCTCTCTGCAGCTTCATATGATGCTATATGACAACACATTTTAACATAATGTGAAATGACAGGGGGTGTAGATCTAAACAACATGCATTCGATCTCAGATAAGTAATCCATAGTATTTCTCCATGCAGTTTATATCACATATTGAACCCACCTGCACAGTTTTTGTGGTAAATTCTATTGCTTTATTGTTTGATATCATCATTCTTGCTGTTTTATTGTTTATTTCTCGTGCTTACCTTCCATCTGCCTATATTTCCCACTGGATTGTGTTACTATTGCTTCAGCAGTGCTGTAATATCTCCACAGGGATCGATACATTTGTGTCTTATCATGTGTGATCATGAAGTGGGAAATAAAAGCAGTTTGTTTATGTTTTTACATCGGAATCTGCTGTTTGGTAGACAAGGAAAGCGATTTAACGTGTTCGCATTGAGCACAAATTGCCTCAGAGGGAATGGACACGCCGCCCCTGACTATTTTATTTGCACATGGTCACTCGCTTGCACAACCTCTCCCACCTTTAAAGGAATTTGGACTTTGAGCAGATTAATAAACAGTCTCCTGCTGTACCAGCCTCAGCCGGGCCGAGTCCTCTTCATTCATATTCTGACAGCGTGGCGAGGAACAAATGGGAGCTGCTATTATTGTTTGGGCTGAGGCCCCAGCTGGACAGTAGCTGAGTGTGTAACTGTTTTTGTGCGAGTGCGCGCGTGTGCCTCGAGTCCATATGGACACCAGAGCACGCAGACAGCTGGATGAGAGTATTTGGTCGACCGCGGCTCACCCCGGCTCTCTCTCGCTGCGTTTCTTGCTCTGCTATGTTCTCACTCACTTTATCTTCCCTATCCTTTCTAACTAAGCCCAAAGGTAATCAGCGGACCTTGGCAGAAACAGGGCAACCAAGGGCACAAAGTAAACAGCGCACTAAAATCCCATCAACCGCGCACACAAACAAACACACCAAGACACGCTGGCAGCACCTCCAGCGGCTAATCTGCCAGGATATACACATGCTTCATATACACACACACACAGATCTACAAAAAGAGACACTGGCAACACCACAAGACACAAACTGTATCTTCTCTGCCGGAGTGTAAGCACGCTTAACATGCACGCACGCACACACTCGCACTAAGCTGCCGTGCGCCTGCTTTGTAGCTTCACTGCTCTTACTCAATTACAGTTTTGTTGTAAGGCAGGACTCCCAGGGCTGGAGCAAGAAATGTCAACACATTTTACACTTGACTTTTCTATTGCCTGGCTCACCACCGAGGCTCTCGGCCTTTATCCTCGGCTGCAGCTCAGAACTCACCGAAACAGCAAAAGTTGCGGGGCGATCTATCAGCGGTCTTTAGCAGCAGCAAAGCCTGATTTCCACAGCACAATAAACTGGAGCACTGTACTGTGCACACATATTTGTGCCTTTTTTCAGGGCTGGGCCACATGGGCAGAAAATTAGATTGCTTTATTTTTCAGGGTATATCTCGATACACGATACGTAACTCGATATTTTTTAAATCTTCTCAAAGGCACTCCTTTAATGCCAGAGCTGGGAGATAGAATCGAACGTTACACATTTTTTGACCAAATGCCCTCTCTGATGTGACAGTATTAGTACTTTCAAAAAAACAAACAATTCCATTTTTGATCAACAAACATCAATAGTAGATATAATGACTGTGGGTGAAGGCAGGTATAAAAGGAGAGTTATAATGCTTTTCTGTCTTTTCTGATCTATAAATGCTGTTACAATGTCGGATATTTGTGTTAAATGACGTTTAAGTGTCAAATAATGAGGTACATGCATTTGGAAGTGAGTGAGAAGCTCAAGCCGTAAGTAACATTTCATCAGTGTCCTACCTGTGTTTATTCTGTGCGAGTAAAGGGGTTGTGAATACAGCAGAGTGCGGGGGCACGCACAGAGAAGGGAAAGGGGGAGGAGGAAGCTACACAGACCGTTTTGAGAGAATGCAGCAAATAAAAAGAAAGACTGAACAAGTCGACTGTGTCAAAATCCTGCTTTACACTAATATTTGAGCAATGACGGAGGACTTTTAAGAAACTATTTTTCCAGGTGTAATATCTTTGGTCTCCGAGGCTCCTGGATTCCCTCTTGGTCTTTCTCTCAGTGATTTTTGACCAAACAAATGCAGACGTTCCCTTCAGAAGGGTGAATCGTCTATACCCAGCAACTTCCACCTGTCCTTTAGTGTTTTTATGCCCTGTTTCAACATGAATGGCAGTAAATGGGGTTTAAAAATGCAGTCTGAGATCTATTAAAGTAAACACATGGTCAAATTTTCACAACATTTGTAGAAGAAAGAGATGATCTTTGCTAATGGCTGGAAGTCGAAAACAGACTGCCAAGGTAAAAATTCAAACATGCAACATTTCGAAATTTACTGCTCACACAGTCTTAAAAAAAACAAAAGGAGAATCTTCACATCTGACAAAGAGGAAGGCGAGGAAGGATATCAATTAAGGCTTAGATCTCAGCAACGATAACATTGCAGACAAACAAGTGGCGGAAACGCTGCCCGCTTCCTTTTGGCGCCAGTTAGGCTGTTTTTAAGCATTCCACGCTTGAATCATGCAAAAAAAAACATAATCTGTTATAACCTTTCCAAATAACATACACGAAATAAAGGTTTCAGGTTTTTTTTTTTTTTTTTTTTTGATAGATGCTTCCCATTTGTCAGCTGTGCCCAAAGAGAGAGAGACGAGCAGGCACACACACAGGAAGAAAGAAGCCCCTCCCATCAGATTATAACGAGGCAACGTTCCTTTGAAAGTCACTGCTGCACAGGAAGTGTTACCCCACTTATCAAGAAACACATTAAAGAGATTTTCGTGATAAAATTGCAATGTTATTATTACAAAGATCCAAAAAAAAGCAGAGCAGCAGAAGCGCCAGGCTGCTGCCGGCGTGAGAACTGAGTCTTCTTTGAGTCCCCACATAACTCCTATGTTAGAATCTTATTTTAATAAGAAAGATGAGGCTTCTAGCTACATTTTAAGGTATCATTTGTGTTTGAAGAGTCAAAACTGTAAGACGGAAGGCAGTGTGAACCACCACTGCTCAATCCAGCTGATAACATGACACTGATGGAGTTTCAAAACATCATTTTACTTTGATTGCTCCAAAACTACTACAGCGAGCTACTGCATTCCCATCAAAATGTATCCAGATACAGAACAAATTAAAAATGCATCACTCAGGAATCCCACTTCATGTCTGACTTTTGCAGCAGCTGAGAGCAGCTCGGCTCCGAGTATGAGGGGAAGAAAAGGGTGACAGCAGTAACTATTAGACCTGCTGCTGCCGTTTCTGCTGCTCCAGCACCAGCATCAGAGTCTGACCCCCTGATTCAGAGGTGATTTGCTGGAAAAGTACAAAATCGGCTACCTTAAGAGCCTGCAGTCTGGCCTGCTCCTCCTCCAAGGCCTGCTGCTTCTCCTTCTCGTCCATGCGGCTGAAGGACATGCCGGTGGAGGAGAGAGAGGAGACGGCGCTGGACAGGGTGGACGCTCTGCAAGACAAAACACAACTTTGAATATTTTTCTTACAGGTCACGGCTGGTGTGATGCTTCCAAAAAAGACCTGATGCAGCTGGCAGGCACTTAAAGGCTTCATCCATACTAATTCGCTTAAGTTTTGCTATGTTTCCACCTGGTGTCCACACTATTCCAGCATTTTTAGGACACTTAAAAACTGAGGCTTTTGGAAATGCTGGTGGCTCGATTATAGTTTTAAAATTTTGGGATAGCATCGCTGTTTGGACGGGCAGGAACAAACAAAAACAATTGATGGCACCCACATTTTCAACCTGATCGGGACTTACTAGACTTACTAGCTATATTACTTGGACAAACTACATGTCATGATCTGAGTTTTACAGTCTTAGTCAGGTTTATCTTTTTAAAACTACATCACAACGGAATGAAAATTCTAACTATTTTACCTGTGCTGTACAGTAAAGCTAATGCTAGCCTAGCCAGCAAGGACACTAGCGCAAGCCAGCTAACAGAGCTGCTCATTTTAAAACCATTGCTTGCTTGGATTGGGCTAGCTTTGGCTTGTGGTTAGTGCTAGCAAGAGCTGTTTAATAGCTGTCTAAATGGCTTTGGTCCTAGCGATGGCCTGTGTTATAATTTAACTTGTGGTGGCTGGCTAGTGCAGAGCAAAGACGCTAGTATAACGTTAGCCGCTAACAGTACTTCAGCTAACTTAACTGGTAAATATAATACTCATCAACAGTTTTTATGCCCAGTTTACAACAAACCACGCCTTTTCTGCTAGCTCAACTTGTGATCCTTACATAAATATAAAGCTGGGTACAGTAGACAATTTATTAGTAACATTTAACATTAGCACTTGATCGCCACATATGATTTGTCCAAGTGTTGTAGCCGTAGCTAGCTGCCCAATATGGTGGACCTTTTCATGCATGCACGACTCACGTCCATGCAGGACTGTACAGGTCTTACTCTTCGCCACTGCTGCTTTTTGTGGGCAGTATTTTCTGCAACTAAGAAACGGAACCCGAACTTCCCGTTTATATGACACAAACACGCCTGGTGTATGGTTAGGCGATATGTGTTTTCACATGTGTTAGATGGACAGAGATCATTCTTGAGCCGGAGCCTAAACATCCGCCTGGATGGAGTCAGTTTTCATTTGAAAGCTGCTCTGAAGAACTTTTGTGCTGATTGTGAGAACAAAGTTCGCACCGCTTCCTGTCTTAAATATCTTGTCTGGTGCGAGCATTTGTTTTGGAGGAGAGTGAAAGAAGCGAGCCACTTATCTGCACAATACCAGTTTGGCCATAAACACAAAATATTGAAATTATCTAAGGAAAAATATACTCCTGCTTCCAACAACAGATCGTATAAAAGGAAATGGCAGATTGATAATGCTCATAAACAACAAATCGTCTCTTCCAGTCTGTGCATTAAGGTGTTTCATTGTGTTTCTGCTGACTGAGCAGACTGGGCAAAGGCATTATAAAAGACGGAACAGTAATCTCCAATCTCTGTCTCATTTGCAGATGTGGGTAAGATTTGAGGCATCACTGTTAAATTTAGACTGCTTCATAACAAGTAAAAGTTCCTGGTAGGGATTTTAAAACGCTGTTTCAAAATGAAAACGCAGTCATGTGGATGTGGCCCAAGATGTCTACCTGGTGTCTGCATTCAGTTCCTTGGTCTTCTTGCCCTCCAGAGAGGCCAGGTGCTGCTCTAGAGCCTCCAGGAGGCTGCTGGGGGCCTGAGCGAGAAAAACGGAATGAGGAAAGAGAATAAACGTTCAGAAATCAGCCCAACTTTTTTGAGAATCCTCTTACTTTCTGCCTCTCTCATGTGCACAAAAAAGACCCACCCACACATCCAGTCGCACACACACACACACACACACACACTAAACACAGCACCCAGAGTTAGTTGGTCTCACAGGAAGGTAACAGAGTGCATCAGGCTCCAAGAATAGCCATGGCAACATGCAGCAAACACTCACACTGTTAACAGGAGACTCAAAGGAGAGAGAGAACAAAGGAGGAGGCTGGAAAACAAAGAGTGAGGAAGAAGGTGGAGAGCTGAGGAGAGGTCGCGCCACTTCTACTCCTGACTTCACACAAACTGAGGGCGATAATTTCTCTGCTGTTGCTTTCAGTTTTCCATTCAGCTTCCCTGTGCGGTACTTTGCCTTTTGTCCCGCTTATCTCACAGTGTCCCTTGCACTGTGAGGTCCTGTCACACTTGCACAATGAGCGCTAGAATGCACTCCGTGCCTTCGACTTGTCAGAGCGCCTCTGCTCCAGTTTAACCAAATCTCTGCACATGCATTCCACGCGGGGATTGAGATTAAACTCTAATCTTTTTTTTTTTTTTTTTTACTTTTTCTTAATTACTGGTACAAGAAAAACGAGGGAGGGCAAGAGTCTCTGAAATGCTCTTTGTTGTAAGATGACATGAGACAGCTGCATGGAATCCGAGCTCAGGCGTTCTGGGGGACAAGTTCGCGAGCAGGTTACTTGGGGACTGTTGCTACGTTACGACAGAAAACACGATTCAGCTGCAAATATAAGTTCGGCTCTGATTGTTCACATTGCACAACACGATTTTCTTCCGTGCTCGTTAGGTGCCTCATTAATGCTCCAAAACTGCGGGAAGCAAGAGGGCAAAAGCGAGTGAGACAGCTGCATTATTAAGTGTATAATCAGTGCTTCTCTTACACACGTCTCCCAAAGTTAACATGCAGGCGAAAAAAAAAAAAAAAAAAAAAAAAAAATAGCTCGG
>JAQLOL010000016.1:15452622-15473247 GCA_029783665.1 Naso thynnoides | reverse complement strand
AATTATGAAAGCAATATTTACTACAAATCTAAAACGATATATTGATCGAATATGGATGCATTTACAAGGGTAAGTAATGAAGATTCATTTACATAAATATGGGACGTTATTATGAGCAAATAAATGTTGCAAACAGGGGCTTTAAATGGACACTCAAGTTTAAGAGAAAGGTTCGTACAGGGATAAAAACCCATTTTTTGTTTTTTCCTAAACAGTTATGCCATCATGTCCCCTGAACACGTCCAACTCCTTCCACAAACAGTAAAAGAAGTGATTACATCGCATAGAAACGGTAAGAAAAACAACTCAGGGGCAGTTTACACAGCGCAAGTTCTCGCGACAAAAAACACACCCTTTTTGCGTTTCAGTGTCCTTTCACATGACAACGGCCCGCCGGCGCCCCTGAAACCGCACGCATTTGAATGGCTAGCACAAGTCTATGCATTCCACTTTAGCCGCTACCCAACTCTGATTAAACACGCCACAGTGCACCAAAAGCATGTCAAATATGTTGGTTCCAAAAAACTAAATATATTTTAATTATAGAGTGTGGTCTAGACCTACTCTAAATGTGAAGCGTTTTGAGACAACTTTGTTGTGATTTGACACTATATAAACTAAACTGACATTGACTTGCTTAGGGCTTGGCAGCAACAGGAAGTAAACAACTCCAAGCAGCTGCGATGGTATGTCATTACAAACTTACACCGCCAACTACCGGCCTGGCATGCGTGCTACAGCGCATTCGGTGGTTTATGTAAACATAGATTTTTTTTAAGACACGAAGGGAAGACGTTTCCGTTTTGATAAGGGATGCTCTCGTCTAAACAATATGGCCTCAGACAACAATGCAAAACAGTCATAATGTCCGTTCTGTGATAATTCTGTTTCATCTTAAGAGTTTCTCTCTCCTCAGTCAAGACAAATGCCTCTGACCTGACCTACCGGGTCTCCCATTTACACAAGCGTCGCTCAACCCTGGCGCCACATCTGACTCAGCTCTGATACGACCTCCGAAGGCGGATTATTGGCGGTGCAACTCCCCCCCACCCCACCCCCACCCAGTGTCTGTGCTGTTTAAACAGACCGGCGAGGTGCATCGGAGGTGCATTAAACCCACACTGACCAGACTGCGTAAAAGGGCTACAGAAAGAAAGTCATCACCGTCAGAATTAAGAACAGAGAGAATCCCCCCTTTCTCCTCTCTCAAGTTTCCTTTTTTACACCGATTACACGGTAATGCTCGGCTAATTCACTATTAAAACACCGCCACCATGCATGTTAAAGCAATGCCGTTGTGCATGACAAATATGAAATAAACAGCATCGAAGGAGCAGGGTGGAATTTAAATGAGCGAGTCGAAACCCGGCGCTGGGATTCTTTCATGCAGATGAAGACACAGGGGCGGAGGGGTGAAGCCTCATTTTCTATTCATGAGGTTTCATGGCCTTTTGCTTGTCGTGCCAGAGCTCTGCGTGTGCAGCTCAGTGTGTGTGTGTGTGTGTGTGTGTGTGTGTGTGTGAGCTACAAGCAATCCACCTGAGGCCAAACACACACACACACACACACATATTGTACTCAGTCAACACCATATCGCTCCACACCGCGAGGAAAAACAAGAGCATGCCTGTGAGTGTGTACGACTGCACACACACATACATGAGCTTATATGATGTTCATGCGGGGGGGGGGTGGTTAAGCAGGTTGGGGTGGGGGTGGGGGGGCAGTACAGTATACAAGCCACCACCTACAATGTAAGTTCCTTTTGTTTTCTGCGACAGACGAGGGAGAAGAAAAGCGTCTATTTAACGACCAGTGAAGTGCAGTTTCACTACAAGTTCAACACTCAGTCAGTCCACATGTTGTAAACTTCCAGGCTCACACTCTGTAATGCATGTCCACACTCCACCAAGGCTGTAAAAATTACAGCTGTGTCTGTGTGGTGGGGTTCTGAAAAAATTTCTTTGGCATAAAAGCATGAAAAGTGGGAATTTTTCAATAGCAGTTTGTGCAAAAAAACATTTTTTTTTTGGTTAAAGTGTACATCTAATCAGGGCTGCAACTGATGATTTCTTTCATTATTGATAAATCAGTGACCTTCTGCTTAGGATCCCTGACCCTAAACAGTAAGTCATGGTAGGGCTGAGCAATATGGTGTTCAGTTTTCGATTGTCATTTTTTTTAAAGCTACGTAAGACAAAGAAATGATATAAAATGTATTCCTTTTGTTTTGAACAAAACATACATTTCTCTCTTGGGAATAAAGTGCAAACCAAGCTTTAACCAAACTAAACCTTCAAAAATAAATAAATAAATAAATAAATAAATAACCTGCTGATTTCCACAAGCTCTCTCTTATAATAAGTAACACACATATAGTCATTCTTAGACCTTTTATAGCAGAAAATTTTATATGCATGACTAAAAAAAACCCCCCTTTTTAGTACAAAATTGTTTATACATGATGCAGAGATTTTTACAAATGTATTATCGGGGCTTTTGGAAACTGTTTTTTGTTACTACTTTCACCATTTAGCAAGATGAATAACGACTCATAATGAAAATAATAATCATTAGCTGCAGCCCTGTGCAATAATCCACCAAACATTTCAACACTATAAAGATATTTATAACTTACTTTGATTAATACTACATTGAAGCACATAAGTTTTATTTCTAAAATTAAAGCATCGCCACAAATAGCAAATAAAAATCTGTTTTTTTCAGCATAACGTGTAACTTCATGTGCAGCAGCCTCACCGGACCTCCCATGAACCATTAGGAGGGGGAAAAATATGCTTGAACTGATTCCTCAGACTTCCCAATTAAAGATAAAAAGGCGACTTTATCCTTGACGATTAATAATAGAAATGGTGTCGTCTACTCCCTTGCAGCGTTGTCTTGTATTTTTAAGCCTTTGTTGTTCTGTTATTATTTTCTTGACAAAAGGTCTGAGCTCTTTATTCGCGGTTGCTCGGGGTTTCAAATCCATATGATGGAACCTGCAGCGGGCCTGCTGATGGCGCAGCACTAAAGCAGGCCAACTTAACGCACCTCAGCCCGCTGCTGGATCTACAGCGAGCATTTAGAAGTGAAAGACAAAGCAGGAAATCAATCAACCCAGAGGGGAGTCGCCTGGTTTTGATCAGGTTAGACGAGGTATTTGTTTGAAATAAAAATGAGTGGGTGGAGAGTGAAGGAGAGAGAATGAGTGAACAGCTGGTTAAAGGGGGGAACACAGGTATATGTAGGAGGGAAATAAGGTGTGAGTTGAAGGATTAAAGCGGAGAGGGAGCAAATGAAGCCACATGTAGTGTTGTAGGAGAGTCAGAAAAAAGGGGAGAAGGTGGGAGGGAAAGCAAGAAAAAAGGGGTGAGAACCCGAAATAGACAGAAGAGGAAGTGGAAGGTGAGATGCACACTGACCTGTGAGAGATCTGGGATGTCACCCTGATCTATTCCAACTTGCTGTCGTCAAAAACAAACAAATCAACAAAAAAAAGAAAAAAAAAAGAAAAAGAAAAGGAGAAAGGTAGGTGGGAAAAAAATGAGGAAAAAAACAAAGAGAAGGGAAGGATTGATTCATAAAAAAAAAGAAATAAGATGAGAAAAAGAAAAAAACAGGGGAGTCATTACTTCATGCAGTGGCAGTGTCAACATAAACGACAACAGAAATAAACAAGAAAAAGTTTGGACATCTGGATTGGCTGAGAAAACAACCAATCCTCACAGTGAATGACAATGATGATACGACAGTGATAAATATGTCTGACCAATGAGGAAGAGTGGGCGTGGCGACGGGCGCATAATGATGTGACAACACTGAAAACATTCATAAAAACGCCAAAAATACCGCTCTCCAAATCTATTTACAATTCGGACAGATAACATTGGTGTGAACATGTGACTTTTCAGGACACAGATAAAAAAACACGGAGTCCTGGACATTTTTGATAACAATCCATATCAGTTTGCTGATATTATCGGCCGATATCAGCCTAGCGTAGATCTACTGTATCGACATATATGTTGTCTGATATCTGCGATATCTAATCTGTTTTTTAAGGCCTGAAAAAATGCTTAGATTAGTGCTTCAAAGAGTTGTAATTACAAAGCTGGCCCAGCAGAGGGCAGTCCATAATTTAATAACTAATAAGTGAAATGTTTGCTGTTCTTAAATTGATGTTTGGGATAAAATTTGTTAAAATGTAACATATCCTGCCTCATTTTGACATCTTCGTCATAAGTATTTGATAAAAACATTCAATCGACAATATCGGCCAATATTTTAGATATCGGAATTTTCTTGCTCCCTAATACAAGCATTGACATCGGCCCCAAAAAAACCCATATCAGTCGGGCCCTGACTAAGGTGCTTTCTCAGTTCTTAAGATTTTCTTTTAGACGCGTAGCTCCTACTTTAAAGCTTTGATTTTAAATACTAAATACTCGTTAAATTGTCATATTTGATATCACAAAATGGGTGGACAATATATTAGCAGCACCTTCTTTTTAATTCCAAAAATGTTAGCGCCTGGTCAAAGTTTCTCATTTTATTATTAAACATCTGGCACTGAGAAGGATGCAATTATGGGCGCAAGAAGGAAATCTTAATCGCTAAATGGATGACGTTGACACAGTCCAGATGTTTGACAACAGGCTTTTGTCACAGCTGATGTTTTGACTTGTCACAGTGGGAAAAGCACAGATGAGAATAATAAAGTTAGAGATGGCTGAATTCCATTTTGCTGCTTTGGTTTAAGGGTCCTGCCGTTGTTCATGCCGGCTTGCTGTCGTGACAAGCTGGGACACTTGAACAGAAAAGAGCCATTGTTGACTTTATTATTAGCACCTGTGCCTTTGCTAGCATAAAAAAATTCAAAACAATGAAGTTAAAACGTTAAAAGGGACTTTTCTCAGCAACTGAAAATTTAAAGGATAAACCATTTTGTCCCTTTCAATGTATGAACTGTTGGCTTTTCAGTCGGAAGTTAAATAATAAAGGCCATCAGCCATTGTCTGTAGCACGTTTTTAAATAAACGGGACAATTTCTTTAATTATTTGTTGACTAATCTTTGATCATTTTTATCAGATTTGATTTTTGATTCACGAGCAGGTGTCATGATCTGTTTTGGTTTCATATCTCTGAGGAACGGAGGGTGTCCTTCACAAAAAAAAAAGAAACCGCAGAAAGATTTAGAAAAGAAAGTGTGTCATCATTCAAAATTCAGTGTTAGGTTTTTTCCGTTTGAATTATAATAAACTGACAATTTTTCATCTTTACACCCTTTGAAATGACTTTGCAAATCATCTCTGCATTACCTACCATGCATTGTACCCTGGAGTTTTTCACAACAGTATTTTATTATTAAAACTTACTGCAAAGAAGAGACTCAACATCTGCATTTCATGTCAATGTGTACGAATTTTTTCAAGTTAATGGCACTTTGTGAGATTTCTACATTTTGCTGGTATCTTGTGGGCAGAACAGTGGGTGGCAAAAAGTTAAAGGCCACATGCAGCAGATTGTTTCTCTGCACTATTGTGCAAAACACTCCAAAATCTAGTGAGAGAGCTATCAGCTTACAGACATAATCATTGCAGTATGTGTCTCATTACAGTGAGTCTGCCAAAAACTCCGGCTCTGAGTTCTTTTTGAAGTCTTCATGAAGTTCGGCTTATCAGAAAGCCTCACCCAGGTAAAAATCTAGACTGAATGTGTTTCGATCATGTTTAAGATGTGTAGGATGCAAAAACAGCAACTCTCTGTTATTTTTTTTATTAAGTGTGGGTTTTTTCAAAGCAACCACAAGTTTAAATCTGTCATTAAGTCTGTAAATAAACACACACTTATCCCGGCAGCTCCTTAAAACCTAATTGTAACAGACAAAAGGAGCATTTATTTGAATGTACGTTAATGCAGAGAGCGGGAACCACAGATGCAGCTCTTCTGCTGATTCTGGAGCCTGCTGAGACAAAGGAGGGAAGGAGGGAGAGGAAGAGGGCACGAGAGGAAAGAAAAAAGAGGGATGATCTGTGGGCACTGGGCGAAGGAGAGCCACACGGGTATCCATCTTTGTCAGGACGAGCGGGGAGAGAGCGGGAGAAGAAAGGATTAGATGGAGGAGTGTGGGGAGAGGGACCTAACGGAGCGCCTAACCACATCCTCCATCTTAGGGTTATTTTGGGTGTGTGTGTGTGTGTGTGTGTGTGTCTGTGTGTGTGTAAAGTGTCTGCAAAGCAAATGTGGGGCAGTGAGGGTAAGTCAGGTACTCCGATCTGCACACTGTACAGTAGCTGTGTGCGCAAAATCCTGGCAGCGTGGAAGCTTTATGTGGAAAATCCAGCTGCCAAAGTGGTGTTGGAGAAGGTTTGTGTTTATGTATGTGTGCTTGAGCGATCAGGAGAAGTGGCCAAGACATGAAACAGACAGGAAGTGACGAGGAGAGGGTCATTTGAACAGGAGGCGATCTTAAAAAACAAAACAAAACTGAGGGTAAAAATTGACAAAAAAGCCACTAGAAAACCTCATCTGTACTGTATTTGCATGTGTACGAGAGTGTGTGTGTGTGTGTGTGTTTGTGTGCCTATGAGTGTGTGTATGAGGATGTGTGCTCGTGTGAATACCTCAGCCACTTTGAGGAACTCTGACAGCTTCGTCATCCTGTAAAGAAACTTCTTGTAGATGTCCAGAGCGTCTTTGCATTGGTTCTTCTTCATGTCAAAGTATTTCTCTACAGAGATGGAGAGGAGCGTGAGGACGAAGAACAGGAAAACGAAACCGAGATTTAAAAGAGGAAGAGGACAGGGGCAAAGTGTTAAAGGACGGACAGAAGGGAGGAAGGGAGAGAGGATGCAGGAATCAGTGCATGGTTGAGTGAAGTCAAAGAGAAGCACTTAGCAGCCGCACGGCAGCTCGTCGGAGCCGTCTCTGCTGCCGTGACAACCAGACTGTGTGCACACAGGTGTGCGCATGTGTGTGTGCGCGTGTGTGTGTTACCCAATAGGTTGATGACCCCTTCGTTGTAAGCAGCAAACAGCCTTATGGAGTCTTTAAAGAGCAGCATGAAGGCTGAGTTGATCACGCCGTTGGTCAGCTCATTAGGGTTGGCCTGGAGAGATGAGAGGTAGAGAGAGAGAAAGAGAGACAGAGAGAGAGAGAGAGAGAGAGAGAGACAGAGAGACAGAGAGACAGAGAGACGGAGAGAGAGAGAAGCTGAAGAAGACATCTCTTTCACATCTTTTCAAAGTTGTTTATAAAGAAGAAAATATCTCTTTCAGATGCTCAAAAACACCTTTTTTCCCCCCAAATTGCAGCACTTGGCATTAAGTAAACATGTCTCTGCGCACACACACACACACACTCACACACACACACACACACACACAGATACACACAGCAAGTGTTAATTTAGTTTGGGGAGAAAAACACCTTGCACAGATACACAAACACACACAGGCAGGCTCACAGACAGCACACACACAAACACAGATGCATTCCAATGAGAAACTTCACCATCCCGTTTTTTTTTTTTTTTTTTGCTCTTTGAAGCTCGCTGGCACAAACCACAATGCACCCGCCAATTTCTGAAAATCCCCACCCGATCCCCTTTCACCCCTCTGCGCACGCACACAGACACACAAACACACACACACACACACAAAATCTGTTGCTATGCTTCTTATACTCCATCAATTAAGAGAGGTTTCAAACTTTCAGAGCTGTTGTTTCAATTTACATTTTGATTGGAAAGTGAACCGACCACAACTTTGACAAGCACGCACAAGGACACACATGAAGCAAAACACACACGTGCACACACGCACACACACACTTAGTACCTGGAAATCCAGCAGAGCATCCAACTGGTTCTGAATGATGGGCAGCGTCTTAATCAGCTTCTCCGTGTTCATGGTACGCATCACGCCGTCAATCCTGACAAAACAGGAAACAAACACAAACACGCAAACTAAATTGCAGGGGGCACCTCGCTGAGGGAAATTCTAATGCAAACGTTGATGCAAATTAGGAAAAACATAAAAAAAGGGATGAAGAAATAATGACGATTGATAGGAATGTGAAAAAAAGGAAAGTGAAAATTTGCATATGAAGGTGTTTTTTTTAGAAATGAAAGGCTGAACGGCTGCTTGAGGTGAAAGGTTTGCAACAACAGGCGCCTGAAATACGTTTTTCCAAATACACACAGAGTCGGCTCAGCAGGATCGGCAGCGCTAATGAGTCAATGTAATTCAACAACAGCTGGACTTTCTGAATTTGAAATGATCTTGCTAATGCAACCTGCAGAAGTGATGCACCCACTGTCTCCAAAAAGGGCCGCATCAGCTTTATTACATGTGTGAAAACATCATAATGGACGATAATAAAGGACTAATTTGACTTAGTTTAGCATGAAGACTGGAAACAAGGGGAAACAGTTAGCTCAAGTCTGTCTGAGGGTAACATGATCTGCCTATCAGCACCAGCAAAGCTGGTCAAATATAAAGCCACACCTCTTTTGACCTAAAGCCTAAACTTTGCAGTTTTCAGGTTGTGGTTTAACAAGGATATATGTGCCAGAATACTTCCTGTTTGTTTTTATTTCTTTAAACCAGTCACAGTCGTCTTGGGTGGTGCACCATGCAGGTTTCAGCGAGGGTTGTCTTACAAAATAGTGCTACTTATATAAGCAAAAAACGTTTGTATTTGAAGAGGCAAAACTCCTTACTAACTTAGTGCACGATCCAAACACTAGCAATATATCTGTAGTATTATCGGCCAATATCGGGCCCAAAGTTTCAGAGTAAGCTGATCGAGAACCACACATGGGTGCAATAATTACACATCGATTCAGGTGTTATACTTGTAGTATATTTTAGTTCTCTTTATTATTGCCCAACCGATATATCGGCTTGCAGATATTATCGGCCGATATTGATGTAGATGTATCATTATTGGCCTTATGTTCTCGGATATACAGCAATATTAAAACTGTTTTTAAGGCTGGAAAAAATGCTTGGACTAGTGATTTAAAATGATATCGTTAAACAATTTGACCAGCAGAGGGTGGTTCATTTATTTAATAACAAATAAGTGACATGTTAACTGCTGAGTGCACTAATGTTTGGAGTAACGTTCAATAAAACAAAAGCTATCCTGCCTCCATTACATATCTTTGTCATAAGAATTTGAAAACCACACCCAGCCGATATTTTAATTATATTTTATTGGCTGATATATCGGATATTGAAATGTTCTTGCTCCCTAAAATCGGTTCTGGTATCAGCCTCAAAAATCCCACATCGCTCGGATCTAGCGTACGGGTTGCTAGCTTAGATGTTCTTGTTGTTTCATGCCTTGGCACAAATCATGGTTATCTAAACAGGGAACTTCTGCAACTTAATTCATTATTTTTTCAAGTGTTGTCTTGAGCAGACAATATAAGATGAAGATTAAGACTGTGTCAGTTTCTGTACATTGCTCTCTCGCTATAGTGCCAAAAGCTAAACACCCGTCTCCTTGTGTATGACAAGATAAACGTGAAATGATGAGTGGGGTTGTCATTTTGTGCGCGTGCCCTCCCTTACCCCCTCTTCATCTTGGTGAAATCCACAGCCACCAGTCTGTAGGACATGGCCTTCTCGTTCAGGTAACGGCTGTATCGTCTGATGAAGGTTGACATGTCGTAACCTGGGAGGGGAAACAAGAGAAGAGTCTAAAGGACAGAAATATACTGAGTGTGTTATGTGAGACAGCTACAAATTGCCTTTACCTTTTGTCCTACAAACTGTGTATTTTTGTCGTATATTTTGCTGTGCGTTCCTCAAATGCATCTGAAGCAATCAACCACGCTTAAGTACCGATTGAGACATTTAGATACTTTAATTGCCTACAACTTTCTAGTACGTGGTGTGATGTCCTTTGAGGTAAACCCTGAACATCTGGTTCTTTACAAGCCACCAAAGAAAAAAAAAACAAAAACAAAATGCTGTTATTTTCACATGACTTCACTGCGAGAGACTGTTTCTGTGCTTTACCTTGCAGAGCTCCCTTATCCAGGAAGTTGTTCAGGTTGAACAGAGTGTTTCTGGAGGCCAGGTACTGGATGAAACGCTGAGATAAAAAAAGATAAGACACAGGAGTTAATGCCCAGTTAAATGAAGGTTCGAACCAAAGTTTAAAATGAAATATACACAAAACAAATGAACCGTATAGCAAAATGTCATTTTCTTGGTTCTGCTTATTGATTTTTCAACCTGTCAGTGTGGTGAGTGAAGTAGTTTTGGATCCAGTGAATCAATTCTCAATGTACTTAAAACACTAACATCTCTCATAGTAAGTGATGAGCCTTAATTTTGGCTTTTTCTGAGTATTTCTAGGTTTCCGACTGTATTGTTGCGGGTATGATGTCCAGCGATTATGTTTATCAGCACTTAGTGGCAACAGACATCAAGATACTGCCTGTACATGAGGGCAACTGTATATAATGGGACATGTAATATTGATAAAAACATGCATACTCAGCCTTGAGTTTAAAGTTAAAAAGATTAAGAGTCGCTGTTAACGCTAGCACATCTTTAAGGCTGCAAAAGGGCAAATATGTACCTTGAACTAAAAGCTAATGTCAGCATGCTAACATGTTCGCAAAGACAACATGCTAATGTTTACCATTTTAGCATAACATGTCAGCATGCTGTAGTTAGCCTATCAGCACTTAACACGGGGACTTGAGTGACTCCTCGACTAGTCGGTTGAGCGTTGCCGGCCTCATCAGTCTGCACTAGAAATACTTGCCCTTTAAACTCAGGCTGTTACTTTATGGATGTGCTCATGGAAATTTTAGGATAATATGCAAAGTTCATGAGCCGCTGCACAAAGCGCCACACATGTAGTGACATATTTTTTAACTGGAGATGTAATAATGTTTTCACATGGGTCTTATACTCAGTTTAAGTGCAAGCCTTTGTTTAATCCTCACTGAAATTAGCTGTTCGGTGGATGAATACAGTTGTTTTAATTATTCAATGTAAAAATTAAATGAAATAAGGATAAGAGACTATATTAAATAAATACCGTTTTTCCCCCTTTTATTATTTTCTGTTAAATACTGTAGTTTTTGAAAAAAGTTTATTGTACACTACCGATACATGCACAAGACATGAAGCACCTAATGAAGAAATGTTTGTATATGTACAAGAGATGGAAAGTACTTGGTGAAGAAACTATTTATGTCTCTACCTCAATTACAAAAATAAATTAAAAACAATTTTTTTAAATGCTGTTTGCCTGATAATAATAAAGTACCACTGGGGAAAATGGGATTGTTTTAGTTTTGCAAGTTTTTAGGAATAAATCCAAGTATTGGACAAATTCTAAATTTGACCTGACGACGGTACTGAATTTATTGCAATTTATGCAAGACAGACTGTAACAAAATGCACGATAATCCATCTGATAGTTTTTGAGAAATTTCACTTCTATCACAACCACCAACCTCAAGAACAAAGTGGTGGGGTTACGTCACCCTTTGGAGAAAATCAATGTCTGTACAACACTGTGCCAGTCTATTAAAGTAGATTTTGAGAGTCATCTTGTCTTATAAGAGCTAGAGTTCTGCTCAAACACACACACACTGCTCTGACAAATGGAAACAGTTTGTGCTCATTAGCGTACGGCTAAAAACAAAGATTGACACGATTCATCACTGACATCGAGTTAAGCCTCTATTAAAATGCAGCACACGACGATCTCTGCTATTACTCAATCTCTTAATCTGTCAAGATGCATAAATATTCATTTTATGTCCTGAGAAAATTCATGTCGTTTGTCTTTGTTTGCCTCCCTGCTGAGAGGTCGGGGGTCAGCGTCAGGACAGCCAACCCAGAGCCGACGGGGATTCTGTTTCTTTCTCTAAGACACCAGCGGGAAGGAGGATTTAACCCGCGTCTCCCTCCTGCCACCCCTGCTGCTTCAGATGGTTTAACCTCAGCCACTTGCCTCACCTCCGGCTGAGCTGAGCCTGTTTAAAAATTAACTTTTCTCCTGCTGTTCCTCTTGCAGTCATTTATTAGGACTCCTTAAGAGTGGGTCACACAGAACTGGCGAGGGAGGACAAATGCCAAGAGGAATGGTCAGAAAAAAATTAATTAACCTTTGGGAGGAAGCAGATTGGCAGCACAATATGCTAAATTATTACATGATGACCCCTTGAAAATGTTAATGAGATCAAATCTAAAGCTGAAACAGTCTCCAGAAAGTGATGAATCATGTCGTCCCTTCCGTTTATGGACTATTTGATATGTCTGTGTTAACATTTTTTCCCTGCTGTGTAAACCGACAGTGACTTGATCTGCTGCTTTTCCTTTAAACTCAACACTAGGGGTTTTTTTGTTGGTTTTGACAGGCATGATGTCCCTAAGCAGGCTCTGGATGCTCTTCGCTTTCCACTTTCCAGTTAAGTTTTGCTCAGCGCATGTACTCTTTTTCCGACTGCACCTTGCTTCACATTAACAGATCATCATACTCTGACATCAAGGAGTTGTAAATTGCCACCTCTGTTGTTCTGCCTTGCTTGAGAGAACCTGGATGTCGGGAGATAAATGATTTTAAGTGTGTTTATCTAGTTATATTCTCCAGCCTAGAGTCTTCTGGCTGGAGATAAGTACAGTGTAGTCAGACCTTTAAGAGGGCTATAGTCTCTGAGCAGGCACCTGCGACGGAGAGAGACAGCCAGTTTGAGCATGTCACTATAGCTATAGACTTGTATTAGCAAAATAATGAGTGTAACTACATGTCATTGTGCTTTGTCAACATGGACCACATACATAAATCCCACCTATTTTTCCCAAAATATCCTTATCTATGAGATAATGGGATGTAGTCTTGGGCTGTATTAGGGTATACCAAAGTATTAAAAAACCCTGACGGTACTATTTGTAACGACACTCTCAGAGCTCTAAACTAAGACCAAAACAGTCACATATGCAACCTTTCATTGGGAGTGTCCGCGTTAAATTTGTACCTAGTCACATCTGTCCGAGTACATGATCATTACTGTTTTGGTAACACGGGGAAAGCATTAGACAAGAAAAGAAAGCAGTCCTTTTATAGGATAAAGATAATACTTGATTAGTCCCACAACAGAGAAATTGCAGTGTAGCAGCAGCAAAGTAGAATGCAGAAGAGTTGTACTAGTAAGGAAAGTCACCAGCCCCCACGACTAAAATACTGTCACGCACCGTATAACCCGATGAAATGTCAGGAAGGTATGTCAATTTTAAAGAATGGATACCGCCAAAACCTATCGTGTTTGTTTAAGTTTTGTTCATGATAAATAAATGCTACAAAAAGTAGCTGAAAATGTGTGACAACATTAGTTCAAAAGAAATGTGTCAAAATCCTTCTTCACGCTAACATTGGAGACAGGAAGGCAGCACTTGTAACGAACTATTTTTTCAGGCGTAATAACTATGGTTACCATGGCTCCCAGCTTCCTTCTCTCCTCTCTCTCGCTCAATGATTTCTGACCAAATAAAAGCAGATGTTCTCTTTAGAAGGGTGAGTTGCCTATACCTAACAACTTTCATGTGTCCTATAGTGTTTCTATACTGCGTGTCAACATGAATGGAAGTGAGTGCGGTTTAAAAATGGAGTCTGAGCTCTACTTGAGCACACACGTGATCGAATTTTAAACATTTGTAGAGGGTAGGGGCGACGTCTCTCCTAATGGTGAGACGTTGAAAATATACTTGTGTCGTCCTTTAAACATAACTAACACGTCGTCACGAGCCCTAACCTTGACTTTAAAAAGCCTGGTTGAATCAGTCTGTAGCCGTCACCCAGGTGTGTGAGAGCAGGACGAGCTTTGATGTTCTCTGCGGTGTTTATGTGATCTGTATTATTAAGATACATGCTTTGAGTCGAAGGACTTCAAAGACAAAAGGTTAAGTAGAAAAATGCTACAGTGTCCAGAATGTTAAAAGAGAGGCCTCCGACTACAATCAACTGCTTAAGCACCTGGAAAACAAACCTGCACAGGTGTCAGACAGCGTTAACCTCGAGTTATAGCTACAAGCTCGAGACAAACAGCATCCCATCATTCCAGGGAGGATAGAAAAGTATCTGAGGCGCAATGCTTCCAAGATTAAGGGAATAGTAATTGTTAAATGCCTATCCCTTTGAAAATGATCAATTAGATCAACTGTGCATCAAAAGTAATAGTAGTTTCTCTAATAAACTGGCAGACACGATTGGGAATTTTCACCTGTCACTGTCGGTTATCACCGATTGGCTCCTTAGTTGACTGAGATGCATCTGTGCAAGACCCCCCCAAAAAAATGAACGACAATGAACTAGGAGGCACCAGACCAACCTGCATTTGCAAATTGGTCAAGCTAAGCACTAGTTCAGACCTACAAGGAGAAAATAATGTAATCCTCCTGCTACTAATTACTTCCACAAACACCCCAGATAATTCTTCTGGCCCTGAACTCTTTCAGTTACTGGATCTTCTAAAGGTTTCTATTTTTATCTGAACGTGCAAACAATGCAACAAAAAGGTAAGCTGGACAGTTGTGGAATATAATTAAAACGTCAGGTTTGTTGTGTTTGTTGCTGCATTTCAAAAAGTTACTGTGCTTTGAGGTAGTCAGAATTGTACTTCCCCTACAAACTTATCAATGACGGAAGAGAATAGAATTCATTTGCAGTAAAAGTGCTAGAAATACTATTGCCAAGGCAAACCATTGGGGACAATAAAGACCTGACTTGAACTTTGGACTCTAAAAACTTAAGACTTAACCTGGATTCTGTCTAAAAGACTAAAAACTCAGACTTGGATTTGGTCCCTCATGTACACCCCCTCTGCCTCACCCTCCACACATCACTAAATAACAGAGTGCAGTGGAATACGTCTTGGCCATCCTCCATAGTTTTGGGAACTCGGGCCTCAGGCTTCCCAAAAGCATCTTAACGTTAAGGCCTTCTCTGTCCAACTGACTTAAAATGATCTGAGATTTGCCGGTTTGCCAATTCCCGATCTGGCAGGAAACCAGCCCCTCACTGGCTGGTTGAAGCATCTAACAATGTGTGTGTATGTGTTTGTGAGCACAAATATGCTTGCGGGCATGTGTGTTGGATTCAGCTGCACTGACACTTTTCCAAGGGCTCTGGGACTGTTTAAAAAGGCATAAAGACTCAGATTTTGTTCTCGTCCTTTTTTGTGTTCATGCTCATGCTTTGGGGACAAAACTACGGTGTCACATGCTCCCGTCTGGACAGAAGCTCAGTCCAAAAAAAAGGGATTGATTGACTTTTAATTGTAAGGTTAAGACTTTTGAGATCAAGACATCTTAGAAGGAAAGTTAAAGCTGCTAAGCTAATGTTGAGGTTCGTACAGCAGCTTCAGTGAAGGTGAGATTGAATCTCTTTAGAAATTACAAGGAGACCAGCAAGTTTAACTCTGACAGCATTTGAAAGAGTAAATCTAGAACTTTTGTTTCATCTCAGGTGAAGTACAACATGTCATTTCTGTAGCTCATGAAGGACACCATTTAAATTTTTTTTTTAAAATCTAAAAAACTCACAACTGAAGCTAGAAACATCAACTGTTTTAGCCATGCTAATGACAACTACAGATGGACAGTTTCGACTGTTGGTCTATCAATATCACTAACTGCTGTACGAACTGGCATGGAGTTTAGCACAGACAGTCACATGATTTGTAATCGTTTGGTTGATTCTGACTTTTATCAACAGCTTTTATCAGTTTAAAGTTCAGCTTAACTGTTGTCTGAATGACTGACAAGAAAACATTCCCATCAGCCTCGGCTGTATTTTTCTGTTTAGCGCTAATGATACCAGTCCTGTTACTTGTTACAAAATGGCAATGAATTGAATAGTTTGAAGTCCACCTGAAACTGCACTTCAGTAGTATCTAATCTATGTACTTCTGTTTGTCGCAATTTGATTGGACCATTGAGAAGTAACCTAGCAACAGACAGTTAGTGATTAGAACACCTGTACAACTAACAACCAAATCCCTCTATGACTGTTGACAGTTGGAGATTGACTGACAGGTGAATGTAGTGATACTATTGATTGAAATTGCTCTGAGCAAGATGACAGAAGTTGTGATTTTTTTTGTTTATTTTTTATAGGAAGTTAATTTCATTGAACTTTGAAATAAAAATACAAAGAAATTGAGTTTTTATAATTTTTTTGGCTAACATGATTAAAGAACTTTTTTCATTTCAGTTCCATTTTAAGAGTGTTCTTGTCTTGTTCTATGTTAGATAAGATACTACTTGACGCATGATTTTAAATTTAAGGGAAAACATTATGTTTCGCACGTCGTGATGACTTTAGCGTTCTGCCTGTGTTAACAAATGAAGACAGGTTAAGACTTAGACACTTAAACAAGATGGTCACAGATACAGAAAGGAAAAGCGGGAACCATAGCAAGACAAAGAGCTTCATAAACTTCATAAGCTCCTTTTCTGTCTCTTCTTGTGTGCTGACTCCTCATCAAAAGTCCATCTGATGAGAGCCTGCGTTTCTCCCTCAGCCTAAAACACAAAGGCGGATGCAGAGTGAACCCACACAAAACGCGTGGATATAGTTAAAAAGGAGGAAATCTATAAAGGGGCAGAAACAGGCGGCACAGAGAGGGAGACTCAGAAACGCGCTGAGCCCTAGATTATTCAGGGAAGACGGCTCCAAGAGAAAGACGCTGTTCAGAGAGGAGATTCAGATTTTGAGCCAAAGTGTAAGAATGGAGAGGAATGAAAGGATAAGAGACAGAGAAGATGTATAAAGATAAGGAGCGGGGAGAGGGTGAGACAGAGAAGCAGGTCGGCTCAGCTTGTCAAATAATTCATGTTAGCATATCGGAGAACAACCTCATGTATTATTGATACATTTAGATCCTGGCTACTCTTCGCCTCTCTCGACAGAGAAATCTAGCTACACAGAGAGCAACCAGCAGCCAGCTTTCTCCTGGCTTCCTCCTCCCTCTCATCCTCAGTTTCTCCACCTCTCTCCTTTCACTTCTCTCTCTCCAAAGCGCACAAGTTGGTGGTTTCCGTAGTAACCGAACACCATGGCCTCAACACTGACCTGAAGTGGTTTTTTAATTTATTTTTTTTTTATTTTTTATGAGAATCATGTAGTCAGGTTATGCAAAGAGGAAGGCAAAGCTGGAGCTCTGCAGACTGTTGCAAAAAATCTTTACAGCAAATTATGGCAGGATGAAGATCTAAAAAAGAAAAAAAAAAGTCTTTAAAATGACTCACTAAAACCACAATGCATGAGATGCAATTATGTTTTTCCTTTTCAAACACACAAGAGCGCTGCCACAGAGTTTAGATACACCAGCACACTGTCCGTATACTTTAAGCTGACGTGGGAAGTTTATTTTCGATGTCACCACGCAAATTTCCCATGATAACCTTTCTGCATATTGTAATTCAGGTGGTTTAAAAGAACACTAGACTTCAACTTCAATTTATTCATTTAAAAAAGTGCCAATGCATATTAATGAACATTTACATGAAAATATGCAGGAATATAGCCAGAGGCTAATTTCCATCCTTAGTACATTGGCAGGGTTTATGGTAAACACAAACTTGAACATGAATGTCGTCACCACACAAACATAAATCTCATAAATAAGAGCTCAGCAGTAACAGAGATGCACATATTGCTTGTTATAAAGTGCTTATTACTTTGCACCTCTCCTTGACTCCCAAGAAGAAGGTCGTGACGGATGTTTTTCGGCTGATCACAGGTCAGTTCAGAGAGTCCATGTTCTTACTGCCCACTTTTACAAAGGTGGATGCACGTTCACGTACCGTTGAAAGCGAAATACAAAGGCAAAGACAATCCAGGAGGAAGAGTTGCTATTTTAGCTTTAGCAACAACTGCAAACACAGCGCAACGACTCAGAAAAGGAAGACTGACAGAGTAAGACCATCATCTAAAAGAGAGAGCAACAACAAATATAACTTCAGTCAGGAAAGGGGCGGAGCTACAGAGCAAAAACAAGGAAGGGAGGGGCCAGCAGAGTTGCTTCCTTAGGAACGTCAAGCTACAGCTAGCTTGATTTCCAGACGTTGCCTACCACAGCTGTAAGATCTTGGGCCATTTTTAATGGTTTGAATTGTCTAGGCCTTTTGGTTGAATTCAGGAAAACAATCGGCTGCATTGGGCAGAGCCCTTTTTAAAAAAAAAAAAAAAAAGGTACAGGTGAGACAGTCCCCCAGTTTCAGCATCAGAAAGTTTAGACAAGAGCAGCCCAACTAAAAACCAAAAAACCAAAAAACCTTTCCTTTGCATTTTAAAAAAAAATCTGTGTTTACATGAACTACTGAAAGCGCTGCAGTATATATGCCAGGCCAGTAGTTGGCAGTCTAACTTTGTAATGAAATACCACAGGGGCTGCCGAACTTATTTTACTTCCTGTTGCTGCTAAGCCCTCAGCAGCAACAGACTGAAGGAATTCAGCCGTAGTTTGGCTAACATTATGATAGGAACACTCAAATTTGCCTCAATAGACTGTCGTCATATTTGACTTGCTTTTGGTGCACTGTGGAGTGTTTACTCAGAGTTCAGCTACTGTGTAAAGCATTGACTTGCCCTAGCATTAGCATTAGCTTAGTTACCACTTCTGCAGGCTTTCTGTTTAGCCAGTTTACACAGCCGGAAAGAAGGTCGCGTTTTCAAAAGATTATACTCTGGAGCTCGGTTTAAAAAATTTGCAGAGGTGCCAGCACACCTTTGCTGAGCCACAACAAAAGTTTAGCGTTTGATGCAAAAACTTGCGCCGTGCAAACTGCCCCTAAATAGTCTGACAAGTTCAGAGGAAGGCTAAGTCCTTTAGGTATTCAATCAAAGTTGGCCTTCCCGTCCAAATAAAACCCTAACTTTATCTGTCTTGTTTTACTTTTTATTTTTCTACCCAATGAAGTAATAAATTGTAACTAAAAGCTGAAATCCAAACTGTTTCATACACAGGAGAACATAATCTGCTCACAGAAGCAGAGCTGTACTCACTTCCTTCAGATCTTTCTCATATCCCCTCCCCGTGGTATAAAAATAAAAAATAAAAAATACACAGACCGGCCTGATCGGTAAACATGAGTGTGCTGTGCGCAGCTTGCTGACGTCATGTTACATGATGTCCGGGAAGTCGAAACAGTTACCACTCGGCCCTCTTTGAACCTACCAACATGTACACGAAGCCAATGAACAACCAGGTCTTCCAACAACAGAGAGTTATTGATCCTCTTTGTCAACATTCTCTGTTAGCTTTCACAGGCTGTGTTAAAGGTTCACTGTCTTGCTCAAGGACACTTCAGCGGGGCGGAGGCATCCTGAATCCTCTGGGTGAAGAGTTCAATGTATTCTATTTTGATTTTTAAAGTCACACCATATTGTAACTGATGTTTAGAGGGAATAAAGACGAGTCAGGCCTCCAAGCAGGCGTCAGGAAGTCCACATGGGAATTTATTTTTGGCTGCTTGGTGCTCAGCTTTATTTTCTCTCATACACAGGCGCGCACACATGCAGAAAATCGTCAGAACTGACTGCAAACCGAGTTCCACAGAAAGGTGATGACTCACACAAGAAGAATGAGTCGTGATCGGGCTGTGTTGAATGAAAGCAGCTCTTATGCAAGCAGAGAAACACACAAGGAAACCGACGTGTGCTGGATGGATACAGGCACATGTGCGCACACACATGACTGCTTTCCCCGAGACTAAATCCCTGCTCGGGATTCTCCCCCCTTCCTCTTCTTCTTTTCCTCCACCATCTCTTTGCTACGTAGCATTTCTCCCCCACTTACGCAATCAACCATTTAGCTCCTGAATCCAATCTAAGTGTGAAAAGAAACAGTCACACAGAGATGCTGGGTGGGTGCTGGAAATGATAGGATTAAAGCAACATGTCTACATTTAAACATTTGAGAGTATATATTTGGCTTCAGCAATGAGCGTGCGTGCGCGCGCGTGTGTGTGTGCATCTGTGTCTACAAGGTGACAAGGCTAATAGTGTGTGGGCTCTCGCTCTCAGGGGAGAATTTGTATCTTGCTGGTGAATGAGTGCGTCTGCGAGGTCAATGATGCAGCCAAGCAACATGAGTCATCGTGTGAAACAACACTGCGCACAGAGTGGGTTTGAGTACAGTTTTCTTCCAACAATGAAGAGTGCCAAAGTCAGGTAGTGGAGATAGTACAGTACATCATCCAGAGATGAAACAAAGCTGCAAAGACGGGGGGTCTGTGAAGACAATTTTGAGTACTCGGGGCTGTACGTTAACTTTTTTTGTACATAGCACTGGTGCAAAGGAGGTTGACAGTTTTATAGCACAGGCCGAAAAACTTCTAGCAATATTAGACACCTCTACAATCTCTGAAAACAACCACAAGTAGTGCAGTTCATCGCACAAACAGGTATGTAGCGGTAACAATGAATGTTGCATACAGGGAACACAAAATCCAGATCTTATTAGAATTATTTTCAGACAATGTTTTTTCTGTATTTGCACTCAATGCCATCAATATGTTACACAAACAAAACGTGCAAATCTTTGTTCGGTTCGTGGCTTATTTCTCCTTCTTTCCTTTTTA
>JAQLOL010000016.1:15441199-15452533 GCA_029783665.1 Naso thynnoides | reverse complement strand
CTTAAAATTAGTGTAATCACTCATCTATCAGATGATGTAACTCAAACTTCGTGCAAAATTCTACTTTTGAGTAAATCTGGTTTTAAAGAGGGTAATTTTTCCTTTGCAATGAAAGGTTAGGTGGTTGGGGCATCTGGTAAGGATGCCTCCTGGACACCTCCCTATGAAGGTGTTCCAGGCACGTCTAGCTGGAAGGAGGTCCAGGTTCATGTGGAGAGATTAACGCCTTGGAATCCCCCAGAGTCGGCCGATAAAAAGGAAGTGTGGGAGGCCCCTGTTAAAACTGCCGCCTCCACAACTGGACCCCGGATAAGCAGCTGACGGATGGATGGAGAGCCGGAGGGGATGGACAGACAGACAGACAGACAGATGGATGGATGGAGTGACAAACTTTATTCCAAACATCAGTGCACTGAATTATAAACTCTTTACCTACTGGTTATTACAGAATGGGCAGCCCTCTACTGGACAAACCATGCAATAACACCATTTTGAATAACTAGACCAAGCATTTTTTCCAGCCTTAAAAAAAGAGTTTTAATATCGGTGCATATTGGAGAACATACTGATACCAGTAATAGCAGCAAACAAATAAATCAGTTGGGCATTTTTTTGTTTGCTTGTTTGTTTGTTTGTGTTTTTTGAAGTGGGAAATGCGGGATTTCACTTTTTTTAATAGAACTTCTGGAGCTACACTACAGTTTGCCCTCGTTATCCTTCTATGAATATACAGCATGGTATGAGGAGGTATTGTGACTCAGTGAAAGATGTGGCCACAGCTTAGGGTCCGACCTGCTGGCCGACATTACCAGCTGATATTGGGCTGTCGCTAATATATCGGCATCGGTGTATGGTCCACCAATATTGTCCGATATCGAAACTGTTTCTAAAGCTGGAAAAAATGCTGGACTGGTCATTTAAAATGGTGCAGTTATGTAGTTAATGGTGTGTATTTAATAACTAAAAAGTGGAGTGCTTACTTTTCAGTGCAATGATGTTTGGAATGAAGTTTGTTTAAATGTCAGATATCCTGCCTTTATTACATATCTCCGTCAAAAAATACGATTCCTCCTGATTATTAGAATCAGCATCGGGCTATAAAATCCCAAATCAGTTGGGCCCTACCACAGTCAGCTGTGTAACAAATGACAGTCAGTCAGTCGGCATCTGCAGCAGTTGAATTAAATGCAGAAGTCATTCTAAAGCAACCACAGTGTTCTGGTATTGTAGTGTGGGGTTAGTCAGACCAAGTAGATTAAAGAAAATATAAAAGCTGGCTAACATTTCTTATTTTCAAACAGATGTGCCTTGCACGCCACCTCATCAGGCAGAGAAACAGAGTTTGACAGGCCTGCCACGCCTCCTTACTGCCTCTAAGCTGTGACTGGACAGTCACTGTTCTGTGGAGGAGTTTAATTACAAATCAGATCTGTAATGTGTCAGCAGATACTTTACATCAATAACCTGAATCAGTATTAAAGACGAAAGAGAAACAAAAATAGATGGAGACATCCCCGACTAGGAGAAATCTCTATTGAGCTGGTCAGAGCCTGCAAGTTTCTGGATGGGTGAGCTTGCTGATGCTGGTGGGATGGCCACACACACACACACACACGCACACACGCACACGCACACACACACGCACACACGCACACGCACACGCACACGCACACGCACACGCACACGCACACACATAACTTTCATCTATTGATCACACAGATGTAGCCAATTTACTCTAGCTGGAAAAACTTGTTTATCCGCCCGAAGGAGCATAAGTGTGTGGAAGTGTGTGATGGGTCACCCTGGAGTTTTTACTTGATAGGTTGTTTGGGCATCACAGATAAGCAGGAGGCCACACACATGCGCGCGCGCCACACACACACACACACACACACACACACACACATACATACATACGTACGTACAGAGCAATCTGCCTCTACACTAATCATTTTTATGTGCATACGTGTGATGACTTTCTGTGTGTGTGCATCCAAGCACTTCTGATTATCACAAGTGACCCCTATTAGAGTCAGGGTGACCTCTCTTTCTCTCTCACACACACACACACACACACACACACACACACACACACAGAAAACATCCTCCCTGCTCCCTCTGACACACTGCTGCTTGAGTCAGCAGATTTCCGCACTCTCTTTCTCATGTCTTCTTTCCCTTTTCGTGCATTTCTTTCCTTCCAGTCTGTCGCCTTCTCTTGCCCGGTCAAACGTCTGTCCCTCATGATATCTCGCACACCTCGTCACTGTTTGAGTCCCTGCCTCTGTCTGCGTCCTCGCTCTCCCTGGAGGAGGCGAGGGGGTGCGGTGATGAGAGTGCTTTAGTGACGTCACTCAAACAAATGGGCCGTTTTGCTATCTGGGACGCTTGTGGTGGCGAGGTGGCGACTCGCACTGCCGAAAAACACATAAACTGTTGTTTCACACCCGCCTCGCTGTTATCTCCCTCCTTGCCTTCCTCAATCATACACACACACAAAAATGCACACACACACTAAAAGGGAAAGCTGCGTGTCCTGCTACCATCAGCACTTTCGCCGCCGTCCTCGCCAGACTGTCCCTGTCTCCTCTCATGTCCTTAATGACTCCAACACTGTGTCTACTCTGCGCCTAACTCGCTCCTCTCCTTCCTTCGCCCTATGAAATTTCTCTCACTCTCCCAGTGTTCTCCTCTCATATGCCTGCATTCAGTTCTGATGTACAGAGTCACAGCTCTCTATCCTGATTCCAGATGCACTTAGATGCAATCAATCAGATTGTAATTCGCCCCGCCGACACTTACAACTATCCTGTCCCAGAGAAGAAAGGATGATGGGTAGTATTTCTGAGGACTTCGCGTCCTTGAAAAACAAACTCTCAGAAAGTGTTTCACAGCGCTGTGCTATACTGCACCTTGTGGTCTGGCAAATCTTTGGGCTGTGACATTCCTCCAAGTCACAGCACACTGAGGGAAAACAGAAAACTATAACAGCTATTAAAAAGGCCATTCATCACAAAAATAAATAGCAATATTTAAGCGTGACAGGCTGGGGATGCTGGGGTTTGATTTTCCGTTGTGAGCAATTGGAAAAAGCATCTATTCTTTGGAATTAAGAAGAACAGAACCGAATTTGAATGGAGAAGGTGTTACCTGATATTGATTGTTTCAATGAGAAAGAAAACAGCTAGATTTGTCAAAACTGTCAGTTTTTGAAAGAAATTTTGGTGTTTAGATTACTGAGACATCCAGGATAAGAGAACTGTATCACCTTCTGCTGTTATAGTTGTGCAGGAAACGCCAATTTCAAAGAGCAGACTGGTTGTGCTAAAGAGGCACACGGTCATTTTTATTTTATTAGCCATGCAATCCGTGTGGCTCTAGGGATGAAAACATCGGTCTGTCACTTGGTCATTCAACCATTTTGGTCCGGAGAGAAACATGTCAAAAACTATCAGATGGACTGTCTTGAAATTTCTGACGTTCATGATCCCCAGAGGATGAGGCCGACTAAATTTCTTAACCCGCTGGCACCACTAAGAGGTTGACATTTTTGTTTTTCAGTGGTTCGACACAGAAAATAACGGTCGGGTATAAGCCTCCCATTGGCCAACTGTGACTCACTTACTACGCGACTATTTTGCAAGGGCACGGTTGCTCTCCTTGGCAATGCGCCGCCCAAGACAACTGTGACGGTTTCAAGAAATGCAAACGTGCCAGGGTGTTTTCCCCCTATTCCAGAATGATAAGAGGTTGATCACTAACATAGAGAGGAGAGACCAGTGGCTAAGCGAGACTAGCTTTTTAATGAAACGTTTTTAAAGCTACGGGATTATCACAAAGCAGGGTGAAGGCATGCTCTCTAAGGGTTGAACAACAGTAATTTCAATGATCCCTTAACTTCTAGTATCATCATTCCAAATTTTTATTCGTTCAGTGCTTTGGTTTATGACCTAATAGCTGGAAAACTCAGCACGTTTACATGCACAATTAAGTCAAGCTACGGTTAAAGCTCGATGTGGCCATTAACTTGAACTTCTCTCTGTATACAAGAGTCACGGGAGAATTAATTTCTTGACGAAAAGTATGTCTGACCTTGCGGCGGCGGGTGGCGATGCGCCCTGTGAAGCTGGTTGCTACTGGACCTTCTTACGCTTGACCTAACAAGCTACAAACAAGTTAGCAAGTGGCTAGCAGATTCCATCTTGGACGGTGGAAATGTGGACAGCTTGTAAGTTCTGTGTACTTCATATCTACGTTTTACTTTTGGTACATATTAGACGCACGCTTCCCCTCATGCTTATGGTATTTCTGTTTTCTTGCTGGCTTTCTGCTACAAATTCATGCTGTTCAAGTTCCAGATCAAATACGCGCAGAACGCCTGGGCCAGTTAGAGATGATAATCCCATTAGCATCAACTTAACCTGGTGCCTAATGCTAATTAGTGATTGTTAGCATGTAAACACACTAAACTAAGGTGTTGATTGTATTTTAATGTTACACCTACAAAACATTAGCATGTTAGCATTGCCACTGTGAGCATGTTAGCATGCTGATGTTAGCATTTAGCTGAAAGTACTCCTGTTTTTAAGTATAGCCTCACAAAGACACTCACAGTTGTTAAAGCTGAAGTTGGTAGAATCTTGAGTGTCTTCATGTCTTAGTTGGCAAAGTCTACTATTGTCAATATATAAATATAAAGCTATACAGTAAATCAAACCTATTCCTTATCCTATTACATAGTTTTAAGCACTTAACAACAAAATGATCACTAAGTTTTGGATTTACATACGGTAATCGTCCCTGGCTAGATCAGAAACATGCGCGGTCCCGCGTGAACTCCTTTTGTTAACAAGTTTGTGCATTTGTGGAGAAATGTGGTTTTATGTGGAATTCAATAAAATTCCTCTTCATTGAGATGATAAATTTAGAAAAATTATTCCTTTAGGCCCATTAGGAAATATCATTTAACATTTTATTTTATTTTGGGATTTTGTTTTACAGCTGTTGCACAGTGAATGGGGCTTACTGGAAACCCAACCAAATAAAGCTTTACCACCGAATATCTCATTAAATTAAATACAATCTTGGGGATAAATCAGTCTAGGAGGATCCGTTGCAAGAAATGCAGGGAAATAAAAGAAAAAAAATGGAGGATTATGTGCTGAGTAGCTGTTTGAGAAGTTGCTTTTAGAAAATCGATTTTTTAAATAAGTGTCATATATGACAAAATACTGTCTTTAATCGTTTCTCTTAAGGTCGTTCACAACATCTTTTCTCCATTCTAATAATTACAAAAGCAAATCAACCTGTTTTCCCTACAACCTTGCTTCCTCTCTAACTTTCTTAGGTGGTCAAGCCCCCAAACTCTCAGCAGGCTCCAGTGCGGGATGATATTACCTAGAAAAAAAAAAAAGGGAGAACCAAAGCAGGGGGGGTGGGCTGTAAAATGGCCCTCGCAGCCATTGTTTGGGGTTTCCTGCAGGATTGTTTTTGGTACATATTGGTCTACCACACAAAGGGCCTCCAAGCAGAGGCACACGCTGATAAATGATAACAACTGCGACAATGGCTGCACAAGGAGGCGGGACTGCTCACATTCCTGCTTTTAGATTGCTCATTTTAAAAACTTACTGCCCACTTACTGTCACGACCGCCCAGAAGTCGAAACAATACAGTTCTAACGCGAGATCCTGCCGGGGGGCGGCTCTTAAAGTGGCTTTGTAGCAGCACAAAAAGTGAAATCGTGATCAAAGATATTGACTGACTCTTGATCGTTCATAAGATTCAGAGTGACGCTGGGGAGCGAGCCAGGATTGCTTCTTGGCAGAGAGGATAAACTGGAGGTGAGGAACTGAATGAGCATCAATACTGGCCTGTCGACACACACACACACACACACACACACACACACACACACACACACACACACACACACACACACACACACACACACACAGGCACACAAAGAGAAGGACAAAATGCTCCATTTCTCTACTCACTATCCCAATCCCTTTGACAAATATGGCAGCTGAGGCAAAGAAGAGATATTAAAACTTAATTCACCTACTATTCGCTCTGAATGGTAAATTCCCACATTGGATTTGAAAGCATGGGCCGAATCTATCGCCGCGAGCAGCCGACTAAAGCAGGCCGCATTTAAAACGGCCGCATTTCGCCGACATCCAGACCAACTCACAACAAACACAACGGTGGACAACATTAAAATATTATCACAGTCAGTTGATTCTCATTCAGCTGTTGACCCAGAGACTTGCAGGAGATTCAGCACGAGGGAGGGCAAACTGCATGTTTCATACTTTAGTCATGTGTTACGTGTCTCATGCCATTTTATATATTTAGCTGTTTATTACCACTGGACTGTTAAAATGGCAACTCACAGAGCGTCCAGTCTGCCTGAACTGCTCGGTAAGAATGGATTCTGTGCCGAAGTGCTCCGTCAGCCTGAAAAGGTTGGCATTGAGCGTCTCCGATGTTACGTATTCAAGGAAATTAGAGTTAAAATGTGGAATGTTGAAGGCTAAAACAGAAGTTTGGTCAAAATAAGTTTTAGAGGCCAATGCTTTATTAGAAAAAAAATGAAAAAAGGAAGTTAAAAAAAACTTCCTTTTTTTCCCTCCATATCCTCCTTTCTTTCATTTATGTATTTGCTTTTCTCTCTCCTCTTTTTCTTACCTCCCTTTTCCTTTTCTTCTTTTTCACTTCCCGTTCTAAGACATCCTTTCCTTCCCAACTCCTTTATTTCCTTCTATCCTAACTTTCCCATATTGACCTCTGTTTCTCCTTCTCCTTTCTCATACTTTCTTGCCTCTTCCTCTCTTTCTTTCACTACTTCCTCCTTTCATTTCTATTTTACTTCCAAATTCTCCCTTTCTTTTCTACACCTTCCTCTCCTCTTTTACCTCTGATTTTTTTCACTTTCTTTTTTCTCTTCATCCTTTTCCTTCTCTATCTTCTCTTTCCTTTTCCACCTTTGCTTTCTTTCGCTCCTTTCCTTCTCTACCTCCTTTGCTCTTCCTTTCTTCCTATGTCCCTGCTTCCTACTTTTCTTCTCTACCTTCTGTCCTTCTTTCATCTTACTCTTTCTCCCTCCTCATTTCCTTCTCTATCTCCTCCTGTTCTATGCCATCCTTTCCTTCTTAACCTCTTCATTTCCTTCTATCCCAACTTTCCTAGCTCAACCTGTTTCCCCTTCTCCCTTCTTATGCTTCCTTGACTCTTCCTTTCTTTCTCCACTTCTCTTTTCTTATCTCTTACCATTATCTCGTTTTCTTCTCTGCTTTCTTTTCTGTCTCTATATTCTCTTTTCTTTTCTACTTTTGCTTCTTCATTCTATCGTTCTCTAGACTCTCCTTTCTTTCTCTCCATACTATTTTACCTTCCTATGTCCCTGCTTTTTACTCTCCTTTTCTACCTCCTTCTGTTCATCCATTCTTTAACCTTACCCTTTCTCCCTCCTCATTTCCTTCTCAGCCTCCTTCGTTTTTCTCTCTTTCAGTTTCTTTTTTATTATTCTTATCTGAGTAGAAAGCCTTTGAAAGCACAGCGCAGAGTCCTTGGAAGACTAAACCTCTGTCACTGAAACCAGACAAATGAAATTATTTCAGGCTTAGCAGCTCTTTCAGGCAGGGTGACCCAAGAAAATAACATTTCTGCACGGATTATTCATCACACGCGAAGTCGGCCGACGTGGACTATGTAAAGTGACACAAATCAGCTTTCTGCGTCAGCTACATGAATGCTTTATATCATCATGCATTTTTTTTTTTTTTTAAGTCTGTGGCAGCTCTTAAAATCTAATTACGTGACCAACAGCTCTTCTCCAACGACCGCCCGAGCTATCTTCTTTACCATCGCGGCGTTTATCAGATATTGTACATGAGGGTCATCTCCAGTGTGCCTGCCAAGCTGGAACCGGTCAGCGTGTTGATCTCAAAAAGGAATGTACAGTCTATTGACCCCAATTCCGTGGGTCTGTGGTTTCTAATTTTACGGCCAGATTTCTCTCGGCTCTGACTATAATGGATGAGACGGCCATGAGGGAGCAGGGACACCTGGCTGCTGAGCCTCAGTCAGCAGCAGCGTGCTGACAGGCCTGATGAATGCAGGCTGATGAGTACAAACAGTCTGGAGTCTCGCTCTGTGCGGCTAAAGCACAATGCAGGGCTGTTACTTACCGAAGGTGTGTTTAAATTACTGCTCATCACACCGTTAGCTCCCGCAACTTATAACCAATAAACATAAGCACATTAACAATAAAAGGCTGCATTCTAAAAGTTCACTGTGCTTGAATTATTCGTGACTTCAATGCTTAAAGGCTTTGTGTTATTAGGTTGAGCAACAAGATTACCACTATATGACTCCAATTATTTTATAACAGCAGCTTGATTTATTAAACTGCGGCCGGGCATTGTGAGAAAAACACAATGTAATAACAGAACTGATTACTGCTTCCGTTTAAGACAAAAAGATGCTGCCTATTACTTTAATATCATCATTTCCCAATATCAAATGATCCAAATACAATAATAGTAGTTATATTTATGTACTGATGGATCCCTCTTGGTTTTAAAGGCAAATTTGTTTTTGTTTTTGTTTTTTTTCAACATTAAGCCTTATAGTAAGGATATTTGCAATCTCATAAAATGTTCCACAGTGTTATTAAGACAATTGGCACAGCCCTGAGAGCTGAAGCTCGCTGCTCAGGCTAACCGCTAGCTTTTTTGAAAATCCGTCAAAAATTACAATGAACGTTCATTTTAAAAGACAAGAAACTCGCCGAATGTTTAGTGGTGTCCTCTCATGTTCCAACACTAAAACGCCATAACCCAGAAATGGCTGTCTGTTTGTTCCGTAAAGCAGCAGAAAGAGCCACTTTTGGGGCCATACATCTGTGTTCAGCTTCAAGTTTTAGTGTCCGCACATGAGGGGACACCGCTAAACATTTGTCTTTTAAAACGAGCGTTTACTGTATTCTTTGATGGACTGCATGAGAGCACGTGCACCTCCGTTGTCTTAGCTAGCAGTGACGTCAGCAACAAGCTCCAGCTCCCAGGACTGCACCGTTCGTCATAACAACACTGCAGAACATCTTATAAAAGTGTAAATATCCTTATTATAAGGCTTAATGGCAAAAAAACAAACCTCTCCTTTGGAGCTGAGGTAGGCAACTTCTGGGAGTCAAGCTAGCTATAGCATGAGACTGCTAAGGAAGCAACTCCACTGCAACCACCCCTCCCTGTTTTTGCTCCAGTTTGCATTTTGTTCAGTTTGTTGTCGCTCTCTCCTTTACGTCCAGTTTAAGGCCAAAGAATCACAGCGGTTGCAGGGAAAGTTGCAGCGATGTAATCTGGTCCGTCTCCGCTCGACTCAACCTGGCTGACGGTGTCGCCTGCAACTCGGCTTTCAGAGGCAGGTTTTTAGAACGGAACGATTGGCCGTTTCACCAGCATATCAGCTTGTAACAGTATCACCTTACAGCGCAGAGCAGCCACTACGAACACACGCTCCCTGAAATGACCGATGATTGGGCGTAAAGACCCCGTGACAGTCTAAATTCAGAGCCGAGGGGAAGTGAAGAAGTCTAGCGTTCTTTCAGACCGCCTGAATTAGGATACGCTAAAAGTTTATGAAGGGACTTTTGCACAATGACGCCAAAAACAACCCGCCTAACCTCAGCTTTAACTGAGTTACTGTCGACTAGAGCTTGAAACTTCATCATCCACCACAACAGGAACAGAATGAGGGTAAAGTGGATACAGTCCCTGCAAAACCTTCACTGAGCTGCTTGTTATGTTGGTTTTTTTGCAGGAATCAGGGAATAACACAGTGTTGCAATCACTGTTAAGTCACTTTAGGTGAGAGAGTGTCGGTAAGAACTCAGAGATAAATCAGCCGACAGCTTGGGAATACCTCTAAACCACTTTCTGCTGCTCTGCAGTGACCTACTTAGCATGATTCGGTTTGTCAAAAAATGTTGCGGGAATTTCCACAGCTTGAGCAAACATTTAGCACGGAGGGATCTGATGACCTGGTCTCTCTCATCTGTATGTGAGGTCTTAGTTTATGTAACGGTTTCTAAAAAAATGTCATTTAATCTCTAATGCCGCTTTACTGCCAGCCACACATCTCATTCTGGAGCATTATTTTAGCAACAGTGAAATGAGCCAGATTCCTGTTTGGGTGCCTATTAGTTTCGAAGATTCTTTCAAACATCAAAACACAATGATCTCACACCCAAGTCTTCCTCTTTACAGAGGAAGTTCAGATTAACGTAATAAGCAAGGAGAAGGAAGTGTTGCATAATGTGGACACAAGCAATGTCGACTGAACAAGAAGCAACGCTTCCCTATTTTAATGAAAACTGAAAGGAATGCGGCGCAGGGTGTGTCGGTCTTCAGCTGTGTTTGGCTGCTGTGTCTCTCCGTGAGAAAGAAGGTACATAAGTCGAAGTCTTCAACTTTATTTTCATGTCGTATGTGCACATGATCACTAGTTAAACAGCATTCCACTATTTTACAGAAGTTATTGTACGCTCAGTTTTACAAAATCTTCCTTAAAAGAAAGATGCAAAGAGAAAATGCATTTTATTTTCTTGTTTTTGGAAAGGCTAAGACAAGTAAAATGATGTCACTCATGTCCTCATGGTATATATGCAGCTACTGACAGCAGCACATAAGCTTTCCTTCGATCTAGGACAGGAGACATGGAAAAACGGATCATGTGACTCTGTGTCAAAGGTAATAAAATCCAGCCACCCACACCTTTAAGGCAAAACATGCAACACATTATATTTTCTTTAAATCATACGGAACAACAGTGGAAAAGCCATATTCTGTGATCAGCTAAGCTAACTAAAATAGCTCCAAACAGAATTGTATTGAGCTCAGTAAGAGAGCAAGTAGAGGTCAAACTACTGCTTTAAACAAACAATAAGAATCATTACCATATTCACGTCTTACAACGACTGTAGGTTTAACCAATAAATTTGTTAAGTGACGTATTACCGTGATCACAAATGTTTCCAACGATGTACAAACCAAGAGGAATCCGTGATTTTTGTCAGTGTGATGCTGGGTTTGATTTTGTTGCCTTTGCCGTCGGAGGAAACACAACGCGATTCTTTGTTAAGTGAGTAAGAAAGTCGGCAAACGTGACTAAACTTGAGGTGAAACCACCTCAGATATATTACCTACTCGGCTTGCAAATCTGCTTGAGTCACATCACGCAGATTTTCGTCTGTAATGGTGTTTTTTTTTTTAAAACAAAAAACAATGATGACAACAACTCCAATGACGTCATCAGAAAATTACTTTT
>JAQLOL010000016.1:15376501-15386659 GCA_029783665.1 Naso thynnoides | reverse complement strand
TAGTCATGCTACTGAAGGCGCATGGTGCTATTTTGAGCAGTGTTAGTTGTTAAAAGAGCCGGTTTTGTAAGCGTGTGCGCACCGCCCTATTTCGATGCACGTTAGCCATTTTTGGGCTGCAACTTTGCTCCGGTCAATCCCGTTACACGCCGATGAGCGAAAAAAACTCTCTGGAGGTCTTCTTTGATGAGGTGTCTGTTCAGAAAAAGACCCTGGGATCATTTTACGATGGATTATCCCTTTAAGTGATGGACTACCTCTGCTTGACAAGTTTTGTAATTACACCATGTTAATTGCTGGACCAAGCATTTTTTCAGGCCTCAAAAACGGTGTTAACATAGGCACATACTGGAGAATAATAATACGCCGATAAGATACATCTGTAATAGGCCAATATCGATCTGCAAACTGATATGTCGTTCGATATCGGCCATGCCCTTCGTGAAAGGAAAGATTCAAGTAAAGGACAAGTACCTCAAATTTGTACTTAAGCACAGTATTTGAGTAAATGACACACTCCCACCACTGCCCTTGGGCAAGACACTGAACCTCGACCTCACAACTTAAAAGTGCAGGAAATGCACATTTGAAATGTAGAGGGATGTGTTAAAGGCAGAGCGATGTATCTCACAGCCAAAATCACACACACGCTCTCACACATTCAGCTCCACTCATCATCTTGACTGCTCTCACCTGTCAGCGCGATTAGTGTCTCCATGGCAACCGTGACACATCCCCCCCCGAGAACGAAGGACAAATCACAACCTTTTTGAAACATCAAGGAGCCATTTTGAAGAGATTGTCTGAGTGTTTCTTATTACAGAATCTGTGAGCTGATTGTTTTTCCTCTTTAGACTGCTGAATAAGAATTTAAGAGTCACTTCGTGTAGGTAGAGTGATACTACATCTCTGTTTCATTTCTCTTTTAGAAGCATTTTGGAATGACATATCCACCATCTGGAGAAAAGTAATCATATATTTTATATGAGATATGAAGGAAATGACAGTCTTAAGCCTCCTTTTAAAAAATACTACAGAGAAAAACATTTTTTCTTCATACTAATTGAAAAATTAGTTCCTCACTAGGTCTAAATAGTTATATTCTTATATTCTGATTTACTTGGGTCTAGTTTCAGGATACACATTTCTTATTTCCTGAAGTAAATTAAACCAAATTATAAAAACAAGCTGTATTACCAAACCTCAGTGGCGTTTTTTCTTTTACCACTGCATGCAAGACTATAGTCTGATTTTGATATGCTTCATATAATCTCACATAAATGACAAAAATTGGAAATAGACAATATGATAAAACAAAGCTCCACCTGCGAGGTTTTGTTCCTTAAACCACATCGCATAATCTTCATTCAGCAAATAGAGAATTTTATTTGGCCAGAAATTAATTTGAAAGCTAAAAAGCAAAACTAGTAAGTGAATATGAGCATAAACATTATTGTGGTCCAACCTGTTCCTAAAGGTCAACAGTGAGCAGTTCAAATAGTTAAATGCATTTCCAGCAGCTGGTGGACTGCTGAAGGTTGTGCTGTTGTTATGTTAAGGGCATCAGGAAAAATAAGAGGCTTTTGACTGAGAGACAGTTCAGTTTAAACCTTCGTAGAGCTGAAACAGTCAATAAATCGACTGTTAGACAATCAATCCGCAACTGTTTTGAAAATCAAGATAAGTAATTTTGGTAAAACTTAACTCCTGCGTCTATAACACATAACACATTATGAACACACTTACAATGCATTATAGGTGGTTATGGTAAGGGTTAACGCTAACCTGCTTGTAACTACAATTATACAGAACAACAGGCGCATTACAACGTTCATAATGTGTTATAGATGCTGGCTTTAAGTAAATTGTTACTGGAATTTTTAAAAGCAGAAATGCCCCTCAGTCTGTTCTCTTTATTGGTGAGGATTTACTGCTTTATTTTGCTCTTTGTAGCAGAAGTAATGTTTTTTTTTATTTTTTGGGTCATGCTTGTGCAAATAAAGAAACAAGGAACTGGACCCAGACGCCGACACGTGGAGGCAAAGCAGGTGCAGTTCAACAACTCTGATGCAGACAGCAACTGAATGAGGCTTACAGAGAGCAGATGTTTGGAGAGAAATGAAACCAGATGTGGCCAAACGCATCCAAGACGAAAGCCAGAGCCCTTTGCACCCTTAATGTTGAAACACACGTCCTTTAATTGCTTATACAAGAATTTTACCTTAAATTTTAAAGTTGCCCCCCTTAAGTGTTTATTACGTTATTATATTGTTATTATAGTATTATTAATTATATGATGTCTTCAAGCTACCATGAAGCCCACTGTGGAAGCCATTTTGGTAAAGGTATTTAGGATCCATCAGTACTGGCACTGATACATATTATGGGATTTTGTGACAGCATCATGTGCCACTTCATCCGCTTGCCTGTTCTCTTCTCCTACTGACTACGCAGATCTCATCTGAGTCATGTTATTTCATTTGCGTGGTCCTTCCTTCCATGACTATATATAGGCCTTTATGTGTGTGTGTGAGTGTGAGTGTGTGTGTCGAATCAAATGAATCACTCGCTGGTCCTAAATATTTGCCACCTCCTCCTCCCCTCTCACTGTACCCTCTCCGTCGACTAATCCTCCCCTCTTCCTCTTTCTTGACACGTCTCTCTCTGTCTCCGCAGCGAGGCTGTAATTTTCCTTCTCGGTGTATTTATGTTGACATTCTCTCTGTGAGGACATTGTGGGAAGAGAGACGCATCTTAAGAGGGTTGGTGTGTGTGTGTGTGTTCATGCAGGGTGTCACATCTTGTCAAAATCCAGCCGCATTTCTCCTCCCAGTCGTGCTGCAAAGTTCCTTTTCTAACATCAAACGCCACAACTTTATTTTTCGCCCCGGCTCATGGTTGATGCTGATATTCTATTAAAGGTGCCACTGTTTGTACAGTTATTAGTTTCAAATAGTTGCTGTGTTGGTAGTGCTAAATTAACGCTGTTTATATTTAGCTTACAGTAATCAGACATTAAAATGCAAAAAAAAAAAAAAAATAGATTAATTTAAACCAAATCCATATTTGTTGTTTAAGACGTAACATCAGACAGTTGCTGGTTAGGAATGACAAGTCTGCTTTTGTTTGGCTCAAAAACTCATATCTATAGAAAAAGCTGTCATTTATGAGTGTCAAATCTGCTTATTTTTTTAAAAACTGCGAAAGGTTGTATCAGCAGTATTGAGGAGTTGATTTGCTTTGCATTGTCACTTTACTGTGAAGAATTCCTGTACGTGTGTTGCACATGCGAATAGATTGCAGCTGATCTTTAACCATCCTTTTGTTTTTGCAACATCTGCAGATCCATCACCAGGGCATACTACCGTAACTCAGTGGGCGGCCTCCTTCTGTTTGACATCACCAACCGCCGCTCCTTCCAGAACGTCCATGATTGGCTGGAGGAGGCTCGCAGCCACGTCCAGCCGCACAGCATCGTCTTCCTATTGGTGGGCCACAAATGTGACCTGGAGTCACAGCGCCAGGTGTGTATTGAAAAAAAAAAAAGAAGACTGGAAATGTAAAATGAACAATATGAATAAGAGTTTGTTGAGATAAAAATTTGTTGCTTGGGATCGTGGTTGTTTTGAGTGATATGTAAAGTACGATTTAGCAAAGTCTGCAGCATTAAAAATAACTTCTGGTTGACATTTAGGTCAGCACACATTTGGATCAGAGGCAAGTTGTCATTGCTTGTTTGATTCTCGTGGGGAAAACTGGCAAACAGAAAGCAAAAATATCATCACTGAAGTTCAAACATGAGGTCTGCAGGATGACACAGCAAAACACTCTGCACATCTTCACTCATATAATACAATGTTCTAGGAGCCGGACTCAAATCAATCAAACCAGGAAATTAAAGTTTCACATCATAGCGGCTTCACTCTGATCTTTATCTGTTCACTCTCACTACTTATGCTGGACTAAAGCTCATTAAAAATACTGTTCTTGTACGTCTAAAAATTGTGATGCCATGCAGTGCATGAGTTTATGTATATGTTCAGTCCCGTGTGATACGGGTAAACCGCCAAATGATCTTTATCAAACTCTGAGCGTGCAGTCTGACTTATTGCAGCACAACAAGCTGCTTTGGAAGCAGCATCAGTGCACCCACACACAAGTGGAGAACAGGATATTGACAAATACAGTTAGTGATGAATGTAAATATGAAGACTAATATTATAATTGATTGTTCTAAAATTTTGTTTTATATTTATATTTATTTTTTCCAAACTTAAACTAACTCAGTCAGACCAGCAACTGCTTTAATTGATTTTTTGTTAATAATAGCACATATCCCTGTCATTATGGGGATTTGTTTGAGAAGTATTGAGGGGCATTTATTGGTGTGTGTTATGGGGTTAAGATGGGACGTTTTTTCATAATACAGTCGATCACAATGAAGGAATCTTAATGTTAAAGCCCTCAAATCTACAAGTGAAATTCTTTGCGACAATAAATCAAAACATAGGACTACCATCAACCCTTTAGATTGAGATTATTAAAGGAATGGTTCAGTTTTTTTTTTTTTTGTGGGTTGTATGAGGCACTTATGCTTTACCAGCATCTTATTTCCAATAGATAACCATCAGCTCACCCACTGTTTGGAGAAGCAGCAGGGTTCGCCAACAGGAAACAGAGCACTGTAATGCTGTAAATGGTACCGACAGCAACATGTCTTTTAGTCACTACCAAAACCACCCACCTAAAGTATGTCCCTTTATGTGTACACTACATGTTTAAAATCTTTAGCGCTTTACACTGCTGTCAGACAGCCGAAAATGACAGTTACCTACTGCAAGTAAGGCAACGACCAGTCATAAGTGCCTCATACAACCCCACATAAAAAGACAAAGATGAACTATCCCGTTAATCTTTATCCACACTGGATCTTTTTCAAGAACCTTTGTAAGTACTGAGAAACCAGGGTCCAAACTTATTTATTTTACCCCATAGCTGCTTTCAGGTTCAGTACTTTGTGAAAGCCCAGGTTATTTAGATATTTTAATGCAAATACAAATGCTCAAAATCAACTTAACTGGCTCCAGATTTAGGGTGGTTATAAACCCACTTTGCTTAGACGGCTTCCCTTCGAATCTGGTCCTTTTTCCCCTCTTGGTTTAATTTGTTGGAGCAGTCGGACCCAGATGAAGAACAAATGACCATATCATATAAATGGAAGTGGTCACCAACGAATTCTGGCCCACCTTGTTGGTGGTGCCAGTGTCAACTGACCTCGATCTGACCCAATGTACCCTTCAAGCTGAAGCTTAACGGCAATGAAGTATGTTGCCTTCTTGATGTTTCAGCAGATAAGACCTTTTCAAAACCTTTTTTTTGTGTGTGTGTGTGTGTGTTCACTTTCTCACTCCTGGCCAGACACATCTAACCAATGACCTACGTAAGGGAACTTACATTGTTTTAGCTATGCATTTTCATTTGCTTGACAAAAGAAACTCTATGAGGGGACTAATACAGAAAGCTTACGAACTCATCCAATGATCTGGACCGGAGCAAACAAACTAGAAGTTTGTTTACCATAGTTCCTTTGATTGTTTGCTCAAAAAAGGGCAGTTGGAAGCCATTTTCATTGATCTGGATCTATTGACTTTAGAGGTTCTATTACATCTCTTAGCTTTGGATTGCCTGGTTCCTATCTTGAAATTTCATCTTGTCTCATCTCATCTTCTAGGTGACCCGCCAGGAAGCTGAGAAGCTGGCTGGGGCGTATGGGATGCGCTACGTGGAGACGTCGGCCCGCGATGCCATCAACGTGGAACATGCCTTCACGGAGCTGACCAGAGACATCTTCGCCCTGGTGCGGTCCGGCGATATTACAATCCAGGAGGGCTGGGAGGGTGTGAAGAGCGGGTTCGTGCCCAATGTGGTTCACTCCTCTGAGGAAGTGACCAAGAGTGACCGCCGCTGCTTATGTTGATCTGGGAAGAGTTTTGGGACTGATGGTGAAAAGAGGACGGATCCAGGAAGGATTCTGAAGGGAGTTGCTGACGGACTGAGGTGTCAGCCCTCTGACTGAAACTGTTGGTAATCCTCTTGTTCTTTCATCGAACAGGATATAGAGGAATTCCAATGAAAAGGCTTGCAGAAGTTGAAGAACAACTTGAACAAGGGTTAATCGCTGAAGAGTTGTGCCCACTTCTGTATACCTTTTATTTTGGGAGAGGAAGGATCACAGATGCTCATTTACTTGCGAGGGCTGAAATTCAGTTCTGTTACTTTTGGTTTGGACCTCTTGCCTAAAGATCCCTCCCCGAAAGTTTCAGGAAAGCCTTAGTAAGAGGATCCATTTTGGTTATTTGATTAAATACAAAAACTCTTGACTTGTTTAACTCTCTTTCTCCCAACATCTCTTCTTTCATCTCTACTCCTTCTACTTCTTAATCCTTTCCTCTTCTTCAATATGCAATTACATGATCACATACGAAATGATCACTTTTATTTTGGTCTGCGACATCTTCCTAGCACATATCATTCAGATCAAGTTTAGTCAGCACCATAAGATTCTAATGCCATTGTTAACAAGAGTTGTTTTGCGCTTGTGCTGACATTTCCTTCTGAGAGCTCAATGGAGGAGTCCTGGAGGTCCTAAATATAACACTGGAAGTTGATTCCCTTCCTGGAGCTGTGATTATGTTGCCAGAGACCACATTGTTTCTTTTTGAAGCAATTTCAACCCCCAGTGACCTCAATGACATTGACTACATGGTTATATCTGCTATCATTCTGCTAAATGCCGCACTAAAACAAATCTTCACCCAACCAGTTCCTAAGCAGGAAGGAGGAGGAGACGTGTACAGCTGATCGAGGTGGACTTGCTGGACTGGCTTGACAACTTCTGTCTGCCTTTGACTGGGGACTTGTTAAGGTGAACTAATAGGAATGATGGATCCACAAAGCACCTTAATAGCCAAATCCACCTTAACTGTGGAGCCTCATTTGTGACTTTTGAAGGGTGCTAAACAAACTGGAGATAACTTATTTCTGGAAAGCAAAACCACAGAGAGGGACCAGACCACAGACTCTGCAAAAGAACCACCTTATTCACATGCACGCATAGGATGATGTAATAATGCAAGTCCAACTGGTTGGCATTTAATCAAGCCAACAGTAGATGAGGGCACAGTGGAACTGCAAGGTCAAATTTTGTTCTGAGCAGGTGGTTTATAGTTTGCCTTTTTTTTGTGTGTGCGCAACTGTAATATCTCATCAAATCTTTATTTTCATTTTGTCAGACTCCAATGCTACTGGGCAATGAAGCTGCCATTGTTTAATGAATTTTCCGCTGTTCAGTGGTCTTAACACTAAAAAAAATAATGCCTTTGAAAGTAGCTTTAGATGTGCTCCACCCAGACATTAAAAAGTTGTAAATGTGTCTATCTTAAGCCTGATTTACGCTTCTGCGTTGAACCTACATCATACCTACAGCGAAGCCTCCACATAGGTGCGTGCCCTATGCCGTAGTGTAGAAATGTTGCTTCACATCACAGCCACGCAGACCACAACTGTGATTAGTCTGCTTGGTGGACTTGCATTTCCACAATTCACCCTCCCTTTGCCCTAAGGGGTTCAGTGGTTGTAAGACCATCTCCGCCGACATCTTTTCTCCCTACACCGTTGCATTTCCTAATGTAGAAGTATTTCAAATCAATGCTTACCAGCTCCAACTCCAACACAGTCCGCTCGGCATCACTAGCCACTGTTTATGTTAACAAAGAACACACACAGGAAGTCAGCACTGTGGCATTTAGACCAAATGAAGAATAACACGGACATGCCGACGCAGAGGTATAAATGCTCTTAATGGCGAAGGCCAATTCCATAGCTTACGGCATAGGCTTCGGGTGCAGCCAATGCAGAAGCATAAATCCAGCTTCAGAGAGATCTAAGCTCAGTTGCTAGTTTATTAGGTGAAGTAAGTAAAAAAAATATAGTAATTCCTCCCCTTCAAAGTCAGGAGATATATTTAAGGCAGAATCATCTCATTGTCTTGTAGACCATGCATGAATACAGCAGGGCAAAATATGAATTATTTCATAAGAGGCTCTCAAGGAACATCGAAAAATCATGAGTTTGCCAGCAGTTTGACTGATAACACCAGAAAATTGCCAATAAATTTTCATTCAAACTACTTATTTCTATGACATTAGCACTGGGACATAGGACTGACAAGGAACAGAAAGACCTTTAGCATTGTTATCAGTGTACCTTAGCTCATCTACTTTAGTACCTGTATAGCTTGGTGAAGACATATTTCTATACATCTTTTTTGCAGAATCCTTATTTCTTTTCAAACTATTTGATTAGTTCTATTTTTACCTATTTTTACCTCATTTCTACCCTTAAGTTGATTCACAGTTGTAAATTAATGCCTATGTCTGATCCTTGTTATAATCTTTGCTGTATCTCTTTTTCAAATTAATTTCATCAATGCCTTTCCCCATGCAGTTCAGTCACCAGTGAGAAACTTTATCAAGTGCTTTGTTTTCTCACACTGTATGCCTTCTTTTTTTACGTCTCCAAAGAGCTCTGCTTGTGTTAGCTTATGTTTACGTGAATGTATGAGCAGGAAAAAGGTGAGATTTTACACATGAAAGACATGAATTAATGAGAAACACCTACAGGGAAAGCGACACACCCTTTTCCTTGCAAACGCTTTGGCAAAAGTGATCTAAATGTTTCAAGACTTGATGGAAACTATTCAAATGACAGTCCATTTCCACTGCTTTACACACTGCATTATTCCTTACTGAAATGAGTGAATTGTTGCCAGGCAGAAAAAAAAAATCGATCTGCAACAATACTTCCAGGAATAAAACAAACAAAAAACACCTGAGTTCTCCCTGATGCTGTTTTGTTTTTGAAACTCAACACTGGGGATGAGTTTCATCCCACAACCGTTTAAAAAAGTCTGTTTTCCTTCCTCTGCTGTATCATCAGCATTGCTTTCTGCTGAAACACTTATAAACATTCCCATGTAAGTGTCATGAAGGAGACAGATCAGAACGTTCAGAGGTGTTAAGGTCTATGTGGGTGGGTGTGGATACCGTCTCCTGTGAGTGTGCAGCTCCTCCTTACAGGCTGCAAAGGAAATCTCACCAAATGTCAGCTGGCTGGTTGATTTGCTCTGCTGTGCAGCTCCCAGTGGGAAATCTCTGTGCTCTGATGTATCTTGCGCCCACTCTGAAATATTGTCCTATAAAAAAGCACTAATTTAACTTTCTCAAAAAATGAGCTTACTTGCTTTTTTGATCAAAGTATGGCAAGAAGACTGATGCCACTCACATGCCTGCTGGGTGAATTGGAGGCTATCAGAGGTGGCAAAAGTACTCACATTCTTTATTCAAGTAGGCCTAGAAGTACACATAGCTGTGTAAAAAAAAAAGGCCGGTAAAAGAGAAAGTACCGTCTCAACCTCTTTCCTCAAGTAAAAGTAATAAAGTACAGGCTCTAAAATGTACTCTAAGAATAAAAGTAAAACGTTTACCTCTGAAGGACTTCACTATCGGCCATTTCTGTGCAAATTAGGCCCCAACATACATATCGGTTTGCCAGTATTATTGGCCGATATTGGCTTATTGCAGATATCGGTACTGGCACATACATTCTCCGGTAAGTGACAGTTTTAAAACTGTTATTTAAGGCTGGAAAAAATCTTGGACTAGAAATTCAAACTATAGTTTGTCCAGCAAACACTGGTAATAAGTGAAGTATTCACTGTTTCACGCACTAATGTTTGGATCAAAGTTTGGTCGTTATCCTGCCTCCATTACATATCTTTGTCACACGTACTTGATAACCACATTCGAAGTATTACTTACATAATATCGGCTGATATAACGGATATCAGATTTTTCTTACTCTCTAATATTATTAGAGAGTAGAATAGTATTGGCATTGGCCCCAAAAATCCCATATCAGTCAGGCCCTAGTGCAAAGCCAACTGAACCTCACATCATATTAATATAATATGAAGACTATTAAACTTAAAGGTAGAATCAAAGGGATTCATTCGGGCTGTTCCATAATGGACCAGGATATTAGCTGGTTGTTGAGTCTCATTCCCAGAATGTCAGATAGCTACATTTTGGGTTGGTAAAG
>JAQLOL010000016.1:15354737-15366866 GCA_029783665.1 Naso thynnoides | reverse complement strand
TGGGAATGTTCAGTCTGTCACATCGGATTTCAGTGAATGCTTTACAATGCACAGTATAGTAAGTGGATGAATTTGTTAAATTTTTATTTGATTGGGACTTAACAGGTTTTAATTTAAATCAAAAGTTCTCAGTTGGCCACACCAAATCAAGAGGAGGATGCTGATGTCATGGCACAACCAGGAAGCAAGAAACACATCCCAAACCAACTTTTCGAGGCTGAGGAGGTTCCCTGTGATATCTGCCACGGACACAGGTTGACGTCCGTTAAGTCGTGCCTCGTGTGCCAGACGTCTTACTGTGAGCTTCACCTCACACCTCACCAGAGGGATCCAGCGCTGCAGAGACACCGACTGACGGATCCGGCCACCTTTCCCAGCAGTCACCTCTGCAGGAAGCACAACAAGCCGCTGACGATGTTCTGCAAGCGAGACCAGATGCCTGTGTGTGCAAAATGTGTCGAGCGGGATCACAAACACCACGAGAACGTTCCCATGGAGGAAAGCAAGAAGATTGAGGTGAGAACAACTTTGCTTTATTAGTCTATGAAGAAGAAAGAAGTTACTTTCCCCTGCTTTTCTCTTGTGCAAATAAAGAAATTTTTCCATATTTATTGTGTATATTTTTGTTTTTTTCCCCTTAAAGTCTATTTTAAAAATGCATTTCTTGACCTTTGCAGACTCATCTGAGAGAGACAAACGCTGACATTCAACAGATGATCCATGCAAGACTGAGAAAAATTGACCAGATAAAAAAATCAGTGGATCTTAGCAAAGTAAGTTTGGCATTGTTGTACTTGATTGTTCAAAAAGATATTAACTGGTCTGTTTTTGACTGTAAATGCGCATGTTCCATTGTCTCATTCGACAGAAAATCACAGAGAGTGAGATTGAGAGCAGCACTCAGGTCTGCAACTTGCTCATAACGGCCATCGAGAGAGAACAAGTCAAGCTTGTCAAGGAGCTCCAGAAGAAGCAGAATGAGGCTGAGAGGAGAGCCGAGGAGCTGCTCGATGAGCTGGAGCGGGAAATCAACGACCTGCAGACGAGAAGCAGCGAGCTGCAGCACCTGGAGCTCGCTCACAACCCACTTCACCTCCTGCAGGTTCAACACCTGAACTCCATTTTAGCGATACTGTTCTGCGTCGACAGCTCAAGAACTCAACTCATGACCTACTGATGTTTTTGCTCCATTTCAGAGTTTCACCTCTCTCAGTAAACTCCCATCCACCAGAGAGTGGTCGGAGGTCACGGTCCACTCAGATAACTGCATGGGGATGGTGAGGAGAGGCATCTGTAAGCTTGTGGACATCTGTCAGGAACTTGCTGACGAACTTACTGCAGAAGGTAAGTAATACTTTGGCAATCAATGATTATAACTTCACAAAATAACCAGAGCTTGAAAAGATTAATGTGAAAATTGATGCATAAAAACAGCATTTTTTTGTCCTTTTTGCAGAAGCAGAAAAAATGAAACAGTATGCAGGTATGTTCACAGTCATTCATCCATGGCTAATTTCAGTGATCTTGGTTTAAACTTAGATTAATTGCCTTGTTTATCTATCACCTGACTCACTCTTTGAATTGGATATAGCTGAGGTCACTCTGGATCCTGAGACAGCATCAGGCTGGTTGGTCCTGTCTCCAGACAGAAAGAAGGTATTTGATTGTTCCATTACAACTCTGTATAGACAGTGAGAAGGAAAAGCTTTTGTCAACTTGACTGCAACAGATGTGGACGTAACGTGACATATTGGGTTGCAAGCATGTGAGAAAGTGCCTAAAAATAAGGATAAAACTGCTTCGATTGTAAAAATGACAGCCCAAGGCAATGATCACAGCTCTTATCAATGTTTAAAGGGACAGTTCCTAGGTGAAAGAGGCAGGCGGAAAAATGTGTATTTTTGATCCCAGGTGAAATGCCCCTTTAATATGATGGTTATAATGATGATAACAGTAGTTGTTTGGTCCACAGGTGAGTATAAGCAGCCAGAAGAAGAAGGCCCCACTCCCGGACAGTCCTCGGCGCTTCGACTCCTGCGTCTGTGTTTTGGGGAAACAAAGATTCGTATCTGGACGACGGTACTGGGTGGTTCAGGTATGAGCTCAGAAACAAGATGCACACTTTAAGCTAACAGCAATGCAGCGTTCAAAAATAAAATTACATGTAGAAGCACAATCACGGTCACAGTGAGTGAATTTGTTTCTGTGGGTTTCTTGTATTTTTGTGTAACAGGTTGGAGATAAAACAGACTGGGATCTCGGTGTTGCCAGAGAGTCCATCTCCAGAAAGGGCTCCATCACAGTGCGTCCCGACAACGGTTTCTGGGCGATCTGCCAGCGGAAAGGTGGTAATCTCTGCGCTTGCACTGGGCCCTCCGTCACCCTCCGCCTCCAGGAACTTCCCCAGAAAGTGGGCGTCTTCCTCGACTACGAGGAAGGGTTGGTGTCCTTCTACAACGCAGAAGCAAAGACTCACATTTACACCTACAGCGGGTTCACCTTCACTGAGCCTCTTTACCCATACTTAAACCCCTGTCTCCATGACAACGGGAAGAACACTGCTCCGTTGATTATCTGCCCTGTTGAGGGAGTCAAGGAAGAACAAGACGTTACCATTGAGACACACGTGTGATGTGTCATTACAAAGGATGTTGTAAACAAATATTTCTGGTTCTTTTTTAAACCTTCTTCAGTTCAAACACATCTGCACTGTTACAGATGACACTGACTTACAACAGGCTGAAATTCATGAGTTATCTCTGTTTCATATACAACTTGCAGCCTTTAACCATTAAAATAGATGTCAATAAGGCTTTTGCTATGACTGACAACATTATTTTAAATATTTATAAAAGCAAAATTGTGCAAATGAATCTTCACAAAATGTTTCCAGAATTGTATGTAAAAATGTACTTTAAAATACTGTACATGTTGTTGAAGGCACTGGGAAGTTTTAATCCATAGCCTAAATAGGCTAAATTACAACATGTTATCAATTAAAGAAATTAAATGAGAATTCAGTGTTTCTCATATGAGGGTGGAGGCTGTGAAGATATAATGACTAAGCATGTAAGTTGGTTTATTTGTGCCATGACTTGACCTACGTCAGACCTTTCAGACCGTCAAATTATGTAGAAACGTGCCTTTTGTTGTTGTTAATGTTGTTTTTTTAAGGTAGAACAATATATTTACTTTAACATGGCGGCACGTTGGACCAGTGGTTGCACTGTCGCCTCAAGATGGGTCTACATTCGATCCCAGTTGGGGTGAGGCCTTTCTGCATGGAGTTTGCATGTTCTCTCTGTGTCCACGTGGGTTTCCTCCAGGTTTTTCAGTTTACCCCACCTTCAAAAACATGTATGCTCGGCCTATCTCCAGTCAGTAATCTTGACTGAGGTACTCGCCCTGTGGTTACCCACAGCTCCACAGGGATGGCTTAAATGCAGGTACCAAATTTCACTGTATGCTGTATATTTGACCAGTAAAGTACCTTTGTCATTGACAGAAAAGCAAAACAAATCAAGGTGTTGCAGAAATACTCCTACATATTCACCTGTCCTCTTCAAAGTATGGTCAATTTTAACCTTTTTTTGAATATAAAACATCGAGGATACCACATTGCCTATCACCACAGATAATCGAAACTTGAATATTGAGCTATTGAGCCCTTTCTTTGCAAAAAGTACCATTTTTTCTTTAAAAAAAAAAAGAAAGAAAAAATATACAGTGAGGCAATTTGTGATGGAGCCTTTTTGGTTCTGCCATCCAATGTGTGATATCAGAGGAAAAAGAGAGGAAGAGAAGGGAGGGGGAAACAGGGACAGTAGGGGGTTGAGGAGCCATGAGAACAGAAGGGCCGCAATGCTCATGATGTGATTAAACGTCTGCTGGAACACAGGGGTTCCCTGGAACAGAGAGAGAGAGAGAGAGAGAGAGGGATTAGAGTAAAATAGAGATAATGCTAAGGGGAACACAAAACCAGGGATCTCGGGATGCTCTGACTTTACGGTAGAAAGCTGGTCCGTGTGTTCCTGCAGTGTCGACACTTAAAGTGAGGTGGGTGTGATTTTGGCAATATTTTTTAACAAAACATAATTTCATAATTTCCTTTGAGGGCTTGTTTGTGAAAACGATTTTACTGCTTATTGTTGGGAGTCTTGTTGGGGCACAGACTGAATTATTCTAACTCTTAAAAAAATGACGGATTTCCTCAATAATTTTCATTCAGCTCCTCTAATTTTAGTGTGAGAGATGTTGATTCTTTGGGCTCTAGCATTTAGTTAAGGATTACACATTCCCTCAATGCACGCATTAACTATTAGCTGTATTGCAATTGTTTTTTCAGTAATTTGTCAATCATACAAAGCTTAATAATGTAATCTGTATTTATAGCACTGATGGTTTTTTCTGTAAAGGAATGCTAGTGAAGGGGCAGGGATTCAATTGGAAAGGTTCAGAGAGAAAAATAGCAGGAGTGTTTACCCACAGATGGCCTCACGGTGGTGGGATTGTGATAGTCCGCTGCCCCCCTCCTCCCTCTGTAGTCCAGCTGGCATTACTCATGCTGGAGTCTTGGGGGCCAAAACATTACCTCATCCCCTTCTTACTCTATGTATTCTCTATTTAAACAGCCATTTTCCTCTCATCATTGAACATTAACACCAGTCATTGAATTTAATGTTACAGAATCGTAGGTTTGAGCAATGGATACCTTTTTTCTTAAAATTTCAATCTACTGTATTGCTGTATTAGCATTATAAAAACTTTTTTTTTTGTATACTGCTTAAGTGTTTACATCAAACTTTAACTCCTCTAAGGACTAGTAACCAGAAGATGTATTGCTTGATTTTACACATAATCACTATTTGTTTTACAGCTGGTTTTACAATTGGCAGAAATGCAGAGAAAGTTTAGTTTGGATTGTGGTCTTACATGAAATTTGCTGCATTATGATAACACGGAGACACACGTTGAGTAAGCAAGCATATGCACACCAGCACATCTTAAGCTTAACTGGTAAATACACAGTCAGTCACAACATTAGACCAACTGATTATTATTGTGTTGGTCCCCTTCACACTACATTGGTGGCAGATCTTTTGAGTCCTATGGGTTGTGAGATCTGGGCCTCCATGGGTCAAGTTGTTCAGGCACGCCCCATGGATGATTGCTCAGACTGGGATCTGGGGAGTTAGGCTGGCCTAACCCTAACCCTAAAGGCCTTTGTACACTGAGTCCGTTTATTTGTCTGAAACTGACACGTTTTAAAAAAAAACCTCATATAGTCTCAATCATATTTACATACTGACTCCAAAGCTTTCGTCCATCTTTTTTTGGTCTTTTTCTGGAACAAGTTTGATTTCCTGTGTTTTTTCACATCTGTTCAAATTGTTTAAAGGGTTGATTGGGGGACAGAGAGAGAGAGAGAGTCCCTCTGTGTGTCCCTACCTTGAACATACTGCCTCAAATACTCTCTGAAATAATTAACATGATTCCCCAAAAGCATCCTTAACAAATTCTTTTCATTTTTTCATTATAGAAGTTTCAGCAAAATTTTAACATGCAAATTTGTGTCCCGTAATTAACAGTTTCAAACAGGACTGAAGCCTTGACAGAATACACCCAGTCTGGATTCGTGGGTCACCATTCTGCTGACTGACGGCCGTTCTCATTTTGATGTGATGACAACTTCCACCTCTCCATAGAAGGACTTCCTGTCTGCAGTAATGGGAAGCTGCCATCTTAATGCCAACTAGTCCTCTACACCCCAGTGCTGGCAGAACTGTTAGTTGAGGATTACCTGACTCACTCTATTGTTCCATGAGACGTGGGAAATACTCGGGAGAAGTGTTCTGTCCAAGTGTAATTATGATCCTGTTGCTTAGGTGAACCATACCCAAGAAGTACCATTCTTGTTGAAGATTCGTGGTGTACTCTCGGTCACTGTGCTGGTAGTAAAACCACCGACAAAGCCCCAAAACACACAAGGGTCGTCCTCCTTTGGAACTATGCCCTGTCTATGTCTTTCTACACCTTACCTTACTCCCCGCTCAGTTGTTTTCCTTGGACTGCTGATTGTGATCCTTTGGGATCCTTCAGAGGTCGGTTGCCAGAATGACACAGAGCCAATCGTGTTGGAGGGAAAGTGTTTGGTGGTGTGTGACTCCACTCCCTCTGCAGAGCCATCGGGTAATGCTCTGGGCATGTCTGTGAGATCAGGAACTGGTCGGGTGGCATTTTCAGCCATCCGTAACACGAACCATGAACCCTCTGAGATGAGCAACCGTACTATGACCATCTACTTTGACCAGGTGAGTTTTAGTTGTTTATGTGGATGGATGACGCTAACATCGGTTGCACAAACATTAAAGAAGCTAATCGTACAAGGCTTAATAACATACTCCGAAAAATAACCCCAAAATGATAAATTTTTGACCAATTGATCTGCTTTTTGTTGTTAATTAGGTATGTTATTTTATAGGTTCTCAAATCCAAGTCTTAAAAGGTTGATTTGCCACAATTTTCTCAGTCTAAGGCCCAGAAAAGATGTAGTAAGTTATCTTTAAGGTCTAGAATGATTATCTTTGTAAACTTCTGAGGAAGCCCCCTGTATTAGAGGTTCAACATTTTCCAGAATCTACACCAAGCCCAGTTACCCTGGACTGATGATGAATGATTTTTATTTAACAAATACAGTTCTGTCTTTTTTTTAAAAAAAAGAGTGGCATCTCAAGATTACAGATAAAATGTTGTCTGCACTGGTGTCTTGCTCCATGGTGAGATTGAACCACTTTTTCTCACCCTCTGTCTCCTTTTCTTCTTAGATCCTAGTAAATGTTGGCAGCCATTTTGATCCAGCAAGGAGTATCTTCGTGGCTCCAAGAAAAGGAGTCTACAGTTTCAGCTTTCATGTTGTAAAAGTTTACAATCGGCAGACAATACAAGTAAGAACCGCTAAAAGATGGACTATTCAACTTAGAGACAGAGCTTTTGATTGAAGAGATAGCAGTTTGCAAGAGCTAACGATGTCTAGATGAATTTCAAATCTATTTGTTTGCATATGTAATGTTTTTAGAGCACAAAAACGTTTCCCATTTTGTCTTTCCCCTCTAAATTGTGATCAAACTTTCTCAGGTGAGTTTGGTTCTCAATGGCTGGCCAGTGATTTCAGCCTTTGCAGGAGATCAGGACGTGACCAGGGAGGCTGCCACCAATGCCGGGCTGGTGATGATGGAGAGAGGGGACAAGGCTTACCTCAAATTGGAGAGGGGAAACCTGATGGGAGGGTGGAAGTACTCCACTTTCTCTGGGTTTCTAGTGTTTCCCTTGTAGATGATGCAGAAGTAGGATGAGAGGTGTCCTAGTCAAGGGGAAGTGAATCAGAGAAGGCATCAGTGGATACACAGTGAATTCTATACTGGAATTGGGAACGACAACAAACTGCTTTGATGCATCAATGTTTCAGATAAATTCACCTTGTGCCAAATAATCCTGAATGTAAATTTCCATTGCACTTTTGTGGCTCCCCATTGATTGCCTACGTCCTGCCATTTACTTCCAGCTCATGGAACCTTAAGAAAAATTTTGTACAATAGTCAATGGACAGATAGATACAGATAGACTTTTATTATTAGACTCTGGGTCCATTTAAAAACAAAACAAACAAAAAGACAATCAAAAACACACACAAAAAGAGACAAATTATTTTCCAATACCGTTTAAATTGTCATTCTCAAATATGATGTTTCTCATTTTAAAAGTTGATTTTGCAAATCAATTGATTTGCAGTTTTTCCTGAAGATAGTTAAGTACCACTTAGTTTTTGTGAAAGTGCTCAGTGAACTACATCTCTTGCCCCACACAATATATGTTACCAACACTAACTTGGTTGTAACCTTAGCACAGTTTCTTTTATTCCCTCAGAACAAGGGAAATGTATTAAAAGAGATAAAAGAGATAAAAATCATTACAAACATGGGTCTGTTGAGAGCTGCAGCCAAGCAAACAGAGTTAGTCGATTCTGTAGGCTAAGAGCTTGTCACGCAACAATCAGGTGCGTAGTCTTTCTAAATGCATTTTACATAAAAAACACATATTCACTTATTAAGTCTTTCACTTTAGCAGTTGTGCAATTAACTGCAGATTTCTTTACTTGCAAAATTGTTTTTTGAATTGGTAAACATCATATTTGAGATTGGTGGTAGGCTACAATTAAAACTGGATCAAGATACCATTTTTCTCTTTCTATTAACTACTGCTCACATTTTTTCCAAAATTAGGTTCCATGGGGTCCACCTGGAAGGGCCGTGGTTTAGTCACTCAATACAGAATATTGTGATGTGTTGTCTATGCTTGCTAACACCAGGGGTCATCCTGGGAAGCTGATTTGCATGAAAAACGCTGTAGCAAATCTTGGTGACAATAAAGAAAACTATGTCTATAATCTTCCTTTTAGAAAATCAGTCTATTTATTGGTCAGTTGTCCTAAATAAAAACAGGAGAAGTACACTTGAAAATGAACATAATGTTACGTAGCATGATGTCTGCGTTTTTGTTATTAGCATTTGCTAGCTTGTGTAACATGCTTTGACTTCAGGGTTTTCTTAGTCTAAATTGAAACTACTGCACCATGTTTAAAAATTACATAACTCATAATGTGAGGGCTTTGTAAACAGGAAGTTTAATGCTGATTCGGTAGATGTGGGTAACTTGACCATGCATTTGTCTCACTAGATTTGTTTACATTTGGGCTAACTGACTGCAAAAAAAAAAAAAAAAAGCTTATTAGGTTATTAGTAGAACTACAGTTTAAAGCAGTGTTGCTTTTTCTATGTCTTCTATTTCTTGGTAAATTTATGCGACCTAGCCAATTATTTAGAGGTTATATCCTTGAGAAGTGAAGGTGAAAATGGATCTAAAATAGCTTAAGCTTGGTAGCTAGCACAGAAGACTGTGCTTACTGTAGGCTATTTAGCTAGTGTTAGCTACCAACCAGTAGTTTAGATTCAGTTCCAACTTTATTTAGTCAGTGCAGTAACATTCTAATTTATTCTATATTTACCATGTTAGAGGGAGAAAACAAAAACTTTTTGCCTTCTTTAGGTTAGAAGGGTTAAAAGTAAAGGCTAGAGCACTGTATTTCTTTTATGCCCCATTTTTGTATGAGCAGTAGACCTATTATATATTGATTTACCAAATTCAGTAATATTTTTGACTTATCTGATAACTTCTACTATATTTAGTCATTTTAGAACTGAGATTTTTTTGCTAATAACAAGATCCATTGAGGCTAGCAAACTTGGAAAGAAGAAGAAAATGAAAAGAAGTGCCCAAGCTTTACCTATTCATAACTCACTTGTGCATACATTTTGATATTTTTGTTGTTGTTGCAGCAGTTTCTCTCTGAGGTCTGCAAATTCATATATCTGATAGGAACATGTTTACCAGGTCTTTAATGCTGACACTGTTAGACTTCAAACTACCTGTACAGCACTTAACATATGCTCTATAAATCACTGTGGATGGTTGTTCTATAAATAAAGTGAATCCCTGCTGTGTTCAAGGGGTACAGTTAGTGAAACAGAAAGCTTAAACTAAAAGTTCTTAACTAAAAAAGTGTCCACATTCCCACACTGATATTTTTCTCACACAGGGGAATTATGTGAAAATATATGCATCAAAACTGCAGCTTAACTGTAAAACCCTCTAACTTAACATATACCCTTGTGTGAGCTTGACTTCTCGTTGACGCATAGCAACCATGTGTCTCCACCCTGGATCCGGTGGCACATGGATAATTTGGCAGTAAAAAAAGAGATCTGGTGCCAGAAGCCTGCAGAGATCACACTGGACTGTCGCAACTGATTAGTCTCAACACCCTTGTGCACAGCAGAGGCCTGTGTAAGCACTTTGGAGATTGGACTACAAAGCAACGCAAAGACTTCCAAACCTAGATAAAAACTATTTAACGAATACAGCTTTGAAGTCGTCATCTAGCCTATCCACATTTTTCCTGATGAACTAAAAGTGATGAAATAGGCTACTGTAGCACCAGCAGAAGTGGTTTGATAGAACTAAATAAAGACACAGTAGATGTCATTGAAAGGCATCATATCTGAACAGAAACGTTGTAAGCAACAAAAAAGAAAAAAGGCTAAATCAAAATGGTGGCCAATTAATTTTCAGACAAATGATTATTATACTGTTTGTTGCAGGTCTGTGCACCTAACTGCCTCATCAAAACTGAGTTTGGTGTTGGACATGGAACTGCTTTGCAACTGCACCACATAAAACAACCCATAAATTTTGAATAAAAACCAGAGTTTATTAAGTTCTCTTAATCACAAAACTAGGTTAATGTCAAGCTACTACAATCTTTAGGCTCTCAATGCATTTCTTATTGTTAATTATTTACAATACATGCTTATTCCAAAACTTCATTGAAGCTACATCATGCTTCTACTTAGTAAAGTATTCAGATATTGCCTTTTTAAAGCAGGACCACTTTACCAACCGCAAAAATCTGCATGTCTTGTGTTAAAATTCAACTCTGTGTTCTTAGAAAAAACCTCTTAAGAAAAATAAAATTTAAAAAAATGTATAAAATAAGTGCATGAAATGAATAATGTAGTTTTTTGGACTGAACATTTTTTGGTGGTGCCTTGAATTTGTGAACGTGCCAAGGAAAGAACCCATAAGTAAACAAAATAATGACATTTGTGTTAAAATGGCATTTGCTCTTTCCAAAAAATGATGAACGAGGATTCAATTCAATATTTCACTGAAGGTAAAGGTAACCAGGTTTGCATTAAAATTCTTATGTAGATTCCAGTACCAAAAAAAAAAAAAGAGGAGAGAGAGATGCTTCAAGTATTAAAGGGTAATTCCAGTATTTAAAAAAGTAGCACCAATTACACATATTTTGGGGTCTAAATAACTGAAACTTTCCAAGCAAATTTCCAGCAAACTGTCCATTTTTTCAACATAATTCTTGGGCACAAAGGTGCTCATCAAAGCACTGTCACTTAAAGTGATATTCCACTGCACAATTCTGTTTTGTATATCAATTTCTCACCTTTAGATGTCTTGATTAAAGTTTTTTTTTCTTTTCAGCATTCCACAAGGTAAACAAATGTAAAAAAAAAAAAAAAAGATTAAAAAAAATAAAGTGTTCTCCCGTTTGCCAGCAGCCTGTGGAGGTTCACTTTTAAAAACAATAAAACTACAAAAAAGTCCATCCAAAACTGTCAACAGCTTTGTTTGCTATAATCCAAATTTTCTTTATCGTGTCCTGTGCTCAATACTTCCAAAAACACTTTTATTTCTGCTAGAAAGCTCCTAAATCCAACACATTCACAATGGTTTTTTTATCTAAAATGTCAGTGCATTCCAGTTTGGATAAATATTTAGAACACAATGACCAAAACACGCCACATAAAACACTGGATCAGATACCGAAATAAAAGTGTCTTGGAAATACTGAGCCTATGACACGATAAACAAGATTATACCACACGAAGCTGCTGAGAGTTTTAAAACAGTTTTGAGGCTTTCACCAGTGAACCAATGCCAGCAAAGGGGAGAGCACATTTTTGAAATCATCCATTTACCATGGAAAAATGCTTGAAGAAAAAAATTCATTCAAGACAACAAAAGGTGAGTAATTAATACACAAAGCAGAATTTTGCAATGAAATGTGATTTTAAAGTGCTTGTTTTCCTCACTATTATTCTGAGTGCCGTTAAGGAAAGGTTCCTGGTAGGAAGAGACTTTTTTTTTAAATAGTAACATCTTTTTTGTTTATCAAAAAAAAAAAAGCCTTTTTGATTGATCCATTCAGGCAAAGCGCTTTGGTTCTTTAGTTTGTTTGTTTGTGTTTACGTGTGACTTTCACATGTTAGATTGGATCCGATGTAACACTTTAAACCACCATCATCAATCACAGTCGTAGCCTGTCAGTGGCAAAAACAAGCATTTTTAGTGTTTGTAAGAATTATGTTGGAGCCATTACATCACATTTCATGGCTGCAGGCTGAGCTGATCTACTTATCAATTCAAAACCTTCTACTCATTTGGACCCCAAAATAGAGAAATGAGTTTTTAAAAATACCACAATTACCCTTCAAGTAG
>JAQLOL010000016.1:15320377-15334894 GCA_029783665.1 Naso thynnoides | reverse complement strand
GATAGAACTTAAAAATTAAAAAATTCTCAGGCCATTTCTGGAGTTTTAGGGAACATCTTTATTCAGTGATTTTCAAGCAGATTTATAGATGTTTACTCACAATAAACATAGCCATACAAGACATGACAAACCTAAAAATATGGGTAGCCTGTCTGTTTGTTCAATTTTAGTTATGACTTACAGAAGGACGTCAAATTGTTCCCACTCAACCGGGAAGATGTATGTCACAGTTTGAGAAAGATTAAGGTTGCAACCTTAACTATCTAATAATTATAAGTAAATATCAAATGATGTTTTTTTTTAAAAAAACAACAACTCTCGGTGAAAATACATACACTGCATGTAGCACATACTGTATAAATGTATCTGAGGTCAAGATAAAACAATGAGTCAAACAAGCTTCCTCAAATTGATTTTCATTATGTGGCCACATTCCATTTTTAAATAATTCTTGAATGATGACGCAATAATGAGATTAACTAATTACAACATATCTTGGGATTGTATTCTTGTTATTTCAACAAGAAATTACATTATTAACCAATATCACTATCATGTCATCAGCCAGATATGTGTCACTCTCCAGATGAAACAACACCTGAAAGTCAAACTGTGGTGTTGTCCCTGGGAATTTTTGAGCTATTATTAACATGTTTTGTTTAAATGCAAATTGGGAAATTTCATTACTTTTGACAACTGTATTTTTCACTATTAGTTTCCACCTGTTGCCACAAAGTGCTGAGAAACGCCTTATTAACGTGTCTTCAGCTCTTTGTGGGTTTAAAACGTAAAAATTGTTCTAAATGGAGGTTTTTCAAACTTGATATATCTGATCAGTTTATCTTAAAGAAGACAAGCTCCTCAAACTATGTGTATCATACATACTTGCCAACCCTCCTGTTTTCCCATGAGACTCCCATTTTCCACTGCCCTCTCCCAGCGTCCTCCTGGCGTCAAATTTCTTCCATATTTCTTTGGATTTATTATTGTCACCGCACTTGTTTTTAACACAGTACAGCGTGTATAAGCCCTTTGACTCGTAAAGTCTACTGTTTCCACCAGGACAACTATACAGATGCACCAGGCCTTTAATCAGCTAGAAGAAAACTCAATGAAGAAAAAGTTGTCATCTTTTCCTTAAATCCGCTGCGCTGATTTCTGATTTCCCCGTCAAGCATTGAAGTCGCAGTGACGTGAATCACCACCTGGAGACTGACAAACAAAAGAAAGCAATGACTGTGCACCAGCACTGATGTCAGTGGCATGTACAGAGTCTGGAAGGGGGAGTGGAAAATAAAACGACCTTAAAGAAAGAATATAGTGTATAATTGTTCTTCCCAGAGATTCATGCATGTTCATGCCAGAGAGGCAAATGAATCTTTCTCGCAGCATAATTGTTAATATTTTGTTATATTGTTAAAGTTGCCGTAGGTAACTGCTGCTAATGAGCGACCAAACTAACGTTAGCTTTAGCATTAGATTTGTTGAGAAGAAACTTAGCTGCGGCCGTTTGTGCCATCTCGCATTTAATTTTGCTCGTTGTCGCTCTCTCTCTCTCTTAAGTCCAGTTTTAACTGAGATGAAACGGTTGCAGAGAAAGTTGCTGCAAAGTAAACTGGTCCGTCTCAGCTCTAGCTTGAGCCGACTGATGGTGTCGCTTGTAGACACTGTTGTCAGCAGAGGCGAGTCAGAGCATAAGGCATGAACAGCTAATCAGCTTGTACCAAAGTCACCTGTGGCTAAGAAAATTTTTCCAAATAGAACACAAATTGTTATTGATGTTTACCCCAAAGTTACCAACCACAGCTTTAAGAATGCTGAAGCAAAGAACGTGCCACACCCCCCCATTCCCATGGTCAAAAACCTTTCTGAATATTGAAGTCTCAAGGTTGGCAAATATGATCATATTACATTTTATCAAGGTTCAACAGAATCATTTTAGAACTTGCTCACAACAACTTTAGCCCATTTGAATAAGGCCAAACTGTTAAAGCACGAACGACGCCAAACAGGAGGCTCAAAAACTAAACAAAGGATTATCTGGTTATTGTTAAAAGTTCTGTTCGCATAAACTTGCCTAAACTTGCCTGCTCTGCTTTAAGATAATCTCAGCAACAATAAAGTAAATGCCAGGTGATAACTGTCCACATTTGTGAACACCTGCCGTTTGGTATTGCCTGATTGCATTTCTGTTTTGCTGTCAGAGGACAAAAATGCTTATCATTCTGTTTTCCTCTCACCAAACCAGGTTGGCTCTCCAGGTTTCCTGCTTATATCAGGTCTTGCAGAGCCGGTGGTGCGAGCCTACTCCCTTATCACAGATCTAGTGGAAAGATATGAGAGCATGCAGTCCAGACGCCCTGAGATTGGGGACAGAAGCTCTGGCGAGTCTTTGGATTCACGACGGGCCTTCAAAACGCTGGTGGAGCAGTGGGATGACAGGCACACCCTGGATTTACTGGTGTTACCAGGATCAGTGAAGGAAATCCTGTTGGATTTGGTGAAAGAATCGGGGCTTGAATCAAACCCCAGCCTGGCACTGGCAGACGGAAATGCAGCAGCAAGGTCACAAATGGATTCAGAGGCTCGATGGGCCGACCCTACTGATCGATGGGTTGATAGGACTGCAGGAAACGGGATTGACCCTGCCACTATAGACTCCTTCAACCAGTCTTTCTTTACATCTGCAGGCACTCGAGGGAGAGCAGAGGGTGCTGAGGAAAGACTCATGCGTTCTCCACAGGAGGTGGGAGAAGAGGAGCAACTGGAGCAAGTAGCAAGATTACGCGCCGCTGTGACAGACAGAGTAGAGGAGGAGAAAGAACAGGAGCTACAGTTCTTGCTTCTTTTGAAGTTCTTCACAGCCATGGGGTACACAGAGGATGTCGTGAAACGAGTCCTTGCCCGAACGGGACCCAAAGAAGCCTCACAGATACTGGACTTGGTTCAACAGGAGCAGGATCGGAGTGACTTGGAGCAGGCAAGTCAGCATGGCCAAGACCAGAAAAGTCAAGACGGTATTGCCTTGAATCAAAGAGAGACGAACCGACCTTGTGAGACAGAGCACAGAGAGGAAGAGATGGCAGCAGGTGGAGAAAAGGAGATAAGTAATAACGGGGAGGTAGAAGAAGTTTGTGACGAAGAGGGGGATGGAGCAACAGGAGGCACGAGTGACTTTAAGGCAACTGATAAAACAGAGGAAAAGGAGGAAGACTTTGTCTTGGGAGTGTTAAAGAAAGCCGCAGCCAGCTGTGGGTACATGGAGCACAAAGTTGCCGAAGTCTACAATATGTTGCCCAGTCGATCCACTCACCAGTTGCTCCTGGAGCTGCAGAGAGAGGGGAGCAAAGAGATGGAGTCCTTCAGGGAGGGACCAAGAGAGATGGATGATGTGGTGCTGGAGAAAGGAGGACCAAAGCCTGGACCAGGAGGGGATGAAGCAAGAGGAGAAATTGAGCTTTTTTTACCTGCAGATAAGAGAAAATCTGATGACCAAGAGGGGGAAGTTTTGCCAAACATCACTGTGCCTGTTGATGAGCCAGATTTGTTCACTTGGAATGATAAGATGCAGCAGCCCGCCACGAATCAATACAGCTCACAGTCAAAGCGACACCAGCATCCAAAGTCACAAACTCCACACAAAACCATCCTTCCTGAAGTCAAAGGGCCTCCAAAGCCTACTTACTCCTCATCCTTAGATCCTCTACAGGCCAATTTCCAATCTAACAAAGAATATGGCCAAAACAATTACTGGCCTAATCCATCCATCTCAAAACAAAATCATTCAAACAAAGACAACGTCTTAAATCCAAAGCCCCAGTCTTCAAACTCCTTAAAAAGAGCACCCCAAGCCTCTCAGGCCCCCGTCTTCACAGGCAAAGACTCATCTCCCACCAGAGGGAGGGAGAGACGGGACTTAACACCCGCCTCTTCAGTGGTGGTGACAGGGGAGCAGCGTTTCCTGGAAGGCCTGCAGATGCCTTTTGACCTCCAGCTAATAGACAAGCCAGGAGACCCGAAGTTGAGAACGATCATCATTGACGGGAGCAACGTGGCCATGACGTATGAAGTGGGAGTGGGAAAATGTGTTGTAAACATTTTCTGATGTGTATATTTTTATATTTAAATGTTAACATCCATGTCCTCGTCTTCTCCTTTGGTGTTCCTCTTGCATGTATTCAGATTTGATTGGTTGATGTCTGATTAAGTTATAAAACTCCCTTGTGAGTACGCTTTCCATGCGTTCCACAGGCACGGGTTGGGTAATTTCTTCTCCTGTCGTGGAATCGCTCTGGCCGTGCAGCACTTTTGGGATCGAGGCCATCGTCACATCAGCGCCCTCCTGCCACAGTCAAAACAGAAGAGAGATCCCAGGATCAAAGGTGACACTTCTGTTCCTGTGTCACAGCAACACAGAATCTTTAGAATGGAAACTGAAAGTATTGCAATAGTTTAAATGGTGTGTATCCGCAATTCTGTCTGATTAAATGACTGATTGTTTTAGTGATCACAGTAAGCGTCTTAGTTTGGTCTTTTGAGTAAAGTTTCCTGAAGTCCATAAGGATGTTTTCAACTTCTTCATAGCCTTTTTTTACTGTAATCAACAGCCAAAACCAAAATGATCAATTTAGCTTATTTTACGACCAAGAAAACAGCTAATGCTTCCACACGAGTAACAAGTTAGTCTTTGTCATTTTAGTCCTTAAATTTGGCTCAAAATATTTATTGTGTGTCAAACGGTACTTCATTTATCTTCTGTAGATCAGTTTATCTATTAATCAGCTAATCATTTCAGTCCTAAAACAACATGATTATTTGTATTTTCACACTGTCTCACTAATGTAATTAACTTTCACCTGCATGTTCTATCAAATTAAATGGTGCTTTTATGTCACTCTGGCTGATGCAATGCGTAATCTGAAAAAACAGAGGCATATATGCAGCTTCTATTTATTTTAGTCACATGTAACAGGAAAACAAATCAGAATTCTGCAAACATGCAAGCGTGTGGTCACATGTCGTTCCCGTTAATGTCGACTAAACCAAGTGCTGTTTGTTTCTGCCTCTCAGAGCAGCACTATCTCACTGAGCTGCAGAAGCTGGGCCTGGTTTCCTACACGCCCTCCAGAGAAGTCCAGGGCAAGAGGATCACATCATATGACGACAGGTAGACAAACTGCTATTGTACTGCTGCTCAGAGACAGTCTTGTGTCTGCAGGTGGCAACGGAGGCCCTGGAGATCAAAGAAGCAAATGTGTGAACAGAAAGTTACAGGTTTCACTTGCTGGCTGGTGAAACCTGTGTGAAAGTGACTGTGAAACACTCTCGCCTCTCTCAGCTACTAAAAACATACCTTTGAGGGAAATGCCGCAGTGAAACAGTTAAATACTCAACCGGATGTTGCTTAAAGAGACCTCAATACAAACAAGTTGAAAAAGGCTTGGACTGTATTATGATATTACAGCATACCAAGGTATCAAAAAAATCTAACGGTATTATTTTCAATACCATCAATTATACAGACGCTCCCAGGGCTCTCACCTATGTAACCTTTTGTTTTTGGAGGTGTCTCAGTTATATTTTTACCTAGTTGTATTTGTGTGAGTACATGATCGTTACTGTTCTGGTAACACAGAAAGAGGGTTAGACATTGTGAAGAAAGTAGTCCTTTTTTTCTGCACTGGTGCAGTCTGTGTCTCTTCCTGCAAGCTCCCTCACTGCTCCGCTCTCTGTGACATACTCGCACCAGCAGCTGAGCAGCAGCCCACTCGTGGAGTACGCATAAGCAGTAGCTGAAACTTTTTATGGACCATTTTTACAAGTGAAGACAGTAAGAGAAGCATTCAATCGGTTCACTTTGTAACTTAAGTTTGTAAGATGACGGTCATAGTTGCAAAACTGTCACCAAAGTTTATTGTTACTTTTGTTTTGTGCATTTCTCCTCTCTCTCATAACGAACGCACTGACATGCACGGAGGTAAAAAGCCAATATTATTCTAGAAAACTTTTTTGTTGTTGTTCACAAAATACTGTAGTCAGCCCACTAATGACGCTGACTCAACTTTGAGTGTTTACGTTAAGAGTGCTATCCCCTCCCCTTACACGATAAAATAAGATAATCCCTGGTCCCACATGGAGAAATTATGGTTTAACAGAAGTGGACAGCAGAAAAGAAGCCGAGCACTAGAAAGGAAAGCCCCCAAGTTGATAGGACAGTGTCCCGTCCCGTCCTGTCCCAACCCCCCCACCACCATATACCCCGGTGAAATGTCAGGATGGTATGACAGTATGAAAAGAAAAACATACCACAAATGACTAACAAACAGAGAACTTAATAAAATATTTTTAATTACTCACACAGCATTTTGGACATAGTAACCTTACTACTGTTACTTACTTAGTGTTTTATCAGTAAATATACCTTCTAACAGGAAATAATAGAATACAAGCAACATTATGTGTCAACTTAAAAAAAAGTTATGCCAGTTAAAACTCACAAATACGCTACAAAATTATTTGTCTCGCTGTATATTCAACACAGATTAGAACCAGAATGTATTACGATCACACAATCATAAAAGTTTGAGACCACTGTAGGCTGTCACAGGTTGCTTTAGAAATGTCGTTGTCTCTCCCACAGATTTATGTTGCAACTTGCACAGAAGACAAATGGAGTAATTGTAACCAATGACAACCTGCGAGACTTGTCAGATGAGTCCCCTGTGTGGAGGGACATCATCAAGAAGAGGTAAAAAGAGATTCAAGCAAGTCAAATCAGAAATGTCTCACATCAATCAGCAAAACAGTGACGAGGATATATTTTCGCTCTCAGTTTAATTGAACACTGCTCGAAGAGCTAGTTCACTAATTAAAGTGGTGTGATCTCTCCAGACTTCTTCAGTATACGTTTGTTGGGGATCTCTTCATGGTGCCGGATGATCCCTTGGGCAGAGGAGGACCTCACCTGGATGACTTCCTACGCTCAGAGCACAGGTATACACAGACACACTTGTATATTTAAATTAATCCAACAATTTTCCTGCTGCTTTCCTAGAAGGGTAGCTCGTGAAAAATAACTCAAAATAATGTCTTCATTTCCTCCCAGGACTCCAGACCCAGGAAACCACTCTTTTGCTGGCGTCGCCACCACTTACCCTTCCTCCAAACCTCCTCGCTCCCAAACGGAGGTCCTGAATTACCGCGATCGGACACTTGGTGGATCTGTGGATGGAGAGAGTCGGGGTAATGGTAGAGGACATGGAAGGTGGGATGCAGGACATCAGCACAGGCCGTTTGGAGCATCGGGTGCAGACAGGAGTAAAGAGGAAACACTTAGCCTAAAGGAACAGCTCTGCCAGGTTTTTGCAGGTCAGGACAACATGGTGGCGCTGGTGCTGCAGTGCCACCCGGCAGAGATGGACATCAACGTGCTGTCTGATAAGATCCTGGAGCAGCAGAAGGACTAGACGTCCTTTAATCTTGATGTTCCTCGGGGCTAATTCAGACTTTTCTTATGCTGAATAATGTCCTGGTTTAAGTTATATCATGGATAAGTGTGTTTATCACCAAAACAACTACAACAAATCACACTGGGTAATCATTTATCTGCATTAACAAGGGTTTAAGGAATAATCAACTTCCTGTTTACAGTCAAACACACAGAATTGAACTACGCTGTCCTGCACATGAAAACATTTGTTTTGTTGTGCTGTTTCTCTCCAGTCATCAGGCCAAATAATTATATTTTAAAATTATTTTTCGTTGCTACTTATCTCTCCCCTATCCTTTGTTCCGTGCATACTTTTAGGTCCAAGGCCAAAATGTGCAGGTAAATGGAAGTTTAATTCAGCAGAGCATGATGCTAACAAAGTTAGCTTTGCTATGTTGTAGTTTGTTAGGAAAATTACTCTCACCATAGTACAGATACTTTACCGCACATGAGCCAGTAAATTCTGCTGATTTTGCAGTAGACTTTCCAGTAGCAGGCCCTATTCAGGAAAGAAATCACTACTCACATTTTTGACTGAGAAATTATTGCATGTGTTGCCATGACATTTTAAGACATTCATGATGCCCAGAGGGTAAATCCTGATGCTTTTGACGATCACCTTATTCTTCCTTTTGTGCCACCATCATGACCAAACGCCTGCAAAACTCAAGACATTCCAATCTTTAGCTGTACTTTGTGTTTTATGCATCAGCAAATGTTAGCATGCTAACAGGCTGAACTAACACTATAGTAAATGCTAGACCTACCAATTAGCAAATGTTAGGATGCTATCAAGCTAAACTAAAATTATTATAAATGCTAGGCCTACCATTTAGCAAATGTTAGCATGCTAACAGGCTAAACTATCATTATGGTCAATGATAGGCCCGCCAGTTATCAAATGTTATCATGCTAACAGGCTTATCTAACATTATGATAAATGCTAGGCCTACCAATTAGCAAATGTTGGCATGCTAACACACAAAATTAAGATATGACCATTGTAAACTTTAACAGCTAAACATCAGCATGCTAGCTATGTCATTATGAGCATATTAGCACGCTGTTGGCTTAACTTCAGCTTTACAGAGAAGGAGACCTGCTAGAATGGCTGACTCAATTTTGTAAGATTAAAAAACACAAGCAATGTGTAATGATGCCTGTCACACACACCTCTTGGAGTACATCAATGCATCTGATATTCACTGTTTGTGTTTTTCATCATATGGTCACGTCAATAGAAAAAATAATTTTCGTAGAATTCGAAAAATGTGCATAAATGTCCTTTTTGTTAAGAACAAGAGCAATATATTTAAAAAAAAATCTTTTGTTACTTTGAATTTATAGCGACATGCTAAACTGTTTTATATAATAAAAAACTAATGTGGACAAAAAGGAGTGGAAGGCACACTGGTATTATTGTTGAGGATAGTTGCGGAAAAAGCATGTTTATTTTTAGCCAATTTAAACAGGTCTGATGTTGTCAGGACTGTGGCTCTAAGCTTAAGATCACACAGGGTTTGTATGGATGTGGAATCAAATCAAAGGTGACAAAGACAGTAATCAGAACCCAGAGAGCATAATTCACCTGATGTGTGAGGGAATGATCTTATCTATATTATTTATATATGTATTTTAAGCCTTTAATGCTGAATTCTGCCCATGTTTCTGTATTAAAGTGTTTCTTGATTGTCAAAGTGTCTGTTTCTGAATATTCTGCCCTGGAATCAGCAGATTAAAAATCACATCATGGAAGTTCAAAAATATTAGTGCATTACACTGCATTAGTTATATCTGAGTCTGACAAGTCAAGTTGTTGCAGAAAAAGTTAATTCGACGTTAGTTTTCATTCTGGATTTGTGTGACCGTAAAGTTTTGGAATAACAGAACTGGACAGGATTATCTGCTAAAAATAGAATTTATTATTGCTTTTGACTATAAATATGCATTTTTCTCTTCATTAGAGATCTTCTTACTCCTGTTCAGGGAAATCACTCAGGGTCTGAGATCATATTGTGGCATAACCCCACATATTTTGGGGGGAATTTCCTGGTAGCTCAGTCAGTAGGGCAGGTGCCACATATACAGAGGCTACGTCCTCGCTGTGGTGGCTGAGCTTCGATTCCACCCTGTGGCCCTTCGCTGCGTGGCATTACCTCTTTCTCTCCCCTATTTCCTGTCCACTTTTCACCTGTCCTATTTAACAATAAAAGCACAAAAGTTTTTTTTTTTTAAGTCTTACAAAAAGGATTCATTTTTAATGCAAAAAACTGTAAACTCATCCATTACTGTAGATATGGATTGTCAGATTTTAAGCTGCCGTTTATTAAAGAATCTTAAACTGCAGTTCATACATTTTCCACCAGAGGTCGCACTGCACCACTATTTATCTTGAAGTGTGAAGTGTTGAGGTGACCTCTGGAGCAAATTCTAATTAACAGAATTAACTGAATGCTTGTGTGCGGAGTTTAACAAATGCTTCAAATTCATTTCCTTTTAATACATTCGTTTCCGGTGATGCATCAATGTCTGAAAACGTAGCTTCCCATTTCAGCTGCATGCTGTGATTTGAGATATTCTGACTGTAACCTCAGTTTTTAAAGGTCTGTGTGGAGGCAGTATTCACTATTCACTATTCACTAGATTTATTTCTGTGAAAGTGCTACCACACCATTAAAATGCTCTTACAAGTTCAAGTCCTGCATTGAAAAATACTGCTGCAGTTGGTTGAAGTGAAGCTAATTCAGATTTTTTTTAAAAATTTTTTAACTGATTATTATTTTCTTCATGTCATATCGGGTGGATTCACCTGCAGACCGTGTTCTCCATAAATCGACTGATTGTTTGGTTTGCAAAAATGACCACTGCTGAAGCAAATATTGACCCAGTATAATGACCGAATCTCGGATCCTTGTGAAGCCTTTCTGACGTTTCATTCTGATGATTGTTTGTACGTGTTAAAGCCGACCTGAAGCTGTGTTATTGAGCAAATGGACAACAGGCTTTAATAATCTAACTCATCATTCAGTCGTGATTTATTGGAAAGCTTCATGTTGGAGTGGATTAACGCCTTATTTTGCCTCAGAGAGCCACTTGCATTTATTGCCGGTGGTGCCCAAACCAACTGGGAACGAGTCAGACAGCAGCCTGGAGAGGTTTCTGCTCAGGTGAGAGATGAAGAGAAATGACACAAAGTGAGGACATAGAAGCAGCTGCATCCGAAAATCACTGAGAATGTTGCTTTGTCGTGCTTTTCTGTCCTGCTTGTACTTGTGCCTCCTCCTGCTCTTATGTATTCCGAGCACAGAAAAATAATGACACAACACAGAACAATAGAAATTAATCCTTAATTAAGGACTCGTTTCTTTTATTGGACTTCACGGAGGTGGATTCACATCTTTCTGAGAACAGAAACCGGTTAAGTGAGTTGTAAACAATAGTGAAACAGGCGGCATTTCTATTTTGGGAACAGTGTGAACAAGAGAGAGAGACACTCATGGACTCACCCACAGAATCACATTCAGGACGTCTCGTGACGTCCGATGCAGCTCTGCAGGAGATTAACAGTGGATGGTTGTTCTGTCTACGTTTGCCAACCTCTAGCTTCGTACCTGCGCTGAGTGGTTTTGGACCTGTGTGTATTTGTTTATCGCAGTTCCGTCTTTGTAATGTCAGTTTAACACATTTGCATGTCATAGAATAAAGGAGAAGTGCAGGCAGGTGACAGTGGGAGCATCGAAAACAGAGGAAACAAGACACGAGACAGGAGGAGAGTTATTTGTAAGGCACAAATGTCCTTTTGTGGTCCAAAAAAATGCATAGTGCATGATATGAACATGTTGAAAATTATTGGAAAATTATAAATGATCAATAACTTAGCATGCCGGAAGTGTGGGTGCCTTAGATAATTAGCACGCAGGGCGGCAGATTTATGGACATCATCTGTTTGTGCATGTTTCTGTCGTCAACATTCAGTCAAAATCTGATGTAGATGTGCTTAGACTGCAAGTATTTGTTGACTGCGGTGAGCACAAAGATGCTTCATGAGGAAGATAGCACACTGCTGAACTTCAACTCACCTGCTCACGGACTTTTAAGGAGGAACGATGGCCACAGTAAACATAAACTGTGAAATAAAATTCTTCTCTCCAGTTTCGCAAAACTAGAGATGCTTGATTTTAGGGCCTGACTGATGAGGGACTTTTGGTCCAATGCAGATGCCGATATAAGGAAGTAAGAAAATTCTGATATCTGATACATCAGCCGATACCATTATCAGCTAAATGTGGTTGTCAGATACTTGTAACTTATGCTGGGGTCAGACTGTAAGATATTTTTGTCTGCTGAAAAGCTCACTGTGTCAGATTAGGCGAAGTCATTTTTTCGTTGCACATTTTGTCCCCGTTCCTCCCTGATCAATCACCGTTTGTCGTTCACGATGTGATGTCACCGGCAAGGAAGTGTAGGGAGTGGGAGGTAAACAAAAAATCAAACATGTCAGTCTTTCTGTCGTGAGGCTGTGAGGCGTCATAGACGCGGCAGCGGTTGTCGTCCATCACGACACACTACGCAAGATGAAACAATCGATTGTCGCGCCCCATGCTCATCGATTGTTTCCGACCCCAGCTGACGCCCGTCGGGCTACTATCGGGCTGATATTGTGAAATCTGACCCCAGAATATCCGACATTTTAACAAATTTTATTCCAAACACCACTGAACTGAACATTTAATACTTCACCTATTAGTTATTAAAATAACAGAAAGAAACCACCTGATTACACCTTTTTAAATCACCGGTCCAAGCATATCAGAGAACATATATAATATCCATATATCTGTGATAGGCCAATATCAGCCAATATAGTATTGACAAACTGATTTTGTCGATGTATTTGCTTGCTATAAAGTCAGTGTTGTCTCTTAAAGTGTTGTAGTACTCGAGAACGATCTTGGTGTCAAGACCGTTCTAAAGGACCACTTTTTGAAGGTCTTGGTCTCGTCTCGTACTCGGTATTTTTAATTGAGACCAGTCAAGACCACGGCAGATTTATCTGTCACCGTAATGACTGTGACCGGATGTGAAACTTCCTCCTTCAAATGCGGCCAGTGTCTTAAGTCATCTGTGGTTTGATTTTTTGATTTATGTAAGTTTGACTGAGCAAAACAGCACACAAGAGAAAACACTCGGCAGAGTGCAGGTTCTGCGAGGCAGTGCTTATTGAGACGGCTGTCATCACCTCGACATCAGAAGAAATTTGTTTACAGGTCTAAGTCTTGGCTACAACACTAGTCTCCTACTTTACTAATGTTGATCTTTAGTTTAATTACTTAAATTGTACCAGCTTGGTTTTGCATTAAGTATACTTCCTATTACTTCTACAACTACTACTTATAATAATAATAATAATAATAATAAGAAGAAGAACAGCCTAAATATTATTGTAATTTGTGGGACCACAACTTTGTTTCAAAGAATGTGTTAAGAGCATAAATCAATGCTGCTTTACCCATTTTGGTTACTACTCATCTGATTTGATTGTTCTTTTGTAATGAAAGAGAAAGAGATATAGGCAAAGTGAAAGTGCAAGCTAACTTGCGTCGTGTATTTCCATGAATTTGCTGCTCCCTGAATGTGACACCATGTTCCCTCTCGTTTCTGCCATGCAGAAAATGGACTCAGACACGTGTCAAACGCTTTAAACATTCTAGATAAATATGGCTGTGATGACATAAAGCAGTTATCACCTTTAAGACTCTACGTGGCTTCATGTGGCTCTAAAACCTGCAGCTGAACCACCTTTACGACAGCATGCGAGTGTGTGTGTTTGCTGATGTTGTAAAGTTGGTTGTTTGGCCACGGGCCTACAGGGAAACATTACTACACCAATAAATGTGTTTGATATGAAAAAACAAACAAGGCAGAGGGGCACGCACGGCAGAGACAAATGTGTTTCCAGTTAATGAAACTGTTCACGCAGGGAAAGGTTGGCTAAGTAAAGAACATGCTCGTTTATCTGAAGGCCTCTTTGTTTTTTGGGCTCGTTCAAACCCTCCCTGATGAAACTCGGTCATGTGGCAGAACTGGAGAGTAAATATACATCCGTCATAAAGCGAGACATACATCCTCGAGGACATTTTTCTGTCTCTATTTTTACACGAAAAATTCCCCCTTTTTCTCATAAGCTGGTGTTTTCATGTCATATGTTGGCACTACTGTCTTTTTCACTCATCTTTCGTTCTCCTTCATTTGTGGGCCCGTACGCTTGCCAGTTTTTCAGGGTCAATAAAGCTTGTAACTGCTATCAAAGGCTGATCTTTTCTGTGGGGTGTTACATTAGCTAGAATTAGCTCTGGCTATGTGTTAGCGACATAAAATAGCAACTGTTTATTCGAGATTTTGACAGCATGTTTTGATAAAATGTTGCATAACGGAGGTGGATTGTATCTATGCCTCTGGAAGAGAACACACCTGCAGTCAAGTGGTGGAATGTAAACAGTTTGGTCAAGTACTGCATATCTACTTAACGAGTGGAGGTACTTTTACTTAATTTGTGACTTTACTTTTCACTCCAAATATTGTGCTTTTATCTTAATTATTTAAAAAATAAGGAACTTTACAAGACTGTATGTATTTTTGCATGCAAAAGATGTGACAAAATGTGTTAATTGGCAAACGTTTTGATTAGGATTTAGGGTTCCGATCCCAGTATCGATAGCAGACAGTAAGAATATTCTGATATTCGATATATCAACTGTAATTCTTTAAATAATATTTTGAATGTGGTTATCAAATACACGTGACAAAGATATGTGATAAGGGCAGCATATCTAACAAACTTTATTCCAAACATCAGTTAACGCCTCACTCAATACCGCCCTCTGCTGGACAAACTACGTGATTACATCATTTTAAATTCCTAGTCTGAGCATTTTTTTCCAGCCTTATAAAACATTTTTAATATTAGAACATGTACACCGATACGAACATATCTGCAATCAGCCAATACAGACCAATATCAGCAAATT
>JAQLOL010000016.1:15291553-15303883 GCA_029783665.1 Naso thynnoides | reverse complement strand
CAGTCCTCATCTGCGCTCTGATTGGCTCAAACCACTCAGGCAGAACTTTCCTCCGTCCCCATTGGCTCCCACAGCTGTCAATCACTCCGCTTCCTGCTTCGCGATACGGTTTGTTATTAAAGCGTTGCTCCTTTAAATGTGAGGGGAAATGTTGACGACCGAAGTTGAAGTTGGTGAGTTTTTAATGAGTTCTTGTCAAAGTTAGCCGCTTCGTTTTCTAGTCGACAACACGGCGGAAAGTAGCCCGCGTTGTTTTTCGTAGTTGGAATTCATTTTGAAGGCGAATGAATAAAGTTTAACGTTAAACGTGACCGTTCAGCCGTTAAGTTACCTGGCGTTACCGTGAGATGAGTAAACGTTAACGGCTGGACCCGTTTGCCGTTCCCTTAACAATTATCGCGCATCTTAATTCAACGGGAAAATGAAGGGTTTGATTTCTGTGTGAAGCAGCGACATTTAAACACACGCGAAAGATGTCAGGGGCCCACGAGTCAAACAGGAAGCGCCGCCCCCCCAAAATGTTCCTGATCTCCACCGACCTGAAGGTCCAGGACCAGCTGGACGGAACCATTCGGCTGCTGCGGGGGTTCATGTGCCAGGAGCAGGACAAGAGCAAAGGCGACTCTCTGTGGGTCAAGGTATAACAAACCTCACACCCGATGAAAGCTGCACATGCTCAGAGTTTGCACATTGCCCAACAGTTATGATGTTTGGCTCGAGATTTTATGGCTTTTTATATTGGGTGAACACAAATTATCAACATATGAGCTCACCTCCGTTACTGTGAGACGTTATATCAGTCATCTCAGGGATGAACTGATCAGCAGTTTTAACAAACAAACAAACAAACAAATAAGTAGTTTGTCATTTTTTAAAGCTAAATTTACAGAAATTTTAGGGTCTTCTTGGTTTCCTTTTTTTGGGGAAATTAAAATGCACCTTTTTTGTGTGTTCATCCAACTCATCAAAGACCAAAATAAATAAATAAACAATCAGAAAACGATTACACATTACTGTAAATAATTGCAGAAACAGAGCTACACACAAAATACTCAACAAAGGATGTTTGAAACCTCACTGAAAAATTAAAAAAAAAAAAAGTAAACACAGACTCTTAAATGTCTGTCGCAACAAAACATAGAAACCTGGACTTAATTCAGCCATGATCATCCTGTGATCCATTTATTTGTATTTTTTCCTCTTTTATTGTTTGCCCACCCTTGAATTTTTAAACCAATTGACTGTCAAAAAGTAAAGCTTCCTGTCGTTGTAGCAGTTTGGATGAGAGCCTCTGCCACATGCTGTTGAGTCACTCTGTTCAAATGGTGGATATACTTAGAAGCGCTGCCGCTCTCTCTGAGTCTCTGACTTCTTTCCTCCTCTCTCCCCGCATGTTTGTCTTCCTCTCTTTCCCGTGTTTCTCCCGCAGGTGTTGGATAATGACATCATGTTGAAACTAGAGAGGAAGTTCCTGCTTGAAATTCCGGCCGAACTGAGCGGCTTTTTGGAGCCTGTATCCGACCCGGACACCCGTCTAAGACTTCTAAGTAATACAATAATAGTAGAAGTACTGATACAAATAATGCGTGTGGGAAAGTTGACTGCCCCCTTGTTATCAGTGTTGTTTTTTGTGTAATAATTTCAGCTACTAGTCATTTTTTTTTGAATGGTTAATATAATTGATGGCCCTCTGAGGGCAGATTTCACATGAGGCTTTTAGGGTGAAGTAAGGGTTTCATTGTTTTGTTTTTTTCAGGCAACCCCGGGAAGCTGCAGCAGCTGGCCGCTCTGCCCCTCGGTGCTCCGCTGTGGGTCCAGATCGGCCAGCAGGACGAGCTGGCGGAGGCGGAGCTGAGATTTGTCGGGCCGCTGACCAGAGGGAGCAGCGCCGTGGTTTTTGGGGTGCAGCTCAAGGTAAACTCGAGGAGAACATGAGTAAAAAAAAACTCTAAAGCAATCCTCTCTGGTTTGCAAAATTGAACCTAATAACGTTAGACACGTCTTCTTGCAGGTAAGAGAGCGATGAATAATGAGTCCTGAAACATTTGAACGTTTAAATCTACTCAGACAATGTGCACGTCGCCTGTGATTGGTCAGAGTTAGCTTGTAAACACTTTGTTCCGTCCTCGTCTCTCTCCGGTGCCTCTGCAGGGCGCAGCAGCAGGTAAAGGAACCAGCAACGGCTCCCATAAAGGCCATCGGCTCTTCAGCTGCCCTGACGCCTGCGCCCTCTTCCTCCCCGTCAGCCACATCAGGCTCCGCCACTGGTCCCGCAGCAGTGTTCCTGATGGCCGCGAGCGAGAACCCCACCGCAGCAGCAGCATCCACCCCGGCAACGGGCACCACGGCAACAACAACAACCACTCGAATTATCATCATCAGCAGCAGCAGCACCAGCAGCCCAGTCGTCACGTGAGCTTCCACCAGCATCGTCCCAGCAGCCCTCCTCCTCAGCAGCACGTCCTCCCTCGGACGGCGGAGTCGGCGCCAATCACCGTTCAGAACCAGATCCAAGTTCGAGGCCCGGCTTCGCCTCCGCTGTTCCACATCGGCCAGAGGGTTTGTGTCCCCCTGGAGGACAGAGTCTGTGGAGGGGAGGTGCGATTCTGTGGCCCCCTGCCTGGCCGGTCCTCGTCAGGGATGTACGTCGGAGTCCTGCTGGTCAGTACGACGCTGAGAGATCGAACACAGACGGCTGCTTTACATCAGCAGCAAATTTAGTCAACTGAACGATGAAACCTTCCTCTTATGTTAAACTCTCCTTACTTTCTCTCTCAATCTACCATATTTCTTCTTTTAAACCCAACAAAGGCATAAAAATCCAAAAATAAGAGAATATCAAAGAAAACAAATGTCAGGCTTATAAACAAAGAAGGATGTCGTAGAAAGTCGTTTAATTAAAAAAGCAGAAAGGTTTCCTTCTGCTCAGTTATCAGCCGATAAAATAACATCTCATTATCTTTTCTTGCATGTAGCTTCTTGAGTTTAAATTTTGCTCAATTGGTTCACGTTTCAGGACGCTCCTGTCGGTAACTGGGATGGGTGTTATCGGGGAGAGAAGCTCTGCAGCCTTCCTTCCTTTCAGTATGGACAACTTCTGCCAGTCGCCAAGGTTTCCCCAGGTATGACGGCTGTTTACACAACAACGCCTCACACACTCACAGTGGGCGTGAAGAGGTTACACTGACTACATTCAGATTCTATCTTTTCTCTTATTTTGAAAAATGAAAATATTCCCACTGAGGGCTGACGTCCATAAAGCAATTAGTTTTTCTGAGCACCAGCATCTTTTTTTAAATTGTTCTCAATGAAGAGAGGCCGCGCGGAAAAAAAGGCGCCGTGCTCAGCGTCGGTTTTCCGAGTGCTCCGCCTTTTTTTGCAGCAGCTTTGAGCGCTTCAAAGTTTCAAATTTCTCCACTTTTCAGGAAAGGGCTGGTGACATCACTGCTGCTCTTTTCAATGTGCAGTAGATCGTTGTGTCGTGTCGTTCACCGTTTTTACACCAAGAATTAGCGTTAGCGCTGCATTAACACAGAACCGAGCTACGCCTTAAAGTCGCGTCAGTCTGTCATTCTAGTGTAGAGCTGCTTCTTTTGATTTCTTTAAACTCAAAAATGCCCAACATCTCTGACAGTTGTCAGTTTAAGTGAAACTTAAAGGAAGTTTATTCATTCCTTAATTTTTTTTTTTAACACCGTTGAGCTCAATACCAAAGTTAATGAGAAAGGTTAGTACAGAGATAAAAATCCGATTTTTGTTTTTTTATAAATTTATACGCAATAATGTCCTCTGAACACGTCCGACCCCGACCACCAACAATGAAAGAAGTGATTACACCATTTACACATGCGTCACTCGACCCCGCCTCCACCTCTAGCTCGCCTCTGGTACTGCCTCTGAAGGCGGGTTATTGGCGGTGCAGCTCGATCCCCCCGCCCGACGATAGATCGCTGTGTTGTTTCGTTGTTTCAACAAGTAGTAGATCGGTCGGGGCTTGAAGATGGAGGAGAGGCTGGTGTTGGCCGTCTCCGTGTACCACAGCTGTACGACAGGTCCAACGAAAACCATATTAAACTATAAAAAACCAACTAAAAAACTATATTACCCTATATATACCATAAATCACATCATTATTATTGTTATTATTAATCATCCAAACATGGCACGAGGGAGGGATCCTCCGTTTGATGCTCATTCATAGAAAAAAAAGGATCTCAAACATAAAACGGACAGTAAAGCTACAGGTGGGTGTCGATTGTGCAGCGGCCCTTGTCAAAATATTGTTGTCGTGGCAACAATGCAAATGTACAGCGCTTTTTCTTTCAGTGCACAAAGGCTCCATCCCATCACTGCTGAGTGCTGTGTCATCACATTTCTGCCAAAAAATCACGTGTGGACACCCTAACCTGTTTTTTTTCACTATTGTTCTCATTTACCGTACTTTTACTTTGAAGACCAATAAAGATATTGTTCCTTTTCCTTTTAGAGCCCAAATCCCATCGTCACAACCCTCCTCACCACATTCTAAAATCCATCCTGAGGCCCGTCCCGCCCCCTCTGCACAAACCAGGCCCCGTGTCGCCGCCCATTTCTGCTCCCAAGGTGGCCCTGATGCCCCCCTCCAAACAAGCACTCAGACCCCCTCTGCCGCTGCCGAAACCCATCCAAAAACCCGTCCCACCTCTCCCACCTCCTAAACCCCACAGTCCGACATCGCCGACCGCCGCCGACCAGCTGCAGCACTCCAACGGCGTGCACGGCCCTCCTTCGCCGCTGAGGGCGCCAGACGACGGCGAAGCTGCAGCAGAGGGCGAGGAGGCGGGAGCGGAGAGCGAGCTGGAGGTGGGCTCGATGGTGGAAGTGAACGACCCGCCACTGTTTGGGGTGATTCGCTGGATCGGACAGATCAGCGGGATTCCGGAGCAAGTGGCAGGAATTGAGCTGGTGAGGTGGAAGTTTTGTTGTTTTATAACAAAACTGCTTCTTTCGTGACATGTTTTTATGCAGGTTTTATCGTCTCAAAGTAACATTTATTAATCAAAGCTAAACAAGGGGATTAGAAGTTAGCTTTGGCTAAATGCTAAATGGTTGTTGTAAAACAAAAAAAAGGTTTCTTTGTGCACGTGTAAAGATGAAAAACTTGGTAAACTTGTGCAAAAAATGTGAAGATCTTTCCCACAAAGCTTTTCTTTTGACAAGTTCAGCTAAGTAAAGATACAGCTCCGCCTCACAGAATCTGTACCAGTGATTAAAAGTATCCACTGTGTGTGTTCAGGACCAGGAGCTCTCTGCAGGAACAGACGGCAGTTACCTCGGTGAGCGTCACTTCCGTTGCCCGGCCAACAAAGGGCTGTTTGTGAAGCTTCGCAACTGCAGACGAGACTCCAGGTTTCCCGCCCCTGAGGCGCCTGTCAATCAAGTGGAGCGCTGCAACTCTATAGGTTGGTTGGCAACGGGCAAGCGTCAAAGAGTCCTGCTATATTTTCAAGCTCTTGTCCTTTTCTTGTTTGTTTATGTTCCAGAGTTTTTTTTTTTAATGAAATAAATTGTCATTCGCAAATACCTTAATCGTAGTTTTGTTGTGTGACTCTGTTTCATGTGTTCGTGCGGCCCGCAGCCTTTGCAGAGTGGGGCAGCGAGCGCGTGGAGGAGCACACGCCTCCTCTGGAAGGGGACGAGGCCAGCGAGCTGTACCGGGGCTGGAAGAGAGGAATCCAGGGTCACCTGAACTCCTGCTACCTGGACGCCACGCTGTTCAGGTACAGTCCGCTCTGTAGGAATGGAAACAAGTCAAGCAGGTTAAAGGACCGTACCAGGTTTATTACATGTTGCTGTCCTTTGTCAACATAGGTCAAGGAGGTCACATAAACCCCGCCCATTTTTCCCTGAGATGTTGTGGTTGTTCACATTTTGTCCAAATTCAGTAAATGTTACAGAAAGAACCAGAAAATTTGTGATAACGTTGGTTAAAAAGAACGTCTGTGTCAAAATCCTTCTTCACGCTAATATTCAAGCTAGGAAGGCGGCACTTGTAAGGAACTATTTTTCCAGGCGTAATAACTTTCGTCTCAGCAACTTGCCCGCTCAGTGATTTTTGACCAAGTAAACGCAGATGTTCTCTTTGGAAGGGTGAATTATCTACACCTAGCAACTTTCTCGTGTGCTATTGTGTTTCTGTACATTTTTTTCAACATGAATGGCAGCGAATGGAGTTTAAAAATGCAGGCTGAGATCTACTTGTAGTTGCAGTAGATAGCTTCTGCTAACGGGCGAGCAAGCTAGTGCGACTAGTGTGCATGAAACTCGTTGGAAAACAACTGCGCTGCTGGCGCTAATGCCTGCTCGCGCTTTATTTCATTTGTTGTCGCTCTTGAACTGAGACGAAAAAGTTGCAGCGCAGGAAACTGCTCGAGCCAACTGATGGTGCGGTTTGCAGACACTCTGTTCTCGGTTGTCGCTAAGAAGCGCAGCATAGACCGGTGAGTTCGGACAGAGGGTACAGAGAGCGTCTGATCTTTCATTTTTCAGCGAAACCCTCGTCCCGCGGTGAAAGAAAACATCATGGTGAAAACAGGCTTTATTAGAGATCAGTTTAGCAGTGAACGGTGTCTTTTTTCAACCACTATTACACCATTTAATCAAGTTATACATCATAATGACAAAGTCCAAAATCTGCTAATGGTGAGAAGTTTAAAAATACCCTGGTTTGGTCCTTTACATAAGTCGTGATAGAAACGTTAGGTGTGCAGCTGTTCAGAAAATCTCTCCAGGCTCCAGTCGATTGCTGCATTAAACACAAATGTAACAGTTACGGTTATTTAGAAAGTGTGTCAGAAAGTGCGTCAGCTCTCGGTTTCTAATTTTCAATAAACTGTGTCAGTTACTCAACTTGTGGGCAGGAAGCTGAGGTTGTATTTTGTTTCTGACCTAATTGGGGTAAACACACGAGGTTAGGATGAGCACTGATTGCTGCCGTGATCTAAAGATGCGACAGTTTGGTTTTAAATATGTGAAAATACATGTGTGGCCTCTTTTTTTTTCTTCCCACCATCATGTCTCTCTGCAGTCTGTTTTCATGCTGTAGTTCAGCAGACTGGGTGCTGTTTTGGCCCCCTGACGCTGAAACGGACCAGAACTCCAGTCAGGCTCAGGACCTGCTGCGCTGTGAGATAGTGAACCCGCTGCGAAGGTGCGTAAATGGGCCGGGGATTTTTTTTTTTTTTAAGCTATTTACTGTCAAAAGTATGAAGTTGCTGTTGAAACTGCGGTTGCTGCTGGTGGAGCAACATTGCTGCTAACGCTTCCACAACAGACTGGAAGCAGACGGATCTAGAAGGACAAAACATTTTTCAAATAAACAACGCCTTCCTCAAGTATTTGTGCTCCTGGTTGCTTTTCAAGGTTCGGGTATGTGTGTGCCAGTAAGACCATGGCCCTGAGACGACTGCTGGAGGCTGCAAACAGCGACACGGGCTTCACAAACCAGGAGAAAGGTGTGTGTGTGTGTGTGTGTGCGTGCGCGTATTTGTGCATGTGTGTGAGGAATGCCGTCATGCCGCTGTCATTCTGTCCGCAGATCCTGAAGAGTTCCTCAACAAGCTTTTCCAGCTCCTCCGAGTCGAGCCACTCCTCAAGATCAGGTGACCTCACCACCTGTGTTTGTTTGTTTACATGCTGACAGCAAACCAGGAGCACTACACACTGCGTCTGAGGCTTCAGTTCACACTATGTTTGTCGGGCTTTAGCCTGAATCCACGCACACACACACACACACACACACACACAAACACACACACACACACCCTGGTTCACTATCATTCAGGCCAAATCTTCTCTGATATAAAGCAGGTTGAAAAAGCTTCAAACTGACTGAGATTTGAGTTCAGTTCACCTCCGCTCAGCTGTTTCCTCCACTTTCGATGTGAGAAGGTACTTAATGATTATTATATTAACAGTAACTTTTTAGTGTAGCTCTATAGCAACCTAGAATAAAAGTAAATGAAATCCAGAAATAAATACGAAGCAAGATAAAATGATTTAAACTGTCATCAGTTTAATAGAAAATCCCACTTTTTTTTTTTTTAACCTGAGCTTTATATTATTTTTATTTTTGTTTTCATGTTTCAGTGCACAAAGCTTTGTTGTTGTTCCAGTAGATCGCCTCAGGGGGGAGCTGTGACGCGGCTGCAGTGATTTCATCCTTTGGGGCAATTATAACTGTGTTTACTCCGTCAACTAAAGCTGCTTTTTTTGTTGTCTCACAGGCTGCAGCTGTTGTTCTGCGTGTCTGACAACATTCTCGAACACATTTTTAGAGAAATATCGTAAAATCTGGAATAGTGGACCGTCTGTTTTTGGGCGTGCCCTCGAAGGAAAACAGGCTTTCTACTGCTTATTATTAATAAAAAAATAAAATGCCTCTCTCTGCATTTTATGCTGTTATATTAGTCACACTGCCGTATAGAACGCACCCCACTTTTTAGATGGAAAAAAAGTATTAAAAGTGCAACTTATACGCAAGATTTTATGGTAAAACTTTTCGTTTTGTTTAAAAGATGAGCACGGAAAAAAATTCCATTATCAGCAGATGAATGTGAAAACAGACTTTGAGTGTCAAACTGTGCACGGTGAGTCATTCTGCACCGTGACGGATAAGTATCAAAGAGTTTTCCTCTCTTCTCTCTTTCAGGTCGATGACTCAGCAGCCTCAGCAGTGCCACCTCTACCAGCTCTTCCCTCCGACTCTTCCTCCCTCCCCCTCTTCGCCCTTACCCCTCTCCCCGGTCGAGTCCCCAATCCCTCTGGCCTCGCCGTCATCCAGTCGGATGCGGGTCGCCAGCGTCCAGGCGCTGCTAGAATCCTCGTTCCTCCACGCTGGGCTCAAGTTTGTTGAGGTAACGGAAACTAGATAATTTTATAGCAAAACTAATGTTGAAAAAAAAAAAAGAAGAAGTTAGTGTATAACCAGCAAGTGGTTCTTCAATCACTCCACTAGGCTCCCTCCTGCCTCTTACTGCTCATGCCGCGGTTTGGCAAAGACTTCAAAATGTTCGACGCCATCTTGCCGACTCTCAGCCTGGACATCACCGACCTGCTGGACGACAGTGAGAACACTTTCACAGAACCGTTTGCATTTGAGTTTTTTCTGGTTTGGTTCAATGTACTTTAAAGCTGGGGTAGGCAATTTATTCTTGGCATCACTGGGCAAAAATCCCGTATTAACTGTTCGGTGTATCATAATTCAGGTGGTCTGAAAGAACACTCTGCTCCTCCCCTTGGCTGGGTTTTCATACAGTGACAGGACATTTGACCAATTACGGTCATTTCAAAGCGCTCGTGTTCCTATTGGCTGCTCTGTGCTGTGCCTCCTAGCAACAGGTAACGCCGCTACAAGCCGATTGGCTGTTGAAACAAGTGATGTGCTTTATGTTCTAAAACTGGACTCAACTGCAACTTTCCCTGCAACCATTTCGTCTCACTGTAAATCTTGGATGTAAACTGGACTTCAAAGATAGAGTGACAACAACAAAATAAGCTAATGAGCTGGAGCAATAACAGGGAGTGGAGGCTGCAGCGGAGTTGTTTCCTTTTGAGTCTCAAAGAGGCCATATTATACTCATTTTCAGGTCTTTGATTTTGATTTTGGATTCCTATAGAGCAGTTAGACACAACTGACCCAACTATAAAGTCTGTAGATCTTCAGAAAACTGTAACTAGCGCCCTCTCTCTCTCAGCCTTCTATTGCCTGCATTCTCTCCAAACGGTCTGCCTCGGGTACTCCTCCCCCTTCCCTCATGCGTGCCTACGCAGCTAGGACACTGAAAAAAATGTTACTTATAGCTTGCGTTCTCAATCTTCAGCATGAGAAAGCAGCAGTTTAGCTGTTAATCCAAACAAAGCGCTGACGTTAATCCATGAAGTAGAAAGCAGAGCTGGGGAGGGGATAGGAGGTCCAGCTCGCTTTAACTTCACTTGAAAAACACAGTAAAACACAGCCTGCAGAGTCAACTGAAACGGCCTGCAGGGCTCACGTCCATCATTTAACTCGAGTATCCGACATTGTAACAACATTTATATGTCAGAAAAGACCGAAAAGCGGAATACCTCTCCTTTAAACTACAGCTAGCCTGATTTCCAGATGTTGCCTACCTCAGCGTTAAGCTTTAATTTGACCCTGAAGTGCAAAGTGAAATGTTTGTCTCTCTTCTTCCTGCAGCTCTGAGACAGTGCAGCATCTGTCAGGCTGTCGCTGAGTGGGAGTGTCTGCAGTGTTACGATGACGTAGACATCACGCCAGGTCGTCTAAAGCAGTACTGCCCGACCTGCAACACACAGGTGAGCACTTCTGACTTTGAAACCTGAGACTGAACTGTACACTTGACAGACTTCATCTCATTTTGTATTGACAGCTTGTGTCGCTGCCTTGTGTGTGTGTGTGTGTGTGTGTGTGCTGTTTATTGACTGTTGGTGTTTTCTGTCCATCATCAGGTCCACAGTCACAGGAAGCGGGCGTCCCACAGCCCAGTGAAGGTTGTCGTTCCTGGAGGACGGTGGACCGGTTCTCTGCACGGCACCCGCCAGCGGATGTCTCTCTTTGCTGTGACGTGCATCGAGACGAGCCATTACGTGAGCTTCGTCAAGCACGGGCCGCTCCCCACCGACTGGCTGTTCTTTGACAGCATGGCCGACCGGGAAGGTGAGAGAGAGATCCCCGAAAAAACCCACACTCACATAAAAAGGAGCACTTTTGATAAAGCACTCACATTGCTCTATGTGCTCTCATCCAGGCGGCGAGAACGGCTTCAACATCCCGCACGTGAGGGCGTGTCCCGAGGTGGGCCGCTACCTCGGCCTGTCAGAGGAGGAGCTGAGCAGAGTCGACCCAGCCTCCTTACGGGAGTCGGCCCGCCGCCTGCTGTGTGACTCCTACATGTGTCTGTATCACAGTCCTGAGCTCAGCCTGTACAAGTGATGTGGACACAGAACACACACACGCGCACACAGATCTGAAAGTGGAGCAAGATGGCGTCCACCTGATACAGACGTGCTGTCCTCAGGCTCTTTATTTAAATCAACGCACATCCAGAATGAAGAAATAATAGAAATTTCCAGCCTCTGAGGCCCTGCTGGCACTTTGTAATGAAATGCATGTTGGGTAATCCAAGCCTAAGTTTGTGCATTTCCTCTCATGCGGGTCACAGAGCGAAGCATTCACTTTCCTAAAAAATAAACCCCCGGTGTTCCCGCACTGTAGTTCTTATGTGTTTGTTGATGTTTTACAAAGACAGTGAGGTGATACTGTGACCTCCTTCAGAATCGTAACTTGTAACGCAGAATAAAAATAAATGTGATAATAAAACATGAGAGCCTGAGAGGCTCAAACTGTTTCAAAAACAAGCTGTAAAGGTTTGACTGCTACTTTCGGTTGAGCGGGAATCCAGATAAGATCAAATTTATGTTTGGCTTGTATTTGCCAGTATTAATTTATGACAGATATATTGATACGTGCATGAATGCAGAACAAAAGAGCCGCTGTACACGAATGTTCAAGATGTGTTTGTGATCATGTGGAGACTGTTTGTCCACCAGAGAACACAGACAACAGCGATTTCATTGTGTCTTGTTTTTCTTCTGAAAATGTTGAAGTGTTCCTTATGTTCTTACATCAGAACGATCGACCAGAGCTTTTTTCACTCGTAACCTCGTTCAGGTTTCTGAGTGATGACGATGCAACATATATACCCTCTAGATGAAGGGGGGGGGGGCATTAGCACTGCATACATGGTTATACTGTCTGCCTGAAAAAGACTGACGAAAGTCTTAGAACTACGTAAAATCTTCTAAGACAACTTATAGAAATGTGACAATCAGTTGAATTCACCTAAACACGGCAGAAAAATCCACGTTGTCGAATGCACATAATGAACAAACAGCCTGTTGATTGGTTGTAGGTTAGTCTGATGGGTGGTAATGATAAAAAAAAAAAATGCCGGCACACTTTACAGAACCACTGTGCCTGTAACGTATGACTCGTACACTTTACGGACCAATTTGCACTGCTTCATTTTTATATCTGTATGTGTATATATGATGCCACTGCCTTAAACTGACTGTAAAGACTGCAGGTAGATGTTAAAACTATTGTATTTCTTACAGGGTGTTTGATAAAAATAAAGCTGCACACATTGGGGACAGAGTCCTAACAAATAAATTCTTTGATACTCTTCTGCTTTGTTAATATTTGTGTGTGTATGTTAATCATTTCAACTTAAATGTGTCATCAAACATGCAGATGTCATTGCGCAACGTAATATAAGGTGCGTGGAAACG
>JAQLOL010000016.1:15258035-15273276 GCA_029783665.1 Naso thynnoides | reverse complement strand
CTTTGACTGTGATGCTGTGATATTTTGAATTGGTCCTTACTAGTTGTTTGTTAAACATGCAGGTTCCTCCCAAGTCGTGATGTTTTTCTCTTATTTGGAACAAATTCTGACTAATGTAGAGCAATGATTGATTTATTGCTTTGTACATGATTTGGGCTTTTCTGAGGCCAACCAGTTTCTTAAATTTTATTGTTTTGAATTTGATCAAGAGTAGGTTTGATGGTTCTCTGTAGGTGATTTTGTTTGAATGTTTGAATATCAGTTTGGCGTTTGTTCTGTAAGTGTTTCCAAACACTTGCTAGCGCTGTACTTTCAACTCTAAAGTCTCACCTCTGTGACAAAGTCCTCGTCACTGCACAGCTCGTTCAGATACTTCAGAAATGAGACTTTTTTCACCTCCTGTCTTTTCTTCTCTTCATCCTTGTCTTCCTCATTTTCAGTCTTATCTTCTTGGATCTGAGCAGAGTCAGAAAGTTGAGGCGTTGACGGTTCTTTCATTTCACAGAACAAACATCATTTTGCACATTGTAGAGTTTTATTCCGTAATGAACAACAAATTGACAAAACATTAAAATTATTAATGTTTTTTGTACCTACAAATCATTTAACATAATTTATTTTTTACAAAAAAATGTATTTTGTGTTTTGAAATCACTACATACAGGCGTAATTGATTAGATTTCCCATAGGTTATGGTACAATATATATTAGGGGACCTGTAGACCGAGAGAATCCATGATGGCCATGTACTCCTCGAAGGCTCGTTCTGCCAGCAATTCTCCATCCAAAGAGGCAAGTGAATCCTCTGTTTTTGCTCTGCCGTGGTCTGCGTAATTGTCTTGAAGTTTGTTTTTGTCATCTGTGTAGTTTCTCTGCTGTTCTTCTATGATGAAGGACAGTGAAAGAACTTAAAATAGGAGAGTAAAGACTAAAATAATTGCAAAAGTTTCACTTATTTTTATTCCTTTTAAGCCCTTTTTCCCCTCACATCCTGTAATTAAGTAAATGCACTAACACTATGTCGCAGGAACTTCCCCTGCCACATACTAGTGTCATTTTCAGGGGGTTTACTGTACACAAAGCTGCCTCACTTTTATAAAAGCAAGAGGTAAGTTTATGGCCATCAAGGGTGTTTAAAGGGCAACTCTGCCCACTTTCAACCCTATCTCTCTCTATCCACATTAGGGATATAATATGAAACCCAATGATATATTTTTTTCAATGCTCTCTGTGTCTCAAAATCTCTTGTCCTTCCTGGAACCAGTGACATCACTGGTTTCAGGAGGAGCCAGGTGAGCCAGCACCATGTTTGTTTTGAGGATTTTCTGGTTCTGCCGAACCAAAAATCTCTCGTTTTTGAAAACTATGGAATATTTATTTAAAGAAAATATTCTGATGCGATGGGTAGCAACCTGGGAGACCTGGCAAGTACTGTGTTTTCTGTGATGCAATGCATTCTGGTACATGTAGGCACTGCAAGAACGGTTGCGTGAGGAGGACAAACTCAGAAATCTCAGCTTTCTCTGTCAATACAGCTCAAACAGAGACATTTATTGCTTACATTGACTGCAGTTATCATCAACATTGATTGGACATCCACATGACGGAGGTTAATTTTCCCTTTGAATACTCAATACACTGTTGGGTAGTTTCAGGGAGTGCCAGCTCAGGGCTGATGGAAGAGGGAAGAAGTTTAAACTATATTTTAAAATTAGACCATCTGAGAAGTTTAGCGTCAAAAGCATTCACTGCCAAATGTTCAGAGTTCTGGTGTGTGACGAGGAACAAAACATGGCATGTGTTTGATAAAATGTAAGCAAACAAACAAATATTATAATATAATAATATTTTGCTGCTGGCTGTTGTTTTCTTTTATCGCCTTAAAAATGAGACATCTTCTCATTTGGGGATTAACTGAAATCATGACCTGTTTTTTTCTGAACACCCCTCAGTGAAAAAATAAGAGCAAAGGAATAAATCATTCTGAGAGAAACTGTCATTTCCAGTGTGCAAATAACAGAAAAATCACAAAGAAAGCATGGATAGTTCTTTTGCTGAAGTAAAAATTAGTATTTTGGTGTAAATACCAAATAAATTATAACTCAAAATTATAACTAAGTACAGTCCTTCAGTAAAATGTACTTCATCAGTTCCCACGATGGCTTATTCCAGGCTGCACACAGCAGTGCTTTGAGCTAAATGCTAATATCATCATGCTAGCATGCCAACAATGACATGCTGATGTTTAACAGGTACAGAGTTTATCATGTTCACCATCCCGATTCAGTGTGTTAACATGCCAACATTTGCTGTGAGCACGAAACACACAGTACAGCTGAGGCTGATGGGATTGATCTTGGTTTTGCAGGAAACAGTGTTTTGACCTGATGATGGCGCTGTATGAAAAGCCAGATGATCACTGAGGTAATATCAATGTGTTATAAGGGTGACGTAAAGCGTCTTTGATTATTGTGAAAAGCGCACTATAATGTATTGACAATCCATCAAGTATTTGTTGATATATATTTCAATCTGGAGTGTTGGAGTGACCAGTATAATAACATTTGTATGAACTGTTGACCTCTGACCTTCTGCCTTGGCCTGCCCTTCATTCGTCTTCCTCCCTGACGCTTCAGACTCAGTCGTTGAGCTTAACTCCTCTCTGACCTGCTGAGCTGCTCTTCTCAAATCCCTGAAGTCAGATACAGCTTCACAATCAAGATTCAGCTTTTAAAACATCCAGTATTTATTCTCTGCCACGGGCGGACTCAGGATGTTTGAGGGGCAGGCAGAGAGTAAAATGCAGTGGGGCACCAGCGCGCAAAAAGTTGCGGGGCACATAAGTGCATTTCTTCCACTGGAAGGGCATCCGAGAGTGCACTTCACCGCATTTTTTCTGCAACAGAAAGGGGACCCTAAAGGGCATTTTACTGCATTTTGTCCACTGGAGGGACAGTCTGGAAGGCATTTTACCACATTTTAACAAATGAAAAAGAACCCTAGAGGGCGCTTTACCACGTTCTGTCCACCGGATTGTGTTTTATCTTTTATCTACCATAGGGACATCCAAAAGGGCACTTTTTTTTTTAAATTAGGGCACCAGGGGTGCGATTGTCCCCCCTGCCCCCCTCTGAGTCCGCCAGCGTTCTCTGCGATGCATCTCTTACTGGTCTGGGCTGCAGGGCTGTAGGACGGGAGCTGCCTGTGAACACAAGCAGCAGCTGGGATCAACCTCATGCAGGAGAACCACAGAATCAGGAGGTGAATGTGGGTTGTACCAACACCCACTTGGGCTGGCGAGAGGAAACAAAACACTGTAACTACAATTACAGCCACAGTGCGTCGTGGCGGCGACAGGGTTCATGTTAAACCAGCTGTGTGGAGGAGAGCAGGGGGAACATATGAGCGCTGGCTGATGTGGTGTCAGAACAAGCGGAGGGCTGGTTAAGGGTGATACAGCCTGCTGGTTGGGTGGAGCAAGGCTGTCAGGAGCTTGAGTCTGGGGTTCTGTGGGGCCGGTCAAACTTTGGCTCCGATGCTGCTCGTGTTGAAGGTTTGAACCCTCTTGCATCCAAGACAGTGCGCCTGCTCCCTGATCAGAATTATCTGCCATCAAGGGCATTTCTGCAACTGTAGGAGCTCCCTGTGACGATGTTTCAGCCACGGCAAGATGAGTCGCTGATGGACAAAACTGCTGGACCTGGGTGGTGAGTTGCTGGCTTGTCAGAATGGACAGTTCTACCACTTGATGGGCGGCTCTTTCGTCTTGTGAGGCAGATCCATTAGCTACAAAGTGTGCATGATAATGTGGGTAGAAATAAGAAAATCCTGACTGAGTGCCATCATGCTGCTCTTCCTCATTTAGGATGATCTCCGGCAGCACTGGATCCATCTTCTATTTCTATTGCTTGTCGCTGTCAAAGGAAAGTGAGAAAATAATGACGATCAAACACAATTTGATTGATTTCAGCAGCAAAGACACCGTGACACAAACACTTTCAAGGGTGCATAAAAGATCTGTGAGCTGGTTCAGTGCTAAAAAGCAGGACAAAACACTGTTCATAAGCCGCTGTTTAATTTATCGGCGAAAACAGAGGAAAAGTGACAAGAAATACACATTGTTTAACAAGCAGTTCTCACGGGACCTACCTTTCTCACAGGGGATGATTAGACTTCTACAGCTGCACTTTCAATCCATTTGCATCTGCTGTGTTTCAAAAATAAACTTGATTCTGGTTGGTTGGTTGGTTGGTTGGTTTCCAAATGAAGGTTCCATCCATATAAACATTCCAAACTTCATGAAGTCTGATAAATTACAATAAAAAAAAACTATTGTTTGTAGGCCTAATAAACAGTTATTTTACAGTGTGGACTGATTAAGCATGCTAATTTGTGGCTGAAAAATAAAAATTTCCATTATTTCCCTCTACTGGATGTGCTGGTGAGCTAAATAAGCTTTGCATTGAGCTTAGTTACAAATTAGGAAAAAAATGAATTAATAGAATATGCTCTGTCATGCCAATAACTAAAGTTGTTGAGGAGCCTGTTAACTCTTTTACTGATCTCCTTAGTTTGATTAAATTCTTGTGAATATTTTCTTAAGAAGGGGAAATAACTTAAAAAAAAAAAGATGTTAGCCTATTTGTTTTTACTGCACGTAAAAAGCTCCGTAGTTACTTCGAAAGCATTTAAGTTGTCTTAGATACTAACTAAAAACCAAATAGGTGGCTTTGTGACGTTGGGAAAGCGTTATATTAAATAAAACCCAATTTCCCAGAATTCTGTGCGCCCCGATGCCAAACCGGATATCGGCTCTGCTAGCAAAGCGGGGACAAACTAGCACACGTGGAGTTCCGAAGAGAAATTTTGTGCCACCTGCAACTTTTGTTTTTTTTTTTTAAAAAAACGCCCCGTTGAATAATTTTGTAGCTTCTGAAGCTTTAAACAAACTGTCGTCAAGATGTTTCTGCAGTTTTACCTCAACGAGAACGGGGATAGAGTCTACACTCTGAAGGTAGCTAACGTTAACTTTACGATAAAGTTGTGTTTACGTTCGTTAACATACCTAACTTTCTCCCCTGTAAATATGTTTCGTTTATTTATTAATGCTGTTATGCTATAACGCTGTGTATGCAACTGTTTCACTGAAAGAAATAAAACGCAACGTTATCCTGAAAGTTTTAACACGGCGTTGTTAAACGGTAACTTGAAATTTAGCGTTAGCATTAGCTGCTAGCTAACCCTTGAAACGTGTTGAATATCGCCTGACGTTCATTTTAAAACGTGAGAGGCGAAACAAAACTCAAACCGAGTCAAAAAAAGGATTTCAGCTTCATGCTGGGGATCTCAATTGTTTGTCACATCACTTTAATCTCTTTTCGTTGGATGTGTTATAATCGTAATGCTCTCAAGTTAATTAAAAATCTTAACTAAGTAGTAATAATATGTAATCAGTGTAATTTCAAGATTTTTTTTTAATTGTTTACTAATTTAAAACAATGAGAGATACCAGTCACAAATTCCCAGTATGCGAGTTTGTCCACACACACACACACACACACACACACACACACACACAGAGGCATGTAACTAATCCAATCTGTCAAGGTGTTGCATTACATTACCGTCATATAGGCCTTAAGTGACGTATGTTTTAATTATGTTTAATTAATCTTCTACTTTTTGAATTTTGTCACACCAGAGTTTCAGAGATCAAACACCCTCCTGTTAACACCACAGTTGATCTTTCAGGTTTCTCTTCGTGCTCTCCAGTCAAACATTTGTCAGGTTCATTACAGGACACTAGTCATTGTTCATTCATTTAGAAATAATTGTGCTTTTTCCAGATCTGTTATTTTCAGAAATAGCACATGAACTCCCACGTTTGCTGGTGTTAAAAATGATTGTATGCACCCTTTTTTTTCCTTCAGTTAACACCAAAAGGCTTTTTTCAGTTTGATTTCTGTGACCAGTTACATTTGAGAATGTTGAAGGGTTTGAAACTCGGGAGATGTTGCAGATTCTGTCATAAAATGCCTTTTATCAGATTAGTATCTCCGAGCAAGGAAATCAGCCGAGCTGTTTCACAGTCTCTTCCCTTCTCTGTCACCACAGAAGGTGAATCCCGACGGGCTGCCCACCAGCTCAGCCCACCCGGCTCGCTTCTCCCCGGACGACAAGTTCTCCCGACACCGGGTAACCGTGAAGAAACGCTTCGGCCTTCTGCTCACCCAGCAGCCCAGGCCTGTTCTGTGAGAGAGTGGTGGGGAGGGAGGCGAGAGATGGGTGAATGGATGGACATCTTGCCAAGAAACGGAGGATGAAGGCGAGGATGGGACTGAAATACGAAAGCAAAATACACACACAACAAGAGTGCAGCAAGGACTTTCCATCAGTTTAACCCAAGCTTTCTGCTTCACATTTAGAGGAGTGCTCATGTGTTTGATATCTGTTGATCGTTGTAATGTACCATAATACCTTGAAAGTCATTTAAAGTGGATGCTGTGATCTTGTTTTCATGCTGAATAAATGTTTTGTTGATGGTTTAAGTCTATATGAGTCCAGATCAGTAACAGTTCAAGGATAAGGTTGGGAGAAACCAGATTTCCCTTTTGTGTGTTTGACGGTGCACTCACAACCGTCGTCGCAGTTCAAGTTTCGGAGGAGGACGCTCTTGAATATATTAAAGAACATCAAAATCAGACTTTTCTGATTAAAACGGCAGTGCTAGCAGCTCTCTTCCTTTGTAAAAGGAGACCTCAGTTTTCTAATGGACGTTGACTTACCAAGAATTTACTCAGTAGTTTGACGTTAAATGAGTCATACAAGATTTGAGGAAGAGCTTTAATCTGATTTGCCAATCCTCACTTGCTTTACTGTAAGAGCGTTTATATTGCCTTCACTTAAATTTCTACTAAGGTGAAAGGACCAATACGATAATGAAAAGATATTCTTATTTTTAGCTTCCTAGTTCTGTGAATTTTTTTTTGAGCTTTTGCACCTATTGCAAGAAGATACTGAAAAAGACAAAATACTTCATAATCATTAACTGTCCAGAAACTCAAAGTAAAACCAAGAAGTGTTTGCTATGAGCAAAATTCACTGAAAGTGTTAAAGTGTTACCTATGCTGAAAAATGGCCACAATGACTTGTGATCATGACATACCATAATGACGTGATCATGACATACCATAATGACTTGTGATCATGACATACCATAATGACTTGTGATCATGACATACCATAATATTGGGATTGTTATAAGATGCAACATCTAATAAGAACAACTAACAAGTAACTACAGATGAATATGATATAAAAAGTGGAGTAGAACTACAGCACAGCAGTAAATGGACATACGTCTCAAAGTAAGTACTGCAGTAGTGTTTCTGAGTAGCCTGTATAATTCACGTGTAGCCTAGATTTGGGGGCGCTTCCTTTTTCATACCGTTTCCCTCGCTTTTACTTTTTTCTTTTAAATTTACGTTTATGTTCGTCGCGACATTTTTAAATACATTTGAATTTTAAGTAATGTGTTTTAGCAATGAAAAGCTGATATAACAGAGAATCTCGCCGTCATTGTGGACTACACTTCCCGTTCTGTTGACAGCCCGTTCGTTATCACGCATGCGCGAACCGTTGAAACGACGGCAAGAGAAATGGGACCAGCGGAGCGCGCTCGCGTGTTTTTCGTTGGGTCAGTTGAACAAAAAAAAAGTGCCGAGGAAACCTGGGAGTGGAGCCAAATCTTCCCAGATGTAACTGAAAACAGCCACACGGAGGACGCCGTCTTTAAAGGAAAATTGAGCCAGGTATGCGCTTTATAAGACTAGTATGTACGTTTTGACATTTTTTGCGGACATTTTATCGCTGTTAGTGAAAAAGCTGGAGTTAAGCGGCATGGCTAGCCTCTGGCTAACGCTAGCTTCGGTTAGCTGTACCCACTGAAGCGAAACGGCAGCGACCACCTCCTCCGCCTCAACCCCCTTGTACCTCTAGCCACCCAAGTGATGGGTAAGTGCTCGGTAGGCTGCTCTTTATCACATGACTCAATATATGGTGCTTAATTCAAGCGGTGAGCACAACTTTGTCAGGGAGAAGCTAATTACTTCACCGGTTATTCCGAATCAACTGCGCGCCTTTCTCACGTTAGCCGGTTTCAAATGCGTTCAAATGAACCCCGAAACCGCAGCTCCGGACACACGCCGCAGTCTTTTGTCGTGAGAAAAACGCTCTCTGAGGTCAGTCGGAGAAACGCCTGCTTATTATTTCATGACAATGCCAGCTCTGCGTTATCTGTGTATTAATATGGGGACGCGTTTACTGACCGGTTCAAGCCAGAATTATTATAGCTAGCTTAATTGGCTTAGAATGGCAACTGAGTGGTGGTTAGCAAGCGAGCATCACCCTCGAGTGAGATTTCCTCCAGGTGCTGATTAGGACGATGTTTATCCTCGTTGATAAAGGCTTGTTTGGCCGTGTTATTGTCCTTGGATCGGATTGATTACAGCTGCATTAACGTGAGCCCCTTGGCAGAAACGGGCGGCTTGGGAAGACGACAGGACGGCACTGTCTCTTTATTTTTTTACTTAGTAATTCATGGTGAGTTATTGGAACTTTTATTTTTGTTTTTTTGTTTTTTGGCTGTGCTCCTTTTTTTTTTCTTTAATGCGGTATTTTATTTTTAGTTAGTGCTGTTGATTCTCCTCCAACACACAAGCTTTTAAAAAATGTTGCTGTGTGAAATGACTGCCAAACAGACATTGTTGCAGCCACTTCATCAAAACTTCAGAGCTTTCAAAATATTTTTTAAAATTTATGTAGTTAATACAGCCGTTGAAAATGTAAGAGACGAGACGGTGTGTGGCTAATAAGTAGATATTAGGATGACAAGACTTCCAGGTGACATCAGCTGCATATCATGATATTGATTTACATCAGCGAGGTGTATGTATTCATGATGAACACATCACCAGTCAGGGCTGAGGATAATGCTGATTCACTGCTCTGCAAATAATCAAAAGACTTCTGTTAATGATTTGGCTTGACATCTGTGTAACAGGGCAGAGAAAAAACTGTCCTCCACGATGCAAAAAGAACAGCCCCCCCCCCAAAAAAGAAGCAAAAGCTGAATTGTCATAAAGGAGAACAAAATGTTCTGGACTTGCTACGCTCTCAATATACTGCTGAGACCGAACGTGGACAGAAAGTGAAACCCAGAGTTTTAGCAACCAGTCGGCTGTCGTGGCACGTAACTAACAAGAATAAAGGAGTAAGGAGTAGATGTTGGCAGTGGGAAAAAAAAAAAAAAAAAAAAGACACTCCTGCCTAATTATCAGAGGGCAAGTTGGTGTGAAATCTGTTCCGGTGTATTGATTGCACGCTATGTTTAACTTTACCGAGATATAATTCAACTGCGTTCGCGTGAGAAAGGAGCAGTGCATTGTGGTTGTAGAACTTGGATGTTGTCGAAAATGAAAAGTCCAAACGTTTTCTCCTCGTGTTACCAGTTGATCCCCTTTGGGGGCTGACTCCTATCTCGGTTTGAGGACACGCCACGGGGTCCCAGTTTCCTGTAGGTGAATGCGTTTGTCTGGACTAATCGCGTCCCCGGGGTGTTTCCCTGCTTTTTACACAATGCATGCCGGGATACGCCTCGGCTATCCCACCGAGTCCGGGTCCAGGTGGCTGGAACCCTGTGAGAATGAGAGGCGCTTTTCCAGTTTAACTTGAAAAACCAGTAACGTGTCCCCCCCCCCCCCTTGCTGTCCATCTCCTGACTGCGGACGGGCAGAGCTTGTGAGGCAAAGAGGAAAATGTGCCGTGTCTCTGCATGCAGAGTGAGAGAAAACAGCCAGCAGCTACTGGCACAACCGGTTGAAACCGCTTTCCTTTAATAATTAAATTATAAACTGAGCAAAAGCAACAGAGTTCAGCTATTTCCACCTGTCAACGTCACTTCTTTCCCCAAGACGACAGATTAAATCGCACACTCGACTTTGCACTTGCAGTGTGGTTCAGTCTTTTACACGTCATTTAGAGAGATGTCACTTCGTCACTGAAGGATGACACCCCTGTCATATTGTCCCCAGAGGTAGTTTTGCTTGGTCAGCTACTTGAGAAGATGTGTTAATGTCCCACTAAGTGGTTTAAGAAAACAACTGATATTTCCCCAGGAAAGTGACTGAGATCCAGGCTGTTGTATTGATCTTTTTTATTGTTGGGAGAGGCAAGTTGAAACCTGCATTTGTTGATTTTAGAGCACATGGGTGGGTTAAAAGATACAAAGTTTTTCTCATAAACCGGAGTGAAAGTGCTCCGTCGTGATAGTTTTATGGTGCTGCGAGGCAAGCATTGTGAAACTGTAAGTTAAAATATAGCAAAGACGCTGCGTTGAGATAACGTTAGGACTGCACCTACAGAATGTTTTCATGAATATTTTCAATCATTTATTCTGCGCTAGAAACGCTCATCTGAATTTCCCAGAGCCAAATACAACGTTTTCAAACCGCTCCTTTCGTCCAAACAACAGCCAAAACACAAAGACTCCTCATTTATGTTCATAAAATGACACAGAAAAAAAAAAAAGCAAATCCTCACATTTAAGACGCTGAGCCAGCAGTTCTTTTTGCTTTATTTTGAAAAATGACTGAAATGATTCATCAATTATCAAAATAGTTGTGAATTAATTATCTATCAGTCACATATTTGATTAATCGCTGCAGCTTTAATAGTGACTAGGGCTGGGCGATATGGTCTATAAATAAAATCCCACATTTTTTCATACCACAGTCGACTCTTTTAAACGACAAAAGACAAAGGCATATTTCAAATACATAGTTTTTATTTCAAACAAACATGGATTTCCCTGTTGGGAATCAAGTACAAACCTAACTTTAACTAAATGAGATTTTCTTTAAACAAAGGTTTGATCAAACAAAGATGAAAACCCTAATTTGGGATTCATGAAGTGCCAGCCTCATTTTCACCAAACTTCATTCATAAAAAATGAGAGCCCAGAGCTGAGAGGCTACCGTATTTACCCTAGTTAAGGGGAAAATCGACTTTCATGACTTTGTTTTTTAACGTTGACCAAACAAATCAATTCAAATTTCACTTTAAAATCAGTTTATTTTCCAGCCCTGGTGGTAACACACAATCACATAGAGTTTGGTTTTTAAAAAAATGAAATGCAGACTACATGTGGTAGCTGCGACAATTTTACATGTTGTCAACATAAGATTCTCTGTTCCATTATTTTGCTGTGAAATCTAATTTCTGCTTTATTTTTCTCTCCCTTTCTCAATCATTTCTCCTCTGTCCTCTCCCTTTCTGCACCACTGACTTTTCATCCAATCACGGCACCCCCCTCCTTGTTGTGACCACTGTTGGGTGCTCCCAGTAGAAAGACATTTTAATCTCCAAAGTGCTTGTCAGATGAATTTTAGCTGTGTTGACTTGAATAGCGGCAGAGAAGGACAAGTTTAACACATGTGACTGCAGTCTCGAGGCATGTTTACCGTCTACAGGAATCAAGACGGAGTGTAGGTAGAAAAATAGCACGCAAAATTCAAAACACTGTTTCAGTGCAGGTGGATTGGAGGTCAGGAAAGATTTCGCCTGAAAGAGACATTCTGAACTATTCACACGTTTACGCAAAAGGAATCGGTGCATCTGTGTCAGTGTTGCCTATAAATAAATCCATTTTAGTTCAAACAAAAAACACTTGTAGGCACAAAAAGGAGGCCGCTTTTAGATTTTCCTTCACATGCCTGGTGGCAGCCGACCACTTCGCTTCAATGGAGAAGTGCAGCAGTAAAAGAACAAACTGTAGGAGCCGCCGTCAACTCAACATCACCTGGGAGATAGCCTAGCTCAGCTCAGCTCAGCACAGCCCTGCCAGGTAGACCTTGACCGCTCCTCGACCCCATCCTTCTCCCTCCGCATCCCACGCAACACTCCTTCCCTTCTAAGTCTTCCCAGGCCAGTTGCCATGGCATCCGTGCGCTTCACGGTGACGCCCACCAAAGCGGAGGACCTCCCGGGGCTGTCGGACACGTCGCCTGACATCAGCTCCCGCTCGGGCGCCCGCGTGCGCTTCGGCTCCCGGGAAAGCGTCAACCGAAGCGACCCGCTCAGCGAGGCGTCGGGAGGCGTGACAACAGGAGGAGGGGCCGACACACCGGAGCACAGCAGTGTGGAGCAAGGTAGAAATCACACACATCCACCTACACGTGATGCGCTGTTGCTGTAGTTTTAAGGCAAGATTTTACACATTTAAATGGGCTTCATTAAGCTTGTTTACTCATTTTATGCTAAACAAAGTGACTGTGGAGAAATAAAAACAGATCACACACCCAGTCTGCATACCAGCCTGTCACACTGAGGTAAATAATCCCACCACTTAAGATTTCAACAGACAGCAAAACCACTGTGTTGGAGACATGCTACACATCCACTCCTCCCTCATGACAGATTGGCTTAGAAACGAGCACGCAGTGACACAACTTCCTTAACAGCTGAACCTGGTGAACTTTAGAACGTTCTGTTTATCAGATGAACATTGCGAGAGCAACGTAGCAGCTCAATTTCCATTGAATTCTGTCGAGAAAAGGTGATAATGGTGGTCCTAAAAACGGCAACAAGAAATCGTTGGATCTGTTTTTCGATCTTCGGCGTCTCTTGTCAGTCAGAAGCATCACCGTTAAGAAGCTTTCACAGTAAATGTTGGTGGAAATGGATTTCTAAACCTAAAGCTGGGGTTGGCAGTTTATTTTTGGTACAAATTCCATCGGGCAAAATTTAAGCATTTTGTAATTCGGGTGGTCTGAAAGAACAAAGACTTCTGCACCTCTCCGTGAGTCTGTATTTAGAACATGATGGGCGCTTTTCAGCCAATCACAGATCATTTCAGGTAGCGCGTGTTATGACGTAACACCCTTTCAAATCGCCATATCCCGGTCCAGGCCCCATCGTTTTAGTTTGCTGCAAGTGCCGTGTTCTGTGTTGTTTTAAGTTAAAAAAAAACCAAAAACAAGTACGTTAGGTAAATGAGGAAAGTTTTAACTTTTACAAGTGGGTGCAGAGTTGCTTCCTTAGGAGTCTCATGGTACAGCTAGCTCGATTTTCCAGACGTTGCCTACCCCAGCTTTAATAAATGCAGGTTATCATATTTATGTTACAAAGGAGATATCAGCTGAGACCTGTTTAAAGTTTACTAACCCAGTACTCGGGGTTGGAGCTTTATGATCGGCACAGTGTAGTCTATGATAATCGTCAGGGCAACAGGTGCAGGTTATTTCAGGTCGTTTAACTTGTCACCAACACAGTCAGCAGCAGGCGCGGAAGCAGTGGGTGTGGCACAACTTGTGGAGGTCGTTAAACTTCTCTGCGGTGCAATAATACCTTGACAACCGCGAGCTGCAAGTTATAACCAAAATCAGCCTCGTCCTGTGAGTGGTGACACAGACATATTTTTAGATCCAGTATGACGTGCACTTCCAGAGGATATCATTACTTAATCATAAACATCCACAATTCTGCTTAAAAACGTTGGAAAAAAAACACTATTTATAGCTGCAGAACTTGCCTGAGAAGGATCATGTTCTCCATTTTCTTTAGTATCAGAGTAATCCAGCTGGAGCCGCCTGTACATCTGTGGGTACATTGCAAACTGGAACAGCTATTAGCTAATTCGGCACACTTTTAATGGATTGGATTACTGTAAGCAAATATAGGCTGAAGAGATGGGGCTTGAATGGTATCCTGCAGTGAAATCTCACTGAATTAATGGTTGTTGGGTCTCACAGTGACTTTGAAAACACATGACCTACAGGGGTCAAGGTCATCTTTTGCTCCATGATGTCACCGAGGGGCTGCGGTGAACATCAGCCTGCAGCTTCCTGGCATTACCTCACATCATTTCTGAGTTTCCTCAAATGTCAGCCATCAGCCTGGCTGTTATTTGAAGCTGTCTGCGTGTGGATTTGTCTCAAGGAGCTTGGAGGCGTTCACATTCTCACGCCTATTTTTGTTCGGCACACCTAAGCGTTCACGCGTTCATAGTAGCGCTCAGTTTTTTTTACAGCGTCACAGTACGCTGGCAGCGCTTCTGATCGTGCAGGATTGGCACGAAACATTTTCCCCGGAGAAAGTAAGTGCAGGAGATTCTCATCGGCAAGGAAGCCATCAGGCCGACCATGTATCGGACAGTTTTATATCCAAAACGACTGTTTAATGTGAAGCGAAAAGGGAAGTGCTTTTTGTAGACATTTTCTCACGCATGTGTCAAGTTTAACAACGTGTGAGTTATACGGCCCTCTGGGTTGACAGGCTCTCTGTCTGTTGTGCGAGGGAGAGCTCTGCTCCTTTAGGGCGTTCACGGCAGAATGAGCAACAGTTCAAGTGATTGCACTCTGTAGACGGTGAGAACAATAAGAGGGCTGTAGCGTAAGCCTGTTGTGATCACCGTGTGGTGTAGGTTTCACTTCCCCCACTGCTGTCATGTCCCCACCCACAGAAGAGATACAGTGATTCAGTCCTTCGCTTAATGGTTGCTAACAATAGCAGCCTGATAGCAAGGACCAGCAGGTACAGATGTACAGCTAGTGAGCCCTGTTTTATACAGAACTTTAAAGGAGAGCTATTGGGCCTTTTCACCTTTTCTGATCTATACATAATGTCACAGTGTGGGGCACTTGTGTTAAACGATGCCAAAGCGTCACATAATGAGGTTCATGCATTTGGAAGTGAGTCCTGCATGCTGTATTTTACAGTGTTTTTTTTTTAAACTGTTTTTCTGGTGATATTGATGCACGCTGGACTTCCTCATACGGGCACGCCAGCTCGCGCACACAGCGCTGCGCTCTGCTCTCTGCTTCAGTGATTACTGTCAGCGAGGTGTTCGAGATGGCTCCAATAAAGTGTTGTTTTGTTTTTTTTTGTTTTTTTGTTTTTCTGGGTGATTGAAGGACGGTTGACTTTGTTAAACTTCGCTAAGGAGGAAAGAACCAGACCGAAGTTGACCGCGTCAGTGTTTCTTGTGGATTAATTTACTTCCTCAGGGAGCACATGAGCCGGATGAACGGCCAAACTGCTGCTAAAGGGCCGCATGTTATTTTGTCCTGTTGAAGAGCGAGAAATGTGAGCTGCACGATTCTTGCTAAAATGTTAATCACGATTTTTCTCCCCGAGAATTTAGATCACTATTCTCCCTTTAAAATAAAACAAAAGCTTGGTTTAC
>JAQLOL010000016.1:15209070-15239012 GCA_029783665.1 Naso thynnoides | reverse complement strand
GCTGTATGGAGGCCCATTTTTGCCAGGCAAAGTAACGTGATAAAATGAAATTTAAAAAAAAACGCTCAGAAGTTTAATCTGTTTCCGCTGCTGCTGTTAAATTTGACTTACCACAAAATTTTGACTAGTTGATTTTTTTCAGTGTCAAAATTCTGAAAAGTCAAAAAGTATAAGTCAAAATTATGTTACCAGATTTCTCAAGTTGAATTTCAATTTGAGGTCACACTTGTAGGTTAAGAAAATCTAATTTATAAACTAAACTACATTAAAAAAAATGTTCTTAAACAATTTGAAATAAGTCAAAATGACGACTTTGTAAGACAATATGTGATTAAAAAATAGTTGTAGCCCTACTTATCTATATCAGATAAGAAGTCATAATTATGAGATATAATGTATGACTTAATAATCTCATGATTTTGACTTAGTCTTTTTGTTTCTCTTGGTAGAAATGGGCTTTTCATACACCTTCGGCTCCACAATATCATGAAAACAAATGATCATCCGAGACATATCGTTATCCACAAAACCACTGTAGATCACTGTAATTATGTGCAATGGGAATAACTCAGTTACTTAAACCAAGAAGTTAGTCATTATGCACCATATCACGATGTCAACCAAGATTCCAGGAAAACAAAAATTCTATCAATGATAAGGAAATCGTCAGAGGTCTTCTCTGTGTCGTGCCATAAACTGCCCCTTGTCGGACTGCATGTGAGTGTTAGAGTTGACGATGGCCGCATAAACCGTCTGAGGACCTGAAGTGAGACTAACTGTTGCCTCAGAAAGAGAAGAATGAAAAAAAATTGCGATTCAAAAATCTGTATTGTTGACACACTGGATCATCACGGAGAAGACCACTGCACTGCATGCTGTCACAATGTAACATGGAGTATGAATGTGTGTGTGTGTCTATGTGAATGAACGAGTACATGGTGTTTTCCTTTCCTTCTGACGAGAATTTTGGCAGCGCCATGTAGTGAGCTTGTGCCCAGAAACTCCTCACCTCGTCACTCACCAGAACTAAACCTGCTGTCATCCCGCTTTGTGTATGTGTGTTTTCAAGAGTGTGTGAAAGAGAGCACGTGAGTTTGTTGCGAAGTAAGGAGCTGTAAACTAGAGGTGTTTGATTCCACTCTAATGCTTTTTTTTTTTTTTTTTTTAAACAGTGTTATCGTGCAGAGATTCTTCTATGTTCATTGTTATTTCCTATACATTGTTTTCTTGCTTGTACATAAAGACAAAAAAAGATCTCAAGTTTTATCTTTTTTTAATTACATTAATATAAAAAGGAATCATAAAAAACTGCTTGAAAAATATGGGACTAAATAAAGCAATTTTGAAGTAAAACTTACAAAATTCACGACCTTTTTTGTTTCATCACATAATGACAGAATGTTTGATGCTGATACGATAATTTATAAGAATTCTTTCCCTCTTACAATGAATGTTTACCTTAATGAAAATAAATGACCATGGAGTGAAGGGAGATGCAAAATATATCACCTTTTGCTTTTATTTTGGAATGCGGACGTCTCGTTTCTGCGTGATGAGATCACTTCCACTTGTACGTACAATCCGGAAGCCGGTGTCTTTCCATGGTTGTGATATTTGAGGAAATCAATTCTGGGCGAAGTTCAGTTGCAAAAGTGGAATAAATAAAACCTTAATCAGGTTTCGGGGGTGAGCATGGAGGTAAGAGCGGTTAGTGTTAGAAACATTTGACTTAATAAAAGAATCAGGTTTGTCTTTATATGTTTATCAATTACAACACACAATCTTTGGTTGTCACAAACACAACAATGATGGCCTTGTTACGAGCGGATCGCCCGACAGTCATTTACTATCCCTTTAAAATCGGTTTATTTCATTTTACCTTGTTTATTTTCCCAATCATAGACGGTTGATTTTACATATTTGGGGTTTGGGTCAAATTTATTGCTTCCGTTATGAGTTTATCCATCATTCGATAAAGTGTTTAGAGGTAGCATCGGGCACTAAAACAGCTTTTCATTATTTGTTTACATGTAAATTGTTTCATTCTATCGTTAAATTTATTCTTTAAAAATAAAACGTTACGTTCCTCCGCTACACAAGATGATTGAATTGGATCACTTCAACCAACAGGAGGTAACAGTTTTACGTTAACATAATCTGTCAGGCGGCCGTCAAAAGCGAAAATATTTTGCTTTTCATTGTAGAGAACACATACAAAAATAAAAAAACATTTAAAAACGTAAACATGCGTCTTTTGCAGCTACAACCCATTTCAGACGCATTTTTTGTTAAACCTACAAAGTTTACAGCCATAACATTCAGCTATAAATTGTTTTAAAATTAACACGTCTGTGTAGAAGAACATGACAGGTGACTTCCTGTTAGGGCTTTCAAAATAAAATCAGGACTCGTTAGCTCAGTAAATGAGCTGTCAGTGTCTCAATTCCAAGAGATGGGTATAGCTGCTTTCCTGAAGCTGCAGCCTCCTCTGCTGTGGGAATGTAGTACTGAATATCTAACCGAATAAGAAAAAAAAAGGTTTTGAGGTATCAGTATGTATCTTCACTCAAACAATATGATGCCCGATATTTTTTTTTTAAAACAAGAGAAAGAACAAAAAAATCATAAATTAATAATTAAAATCATTTTCAAAGGTCACCTTGCCCTCTTTGCTTACAAGAGAGTTGTGACAAAATTGATGGACATTGGGGAAATTTCTAACAAAAACTACAGAAAAGAGTAGTAAAAGGAAAATCAGCATTAGTTGCAATAACCATGGGCTCTGTACAAAAACTTAACTGGAAAATGAATTAATAACAACTGAACAACAACACAACTACACAACCTCTACTAAAGTTGCTGAAAAAGTGAATCTGTTATTTCGTTCTAATAGTTAAAATAACTGCCCCATGTTCATTCATCCACTCAAATAATGACATCTGACTCTCCTCTATACACATCGGCTTCTTCTAGTAATGAAATGTATTTGCATTGTTGTTGTTGTTTATGTCCCTGGTATCACTTGGAATCAGATCATAACTTATGTTTTGTCATGGCGTGCTCCTTATGGGACATTTGTACCTGGGCTGGTCCTCTAACGGATTTTTCTGGCCATCCGGATCGTTCAGTATTATTCCACGTTTTGGTATTTTTCCTTTAATCTCACCTAAATCGGAACGGATACCAAAACTGGCTAGATGTTTTATTTTGAAATCAGCATCGCTGTACTTCCGGTGTGCTCCCCGTGTAGCTTGACCTTATCCCATTCATCCATGCGTTTATCCCGTCTATGATCCGTGGCTCAGGATCAATTGAGCAGCCTGGCCCGGGCCAGCACGAAGCAAAAGCGGAATCAGTCTGCCTCCCTTCCCTGTCAGACACCTTGAAACGCTCGTAGCCGTTTTTTTTTTTGAACCTCTCACTAACAAATCAGTTTTGTTGCATATAGCTGCGTTAGCCGCGGCCATTGATTGAATGTCACGTTTGCAGTCCGACAGACGAGCGGGCGCCAGGCCGGCCGTGCGGTGAGGAGCACCGCAGCCTTGCGTCAAAGCCAGCTAAAGCTAAACCGTGGTAGGACAAGTCAGCATTAAAGACCGGTACCGGCCACGTTACCTCGGTGGCTAGCCAGCCCGCACACATGCTATTTTTTGGCACGCTTTCTGGCGTACACATGCTCTGCCTTAGCTAGGTGTGTGTGCTAGCCCAAAACATCTGTGGAAAAGCTGTCAGCTTTGGCGGTTACGGGGGGGGGAAATAACGTAACGGCTAAACGTTAACGTTCTCTCCACCCGGTCTCTCTTGCTAGCTAACGATATCGGAGACGACTTAAACCTCTCACTGACACACTGGTAGACGGCAGGGAATTTCAGTCGGTCTGGTGACATCTTGAATTGAAGAGGGGCGTCATAGCTAACATATGAGGCCCAGCTGACGAGATGGACCTGAATTTTTATTCGGATTTAACGGACGGTACCGGGCAGCACGACGGCGAGCCGGAGTTCTTGGACCCGCAGTCTTTCAATGGATTTGACTCTGACAACAAGGTGACTCAGTCTCATGAATGGGGCAAACGGCTCACACGTAGACGGACGCACTGTTACACGTTTGCATTATGCTTTGTGTGTCCGAACCACCCGAGGGAAGCCCCTGAACGCACCACAGGATGTATATTTACCTGCCTCTGAGTTTGCTGGACTAGTTTGAAGGCTCTGTTTATGTGTGCTTTAATGTCAAAAGAAGAAGATGAAGTCTGTATTTAGAAACCAGAGGGAAATTATGAGGAAAAAAAATAACCAAATTTCTAACTTGTGCACTTTATTGTTCCAGTTCCCTGGAGGCAGTGACAACTACCTGACAATTTCTGGGTCCGGCCACCCCTTCCTCTCCTCTGCAGAGGTAAGCCTTGTATTTTTAGTAAAGTGGCATTAAGTGTCTCTACGACAGGGTTTTTTTGGATGAATGTTTTGGCTTACGGTCACCTCAGTTCATATCATGCATTGTCATACACAGAAGTCACAGAGCTAATGCTGCTCCGAGTCGTAATTCTGACAGATAAATGGACTTATATAAAACACCAAACAGTCCCGCACATCAACCGAAGTCTGTCACTCACACCCCGATTTTATTGCCAGTGCATCCGACTGTGTAGTCGTTCAGCCATCGTGATGCCGTGCATGTAGCCTAAAACTTCAGTTTTTCCTGAAAGGTAAATACCTGAGGATCTTAAAAAACCCCTGAAAGTAGTTCAGAAACGCTCACAGCGGTTATGAGGATGTTCACCAGAATCTTCAAACACTCCCTGAATCATCTCGACAAAGACGAACTGTATTTTTCAAACAATTAAAGGGTTTTCACACAGTTCCCTCAGTTTCCTAATTTGAAGAAATATCATTGATTCAATAGTAGCATTTAAAGAATAACTAAACCCCTAAACGTCTTTTTTTCCGCTAAAAGCCGAAGCTCAGAAGTAGTTTGCAGCGTCTTCGATTGATTCAGGTCTAAATCTGGACGTTTTAGTGCAAATTAACCGACTTTATCGTATTCTCTCATAAATGTGTGTAGCTACTGTCACCTGCCGGTTGAATCCCGGCTAAATTTGCGATGCAGGTGACGTGTCAGGTGGTTGCTTTTGTCACCGGCTGAACCCTGCGCCCCGCCCCCTCTGAAGAACCAACAGCTCCCGACTTGGAAGACCGAGGCAAGAGGAGACGCGCCCAGTCGCTCTCAACTTTACTCTTCCTCACGCCCTCCCACACATCGACATAAGAGATAAAAGCGAAATCCATGATCAGTCAGAGTTTCCCCGAAACCTAACACAGCGTTGCTGTGTGTTGAATTTCAGGAAGGATGCACGTCAGCCAGAACTCTGCTTGTTTAGTTACACTTTAAAATGTTTTTGTCTTTGTTGTTGTTTTTTGAGTAAAATTCATAGACCCGAACAGTTCGAATTTATCAATGAATTCACCAAAAACAGGCCAAAATTAAAGAGGAGGTCTGATCTCGTAGCTTCTTCTTTTCCCCCTGCGACCGCTTTGCAGGATGACGGCGCGACGTGTCGATCGAGCAAAATGAGCTGTCACTTCTCGCCCCCCGGATAACGAGAATAAAGCTTGTGACTATCGGTCGATATCGAAAATTAGTGATCACGTACGTAGGTTGTGACTGACGACCTGTTGTGCACTTTAAGGGGTCGGAGCGTCTGAGGCGATAAAATGAATAAATATCAGAATATTTTTGACCAAATACCTCGAAAACGCCCTCGTCAATAGTCTTTGACGATTCTGGAAAAATCCTCAGAGGTGTTTTTTTGTCTTTCAGAAAAAAAGGGATGCTTAGCTCTGTGACTTCAAGCCACAAATCAGCATTTTAAAAAAAAACAACAGTCGGGCCTAATCGCAGCCATCTCTGACTGTTGGCAGGTGACATTTTGTAGCATTACAGCCGTGTTTTTTTTCAGCCTTCCTTGAAGATAAGTGATGTGTGAGTCACACAGAATAAAGCCATTTGACTGTATGTGTGAAGCGTTTTAAATGTCAGTGCATATAATAACAGTTTAACTGCACAAATATGACTCATGACATTTGTAATCAACATGCACTTACTGACAAACTCACATTTTTTAGTGTGCCACTAAACCCATTGACCTCTTCAACCTCGCTGGATCTGCTGGTGGAGTATGAACTATTTATAAATACTTTATATTTCACACCCCTCCTGCTTGAAGAAGTGTTTCCCTGCTTAAAAGATGATCTTCTGAGAAAACTGGTCCGCCCGGGCAGCAGATATTTTTTTTTTATTAAATTGGCGCAACATAACGAGAGCAAACGGATGCACAGCGAGATGGACGCGTGTAGATTTGGCTCATCTTTTTTTAAAAACAGGAAAAGGTCGCTAACGATCTAATTTTTCAGCAAGACAACGCAAAATACGTCCTTCTGACAACATTTTAGGCGAGAATGAGAGACTTAAAAGCGCTGTGAGCTGCCCGTCTCTCGATCTGAGGTCTGCTCTGCTTGTTTTCATGGAGGCAGGAACGTAAATGTGCAGAAGAACAACTTCGCTCAGCACTCCGCTCGTCTTTGTGATGCAGATCTGGGGTCCGTTTCACGAAGGAGGTTCAGCAAACTCTGAGTCTGACCCTGAACTCTGTTGACTCGCCCTCAGTTTTGAAACTCCGGTTCCAGAACAGCTGATTTAAGTGAGTTCACTCTTGAGTTTTGCACGTGCACCTCGGATATAAAAAGCCGACATTAATGAAGCGCCAATACTATGGTTCCCCACGGCAACGGTGGACAAAAAGAGCTCCGCATACTTTTCTCCGGTGGAATAGAAAATCCAAATGCGCGCGTACAGAGACTATGAACATGATTTTAGAAGGAAAGAAAAGAAGCGCAAAGGAGAGAGAATTGGTGTTTGAGTAAATGCGTACGTTAGAAAGTAACCTATTAAATACTTAATCACACTTTTAGGCTAATATTACAGGTGAAAACAATCGTATCGAACCTAAAATTCATTTTCCACGTATGATTTGCCACAAGTGGAAAAACGGATTTGGAAACAGTTCGAGTGAAATAAAAGAAGAGAGTTTAAACAGGCGAGGCTCAGGCGTGACAGGCTCATGGTGGAACCTCCCTTTAATGGCCGACACAATGTTTTTTTTTCCCACACGTATCCTTTCACTTTAATCCAGTTTTCTTAAGTAATTAGGCCCAATTAAATTAGCACAGTTGACAAAGTTGAAGATTCTGCAAACCCGTGATAGACTGTGGAGTAAAACGGTACGGCAACAGGTCGTCATCTGGAAATGATAGAACATCGAGTCTGAAAATCACCTCCTGACGTTGTCTGTGTGTTTATCGGTGCGCAGTAACGCGGCCTCTTCATCCATAAAAGCCTCCACAAAAGGACACGGCGCCTTGAACACAAAAATACGGTTTTTACGGTAACAGACTTTTGAACCAGCCGGGCTTTTTTTTGTCAAACAGTCGGTGAAACTGGGCTAAAATGTGCGTGATGCACGGACTCAATGAATGACGGAGGAAATGAAACAGCGTCACCATAGCAACTGACTCAGCTAGGTTACCTCTCTTTGTGAAACAGGCTGGAGTTACTCCTCTTTCACAGGTTTGACTAAACTCACTTTATGAAACGGAAAACTCAGTTTCCCTCATTTCAGACTTTTCACCAAAGCTGCTCCGTGAAAAAGGCCCCCGGTTGAAAATCACACACCTTTCTTTTTGTTTTGTTTTGTTTTTGAAACAGCACTGTTTCTTAGCAAACAAGCTGTATGCAGAGAATGAATCATTAAACTTGAGTCAGAATTCAAATGTAATAGACTGACTCATCTCAAGAGTTCTTCAGATGACGGATGGTAGAAGGATTTTACTGTGAAGCAGCTGCAGGCGCATGACGCACGTGGATGTGTTGGGTTTGGGTGTATTTGGACATCCTTCAGTGCCGTTCTGTTCTCAGCTAACAAACAAACAAACAAACAAACGTCACATCAGCGCCGACGAAGCACAACAAAGTAGAGTGGATTAGAAAAAAAGAAAAGGAAAAAGGCCCGCGGGCGATCGTGAAAAATGTCAGCGCAGAACACAAACAGCTGCAAACTGGGGCGTGACGTGATCAGTGTCGTCACGCGCAAAGTCACATCTGCCGCCCAAACTCTCGATAACCAGTTAAAACTCGTCTCTGAATCTGCTGTGCTGCTTTTGCACACGCACTCTCCAGTAACATTCCGGTCATCAACATTCACAACATCTGCATTCTGTTCACCCTTCAGCTCATTGTGCAAATCGCTCACAGCTGAGTGATGACGAGCTTTGACCACCTGCAGCTCAATGAGCTGTGTTCAGTTTTGTTTGTTTTTTGTTTTTTGTTTTTTTTTTTTTAGGTAGATTTTTATTAACAGGATCCCTTAACACAAACAAGGTCCAACGAGGTCTCGCACTCTTTGATATCTGGTGTCAAAAAGCTGCTTCCTATCCAGCCGTGAGTGCGTTCATGCAGACGAGGCAGTGAAGCTAATTGCAAGCACATGCAATCTAATTTTTTATCAAATGATACAGAGTTACTTGGGGGAAGTTTTGTTATATCAACTAGAATAAGAGAATAAAAAGACACTATAGAAAGGTAATAGCCTAATTAATATCAAAATTTTAGCACCAGGCCTAAAGCTAAGTGTGACACTCAAGGCACAGACGATTTATAAAAAAAAGTTCTATAATATGGTAAAGAAAGAATGAAAAATTAACGCATTATCCATAAATGGGTCATCTTAAAGCTGCAGTTGGTAACTTTGGGGTAAATATCAGTAACCGTTTCTGCTCTATTTGGAAAAAATGTCATAATACCTGCAGACAACTCTTAGTAAGCGATGTGGTCTGAGGGCGCAAGTTTTCGCATCAGTAGAAACCCTCTCGTTGCTGTTCGGCCTTCCTTTTACGTGGCAGCGGCGTGCTGGCGCCCCTGAAAGCAAACGTTTGAAGCCGCAACCTTCTCTCCGGCCGCGTAAACTGGCCAGCAGAGTTCCTGTGAATGCGTTGACGACGTTAATGCTGATGCTAGCGATGCTAGTGTTCGTAGCATAATTTTAGAAGTCCGAATTTCTTTAATTTGTGGCTGCTCAGTGCTTAGCAGCAACGGGAGGTTAACAACTTTAAGCAGCTCCGACAGCATGTCATTACAAAGTTACAGTGCTAACTGTCGGCCTGGCATGCATACTACAGCGCTTTCATTTGTTCATGTAAACACAGAATGTTTTGAAGACGCAAAGGAAAGACCTTTCCTTTTTTAGGAGGGCGTCTCTCGTCTCAACGTGGCCTTAAAAAAAAAAAGAAAATAGCAACAACAAACGAAATAAAATGCGAGCCAGAGCAAAAAACAGGGAGGGGAGGCTGCAGCAGAGTTCCCATCGAGTCTGATGCTACAGCTAACGTTAGCTTGTTAGCAAAAGTTACCAACTGCAGCCGTATGGCGGCGTGCACAAACAATGTGCAGCTTTATTTCATTACACTTATATTTCAGTGAGTCATCTGTGTCTTGTTTTTAAGACTCTTCTGATCTATAGTGAAGTCTGCGTTGCTACGTGTCGCTAACATTAATTCATGTAAAGTCCTTTGTACTTCTGTCCCTGTGAGGAGCCTGTTGACATACGACTCAGTTTTTCCAGTCATCCGATTGGTCACAAGTTTGGCTTTTTCAAATAGGTTTCGATCTGATCCGGTGACGCTAACCTGCTAACCGTAGCACAAGTTACCGTTGCGGTTTACCTCAGAAAATTATAAGAAAATCTGAGTTAAGTGCAAATATTGCTAGCTAACCTGCTAACCATGCTGGGTGACACTCTCTCCTGAATAGTGGCAATTTATTCACTCCTGACTTGAACGCCCCTGAGTGTTTTAGAGAGATTCTAATTTAAAAAAATTTTGAAAATTGAATCTCTTGATTTTTTTCTTTTGTCAAAAACATTTAAAAATTCTAAGAAAGCCGTGATAACTGACCGCAATCTTCCTCCGTCTTTCTTGTGGCTCTCTTACTTTTCTTTCCAAATTGTTATTTACTCCTCTTCACCCCAATTTCTTACAAATTTGTTTTGTCTTCTCCCCCTTCATCCCTCCTTTTCTTTCCATTCTTCTTTTGACTCTCTTCAACCTTTTTTTTTGTTTGTTTTTGTTTTGCTTCCAACCTCTTTTGGCTCCATCCTCTCTCCAGACGTTCCACACTCCCAGCCTCGGCGATGAGGAGTTCGAGATCCCTCCCATCTCACTTGACCCAGACTCGGCCCTCACCGTGTCCGATGTCGTGTCCCATTTCGGGGAGCTGTCGGACTCCGGCCCTTCCGACAGCGTGGTGGTACCCGGGAACGCTGTGGTTGAAGGGGACGACCCCTCATTCGCCTCCACTTTCGTCAACGCCCCCTCACAGGGACTGGAGCACCTGAGTCTGGGAGTTATGAACCAGTCAGGAGGAAGCACCTTGTTGGCTTCATCGCTGGGAATGGTGAGAGAGACGTAACATAAGTCATCTCCTTCTCAAACACCGGATCCCTTCGCTCACATTTGCTGCTGCTGTCTCCGCAGGATCTCGGCCACCCCATCGGCTCTCAGTTCAGCAGCTCGTCCCCGGTGACCATCGACGTCCCGCTGGGTGACATGAGCCAGGGCCTGCTGGGATCCAACCAGCTGACCACTATCGACCAGTCGGAGCTCAGCGCTCAACTGGGGCTCGGCTTGGGAGGCGGGAACATACTGCAGCGCCCCCAGTCGCCCGAACACCCTCTGTCTGCCACGGCGTCGCCCACCAGCTCACTCCAGGACGACGACATGGACGACTTCAGGCGGGTGAGTCGTCGAGTTATCTCACGTTTGATGTGTAGCTTCGTCTTCGCTTTTCACTTTGTTTTCAAACGGGGAATGCAACAACAGCAGCTGCTCAGTACAAACGTAGGAGATTAGTTGATGAAGAGTAAGTTGGCGTGTTAATCATAAATCACACTCCTTTTTCCTCAATCATAATCTGAAAAGAGATTATGGTTTTACCATATTTGGACGTTTTCTTCAGCATCAAAAGTAATCCAGTGATTTTTTTTACTTGCACAACCTTTTTTACAATGCACACAGGACCCATTAATGACTATGATGGAGTTCATTTTGTAGCTATAATGTGCAGATGCTGTCAGCAACAGTGTCACATGCAGATTTCTAAAATTAAGCTTCTACTGAATTAGGCTGATTTTAAAATACTGATTATTTTCTGGAAGTTTTTTGTTGTCTGTCCTTCTAAAATAATTTGGAAATGCTGTTTACTCATGCGTGCGTCCTTTTCCCTCCCGTCCAATCAGAGCGTCCTGGTGGAATCTCCCGTCTCCCTAGCCGTCTCTCCCGGCGTCATCTCCCTCGATCCCTCGCTGTCCGAGTCCCCCCTGTCTGCCCCGACCTCCAGCGTCTCTCCGGCTGTGGGTCGGAAAGGAGGAGCGAGCGGAGGGAAGAAGGGGAAGAAGAAGAAGGACCCCAACGAGCCTCAGAAACCCGTGTCAGCCTACGCGCTGTTCTTCAAGGACACGCAGGCAGCTATTAAGGGGCAAAATCCCAACGCTACGTTTGGAGAAGTGTCGAAGATTGTGGCGTCCATGTGGGACAGCCTGGGGGAGGAGCAGAAACAGGTGAGAGGGAAATTTGATTCCTGCACTCGTGGCACGGAAACGCTGGAGTTTGTCTTTCTGACACGGAGTAATTGTAGTTTTTGGTGGTTGAACTTGTCGTATGTTTGCCGCAGCTCGGGTAGATTGAGTTCAGCTTCAAGGAAATATGACAAAAATGGCAAAAATGTTTTGTTTTACAAGTGAAATCCTCCAGAAGAAGTGTTATGACACAAAGCAAGATTTTCAGCATTCTTTAAAAAAAAAAAAAAGAAAGAAAACAAAAGTAGTTTCTGGCCGTGAAAGATGTGCATTAGTGTCCTCTCTCAGTCAGACATTGGCTCAATGTTCAATCACTGCTCGATTTCTCCCTTTTTTCAGGTTTACAAGAGGAAAACTGAGGCAGCAAAGAAGGATTATTTGAAGGCGCTGGCCGAGTACAGAGCCGGACAGATTTCTCAGGTAAGAGCCTCTGAATCATGAGTGATAAAACTCCATTTCTAAAACATTCTCCTTCATATGAACAACTGAAAGTGCTGTAGCGTACATGCCAGGCCAGTAGTCGGCGATGTAACTTTGTAATGACATTTCTCTGGAGCTGCCAAAGTCGTTTACTTCCTGTTGCTGCTAAGACCTAAGCAGCCACAAATTACAGAAAATTCAGCTTCAAAAATTTTGCTGCCAACACTTAAATTCACCTGAACAGACTGTCGTCATATTGGACTTGCTTTCGGTGCCCTGCAGAGTGTTAATTGGAACTTGGTGGTGGCTACTGTGCAATGCATTGACCTGCGCTAGCATTAGCATAGTCGCCGCTTTCACAGGCTTTGCAGAGAAGTTTGCAGTTTCGTAAGATTACACTCTGGGATCGGTTACAAACGTTTGCGCTTTCAGGACGCCGTTGTCATGTAAAAGGAAGATCAAACTGCAACAAAAGTTTTTTGTTTGATGCGACATACTGTGCTGTGTAAACAGGGTCTAAGACTCGATATCTGCTTTGAAACAGTTTGCAGTAACATGAAAGCAAATCCAACAGTGAGCAAAGATTCATTCTTAATTTTTTTTTTTAATATCAGTTAAAATCCCACAATGCCTTTCTTGTACCTGTCCTCTCTTTAGGCCCCTATCGAAGTCATGGACACGGCTCCATCGCCCCCGCCTCCAGCCGCGGCTTCTGCCGTCACAGCTCCGCCTGCCACCATGCCAGCCGCTCGCTCCACCAGGTCACAGCATTACAACCCCGAGGAGAACACCATCACTAACATCTGCACCTCCAACATCATCCTGGACCTGCCTCAGGTCACCACACGCTCCCGCACCGGCGCCATCAAACCGCAAGCTCCGCCCACCGCCACCCCTCCCAACCCCCCCACCGTCACCAAGATCATCATCAAGCAGACGCCACTGCCTTCCGGCGGCGTATCCGTCACAGCGGTGGCTGCCTCCTCGCCTCGCCAGCCGCCGCCGCTGCAGCAGATGCAGAGCACCCCTCCGCCGCCTCGGCTGCAGCAGATGGTGCACACTCAGGCGCCTCCGCCTCTGCAGGCCAAACCACGAGGGGCCGCCACAGCTCCACCTCCGCTGCAGATCAAGGTCGTCCCGTCAGCACGGCAGTCAGATTCCAGCGCGCCGATCATTGTGGCGTCAGGCGGTGAGACACCCTCGTCGATGTCCGCCTCCTCGGGTGTGACGGTGGAGGTGGGACGGCCGGCTGGTGTGGAGACGGAAGTGGCGGAAGCAGAGGAAGGGGTAAGCTCAGCGACACCGACTCGCACTGCGGACTCACTCAGTGTTTGTTACGAAGAAACAGTCAGATAAATACATCAATATAAACGTCTGTTTGTCTCGTTTGTCTCTCAGATGGAGGTCGAGGTGAATGTCGCCCCTGCTCCAAGTGTGACTCAAGCCGCCAGCCAAAACATGTGCGTACGGGCCGGCTGCACCAACCCGGCTGTGGAGAGCAAAGACTGGGACAAGGAGTACTGTAGTAACGAGTGTGTCGCCACACACTGCAGGTGTGTACAAACAGCGCAACATGCACAACAAATCACAACTTTGTTTTTTAAATTATTTGTATTTAAATATTAAATTCAGTATCAGTGCACAAGTAGGGGAAAGAAATTACTATACGCATGGTTTTAAAGCTGGGGTAGGCAGTTTATCTTTGGTACCATCTGGCAAAAATCCCATTTCAGTAGTTTGGAATTCAGGTGGTAAGAACTGTCGACTCTTGCGCCTCTCCTTGGCTCTGTATTCAAACAAAACAGGTGCACATTCGTGTCTCCTCTGCTGGTGAAAGCCTGATACAATGACTGACAACGCGGGAGGAAACGCTGTTCTTGTGGCTTTAGCAACAACTGCAAACACGGCAAAACAGCCCCCCAAAAATGGAATCTGACTCATCAAGACAGTCATCTAAAAAGAGAGCGACAACAAACGAAATGAAATATGAGCCAGGTGAAGGGCGAGGGGCCAGCAGAGCTGCTTGCCGTACTTAGAGCTAGCTTGACCTCCAGAAATTGCCAACCCTAGCTTTAAGTGCATTTCGTCCACGCTGCACGGCGGTGTGAAAATGATCTTTTTCTTTCGTCTTTTCCCTCCACAGAGACGTGTTCATGGCCTGGTGCGCCATCCGAGGACAGAACTCCACCACAGTCACATAGGGAAAGGACACTTGTGATGGAGGAGCGCTACACAGAGAGAAAAGGACAAAAAAACCACACATGAAATGCAAATGCACAGAGGAATGAATGAATGAACGATAGGCTCAGGTATTGGCGCATAACGGTTTGTTTTATCATGTCATCCCGCCGGCGAGAACAAAGACAAGCCGGCGGCAGGAAATAATTTGAATGTCACTACAATGAGTCAGTGACCGACACCTCGGCTCAAACTGCGGTGGGAATGCTCACAAAAAGGACAGATGGATGAATAATCACGGAGAAGAAACAAAAGATTTCTGCTTTCTTTTCGATCATCTCTTGTAAATCTGAAAACTAGAACATTTTATATGAACCTCCGGTGTTTTTAATTGTTTTGAAAAGGAAAAAAAAGTGCAGGAAGGAAATCATGATCTTGCCGTCTTGAATTCAGTTCATTTAAAAAAAAAACAAAAAACTCCACCTTAGATGTGTATCCTCTTCCCTTTTGCTGTTACATCATGTGAATGAACCCTGAGTTGTGAGTTTTGTTTTGTTGTTCTTCAGCAAAAATGCGGGTGCTTTGACGTTCAGCGGCCAGTCGATGTACAAACGAGCAGCAACTGTGCAAAGCACAAACAATCTTAGAGGCACATCGAAGGCGCACGGGAGGTTAAATGTCTGCAAGAAGCCATTTTGAGACAAGTGGAAATGAATCTGCCATCAGTCACATGCCGTTTGTCATCTTTACAAGCTCCTTTGTGGGGGAAAAAACTCATGTAAAGGATTTTACTTTAAACTTTCAAAACAGGTGCTAAAATTCAGGAAAAGGAAATGTGTTTTCTGTTACTCTCTCCTGCTTAAATACTCTGCAATATAAGAGCTTTTTAATGTGTTTCCTTTTTTTTCTTTTTTTCTTTTTTAAATGAGGATGATTTGTGATTAAATTTGGTGTTAAAGGAAACAGAAACTTGTAATAAAATAAACGCACCAGCTCTTACAACACTAGTGTAAGGGGAAAGGGAACACAGTATGAAAGCTTTAGTTTTTAACACAAGTGTTCAGTTTAACGGGTTGGTTTGACATCCGGTCAATAATGGAGGAGGAAATGTTTGCTTCCAAAAAAAAAACAAAAAAACAAACTGTCCCCACTCACGTGGAATGATGCAGTGAATGGTGTGGTTTATTGTAGATATCCTGGAAATGTTTTTAATGGTAAAATAAAAAATATTTTATGTTTTAATATACATGTGGCGGTGCACGTTTTGGCCTCGGAATTATAACTGAAGTGGCATTTATTTTATTTTTTATTTATTTCAGAACAGGCATAGCACATATGCTCAAATTCTTTATGACATACTTAAATGGGGAAAGCCTTCTGTTCATACTGAATATCAGAAATCTGAATTTTTTTTTCTTTATTGAGAGAAATAATTAGGAAAAAACTCAACGTAGAATAAGGACAGAGTACGGTCCATACGGCTCAGAAGAAAAACCATTGACTTTAGGCAAGGTGGGACTTTTGTGGGGCAATTTTTTTAAAATTAGGATTTTTAAAATTCATTTATTTTGAAGTTTTGGAGTCATAGAAAAACAAAAATTCAGTGTTCTGTTTGACCTCTTTTGTAAACATCAATAAATGGGTTTTATTTTTGAATTGGCATCGATGAATACTAGATATTGAAACATACATATAGAAAAAATGTACAGTTGAAAGTTAAAATGTTTGTTATTACCAAAAAAGAACACAAAATGTTAAATAAATACAAAAGCTGTTGCCAAAAAGTTGATCGAGAGGCAGGAAAAAAAACCATTTTCGTGCGAGTGATCTCATCACTGCCGCTAGCATCGCGAGATCGGCATCTGAAGAACCGTTTGATGACGATGGCGGGAAAACCCATCGTGGCGGGAAAAGGCAGCGTGGTCAACATGAGGCAGGGGGCGCTGTTGCGAGGCGCTGCGCTACAAATTCATTAAAATGCGTCACAAGCCATCAAATAAAACGAGAAAGTAAATCAAAAGAAGGCCACGAAATCATTTAGCGTCAGAGTTTTGTTTTTTCTTCTTTCCCTGGACGTTTTTTTGGTCCGAACGAAGTAAAGACGGTGGCATTGGGCGCCATTATGGTTTTAAATAACGTTTGTTTATAATAAAAGCTGATATGTGAAGCCTCGGAGGGGGAGGGAGAGGAAAAAGAAGCACGGGAGGAAGGGAAGGAGGGGGCACTGAGGCACTGAGGACTTAATTATTACAGATAGCGTGTGCGTGGCTGTGAGTGGGCAAAAAGCCACGTTATATTTTAATAGTTTGGCGTATTTTAATCGAATACTTGTTTATTAGTTTGATTGCGTGATTTGCCTACATGACTCCTCAGTGGAAAAGGGCCTGAGTGGTGAAATTAAAAGGGGGGAGCAGCGGCGGCAGCATCTCGTAGTGGTTTGTGGATCTCAGCAGGCGTGGAAAGAAAGTGCGTTATTGTTAGTTGACACTTAACCACCAACATCTTCCGGCCTGCTGAGAAGCGAAGCCGGGAGCTGGAGTTTGCCACACAGCACTCACCATGGCGGTAAACCTGGACAAGGAAGCGTACTACCGTCGGATCAAGAGATTATATAGCAACTGGAAGGTACAAATGGGGCGATTTGAAGCGTGTGCTGGGGTTAATGCGTCCCTTCTGGCTATTATTAACGTGGGGAAAGTGAGCTGCTGGAGGATGCCAGCCGCTAAGTTAGCCGCGTTTTTCTGCCGAGGGAGTTGACACTGTTGTCGGCGTGAGCGGTGGTGTTCCCCAGCCCGCATCCAGCGCCGACAACCAGGCGGAGAGGAGGCCTCAGTCTCCCCTAATTTTATTGAGTTCTCCGCCCTGTGAACTCCTTTCAAACTGGACGTGTTTGGAGGATGTTTCACCAGCAACGTTATCCCGTATCAGTTAAACGGGCTCGCTAACTCATGTTAGCAAACCAATTATCCCATTCACCACGTTAGCTAAGTTAGCCCGCAAGCTAGTAACTTTACCACCAAGCTAACTTACTAGCAAGGTAGCTAAATGTGTAGTTGACCAGCTTTTGGGGGAATTTCACAACAATGGTGTTTAAAGTGACCCCGAAAACATCGTTTTATCATGACGAATTGCTTAAAATTAGTCTGCCAATCTGTTAGCTTAACGTTAATGTCAGTTAGCAGTTGGTATCGTCCGCTACATGCTGACTCTAGCTGGCTAATTAGCATTATAATAACGCCAGCATCCCTGTAACGTCAGTATATGTAGGATGCTCACAGGCTCTGGAAATTAATTTCTGCAACGTTTATAATGTTTTTAAGTATTTTACCGAACAGTGTGGCCAATCGTAATGCCTCAAAGGCATTTTTAGAAGTTTTATTTTGAAGTTCCACTTGCTAACAAATCTCGGTCACTCGGCAATTTGCAAACATCTCTCATTTCAATACTTGAAACGCCTTGTGTTCATTATAACGAGCTTTTATAAACTTTAGAGCAGTTTTGCGACACTTGCAGCCCCTCTGTGTACTTCCAGGTGATGCAGCATCAGGTGCTAATGTGGCTAATGAAGCCATGAGCGGCACAAATCGGCTTCACAGCGATGCTAGCACAGCTAGCTAGCTGCCTTCGTTCACTCATCAGTGGTTTTCATGTAACGCCTGAAGCTAGCATTCCGTCTAACTGCCAGAATCCACCTAAATAAAATATATAAATAATAAAAATGTGGATGAGAAAGAAGCATTTTAGTCTGGTCTTGTAATTATATTACATGTGCTTTTTTTTTTTTTTTTTGTCCTTTCCAGAAAGGAGAGGATGAGTTTGGCAAAGTCGATGCCATTGTGGTGTCTGTGGGAGTGGACGAGGAAATAGTGTACGCCAAATCCACAGCCATACAGGTAAAGCCAAACACAGTGCATGGTCAGTCCGCTGAGGATGCAGGTTGAGGCGCTTTTCCACAGTCACTTCATGTTTTGAGCACATTAAAGGAAATCTCTACGGAAGCTGTGTGGGGACTTACCCTGCCTTCCAGTACCCATACTACCCTACTATTTAGTATGCCAGAAAAAGATTAAGTGTCCCAGTACATAGTATGTGAAATGCAGTATGCCAGAAGTACCAGGATGTTCTTCTACATCCAGTAGGATTTGGCAGTATGCAGGCCAGCGTGCTCTCCTGGCCATTCTGACCCACAATCCTCTGCACAGTAGAAAATATGTCGCACATGTGACGTTGTGTCGCTCAGATATAAACAAAACTGAGACAGACTGACGGAACGATAAGCGCTGCAATGACAGATGACAGCTCATTTAAGTGTAAGTACTATATAAGTTTTCCTCTGTACAATTAATATACGTATTAACGTACTGTCGCTGCACAAAGCGAGTGAATAAATGCGTGCGAATGGTTCAGCTACTTTTGAATGAATTTTACCTCAGAATGGTTTAGAAAACATTCTGGCTCGACTTGCACGGCAAATTTTTTGCACTAAGGCTGCGACGTATACGGGAGCATCAGAGTCAAAGTTCACTGTCATGGCGGGGTAGTATGTTCTAGTTGTATGCATACTGCATGCAACAGTATGTACTTTGTGGATGAGAAAGAAGCATCCTATTCTGGTCTTGTAATTAATAATTTTGTTTGTTTGTTTGTTTGTTTGTTTTTTAGACATGGTTGTTTGGTTACGAGCTGACAGACACCATCATGGTGTTCTGCGACACTAAAATCCTCTTCCTCGCCAGCAAGAAGAAGGTGGATTTCCTCAAGCAGGTGGCGGTGACGAAAGGCAACGAGAACGCCAACGGAGTCCCGCCCATCACACTGCTCACCAGAGAAAAGGTAGTGTGTGTGTGTGTGTGTGAACACAGAGTTGTTAGAATACACACTGAGGAATCTGTGTGAGAAACAAGTTGTGGTGCCTGTCTTCAGCCAGTTAAAAACAACTTTTGGTTCTTTTTTTTTTTTTTACAAAAATTAGTTTTATTACTTTTTGAAAGTGTCCATTTATATTATAAATGATTCAAAAAATGACAGTTATACATTTTATAATCTTCTTTGTGTGTGTGTGTGTATGGATGTGCTGACATTTTGCTGTGAGTTTATCCTGATAAAAGCACATTTTTTTTCTTTTTCAGGTCTTTGAAACCTCAAGGACAAATTACTGTGATCATATGTTAATGTAAAATACTCAATATACGTTGCAGGCTGACTATAAGTAGTAATAAACTGTTTAAAAACAGTTTTAAAAATGCAATAAAATAAAATAAAGAGAGAGTGTAGAAGATGAACCTGTCTGGTTTACATGTATCAGGCTAAACAGCAGGCAGAACTATACTGAAATTACAATAGCATGCAACGTTAAATTGTACCCTCTTTCATATTTGTGAAATAACATTTTATGCCGCCGTTCTCCCTCAGAATGAAAGCAACAAGGCCAACTTTGACAAGATGATCGAGGCGATCAGAGGCAGCAAAGAAGGCAAGACGGTGGGCATCTTCAGCAAGGACAAATTCCCCGGAGAGTACATGAAGAGCTGGAACGACACAATCACCGCTGAAGGCCTGGAGAAGGTGAGGGACAACCTGAAATGTCAAGAGAAACTGCATTTTTAAGATCCGTAAGCTGAATTCAGGTGTATCTCGTATCTCTGTTTTCATCACCCCTGTCTTTGGCGTCGCGCCCCGTCCGCAGGTTGACATCAGCGCCGTGGTCGCGTACACGATGGCGGTGAAGGAAGACGGGGAGCTGGGCCTCATGAAGAAAGCTGCGGCCATCACCAGCGAGGTTTACTCCAAGTTCTTCAAGGAGCGCGTCATGGAGATCGTTGATGCAGATGAGGTGAGAAGACGTAACAGTGGACTTATCGAACTAAATGTTCTAAAACTGATTGACTAGACTGATGCTGGTAGTTCGCACTGAATTCTAGAAACGTCATGGCAGATGTGGAGCAGTAAACATCATCGCAGCCTGATGATCTGCACGCCACTCCAAGCTGTGTGCACAGAAACTTTATGGCACTAAAGCTTTAGTTGCACATCTGATCACACAAAGGTTCATTTTATACAAAGCAACTTTTTGCATCAAACAGTAAACTTATGTTGCCGTTCGGCCTTTCTTTTACATGACAGTGGCGTTCTGGCGCCCCTGATATCGGGCTCTAGAGTCTGATCTTATGAAAACACATCATTCTTTGCAGCCGCGTAAGCTAACAAAACGGAAAGCCTGTAGAAGCGGTGACTAAGGGCACGCTCACATTTGGCCCACTTGTCCCGTGCCGTGCCAAAGCGCGGTTGACCCCCCCTCCCCTGCTGCCCTGCGCTCAAATTGCTCCAGTCTAACTGCCCTGAGCAACTTTAAGTAACCTGATCTATGGAACGCAACCTGTCAAACTACGGCAAAATGTCTTTAATTTGTGGCTGCTTAGGGCTTGGCAGCAATGGGAAGTACACAACTTTGGCAGCTCTGACGGTATGTCATTCCAAACTTACCTCTCCAACTACCGGCCTGGCATGCATACTACAGCACTTTCAGTTGTTCATGTAAACATGTTTTTTTTTTTTTTTAATGAAAAGTAAGACTTTTCCGTGTTAGTTTTGCTGCTGATGTCAACATTTGGCCTAAGTTTAACATGCCAGAAACGTTCCGTGTTTGATCGCTCTTGTGACGCATTTTCATCAAACCGCCGAGTTGTGTTTTGAACATCTGAAGCTGGAAAAACGGCCCGTGTCAGCTTCCAAGCTGCAGTGTCATTTTGAAAGTTTTAGGAATTTTCTTGCATTAACAGTATCACACTTAGTGAGGAAAAAAAAACTTCCAAGTTCCAGCAAACAGTCGACAGCAGAACTGCACATCCGCCATAGCTGGCAGATCGATCCATCGTAAACACGATTTGATATAAACACTATTACGGTTTCGCTAATTTCAAAGGAGCAACACATGGTTAGAACTTCACAGTGCATTTTTGGGAATGTCTCCTCTTAGCTTGAGTCATTTAGTCCATAAAGACAAAAGAGCACGCACTTTCACTGGCAGAACATTTTACACATTCTTATAGTTTGTTTTTGTTTTTTATTCCAGAATTGTTAACAAAGTAAATAAGCTGAAGCTTTGTTTAAACTAACCCCACCCTGCTCTCCCTCCAATCACAGAAAGTGCGTCACAGCAAACTGGCGGAGTCGGTGGAAAAGGCCATCGAGGAGAAGAAGTACCTTGGCGGTGCGGATCCCTCCACAGTGGAGATGTGTTACCCTCCCATCATCCAGAGTGGAGGAAACTACAGCCTCAAGTTCAGCGTCGTCAGGTAGGAAACTTCACCTGAGCGCCGACATGGTGACACATTATCAGTTAAAGTTTCCCGAAATTTTTTTTAAATGACGAGAAAAACTTTATCTAATTCTGTTGTAACTCATAGTGACAAATTTATGTTTTATGGACCTAAGTAAGTAATGATGCTTTTAATTATCAATTAATCTGCTAATTTTGTTCTTGGATAATTGTTTGGTCTGTTTAATCTAGTAGACAAAGAAAAGCAAAACATTTTTGCAGTTAATGTGGCAACAGGTGTGTTTGATATTATTGATTACTGACAAATTTTAGTTTTATTCAGTAAAGTCAGTTCAGCGCTAAAACTTGTTGCACAATTTATAGAAACATCAAACATCTCAAAATCTCAGTTACTGTGAAAAGAATTTGGGAAAATGCAAGTAGATCAGATGATTAATACCACTGTTATGTCTCTATGATAAATATGAGGCTACATTCACAATACAATTAGCTTAGCTTAGCTTAGCTTAGCTTAGCTTAGCTTAACGGATGCAAACAAGGAAAACCGACACAAGGCAGTCGTTCATTTTTAACCGCCACCACTCCTTTCCCGTTCCAGCGATAAGAACCACATGCACTTCGGCGCCATCACGTGCGCCATGGGGATCCGCTACAAGTCCTACTGCTCCAACCTGGTGCGCACTCTCATGGTGGACCCCCCTCAGGAGATGCAGGACAATTACAACTTCCTGCTGCAGGTGGAGGAGGAGTTGCTCAAACAGCTCAAGCACGGTGAGTTCAGGAGTCTGCGGGGAGTGTGGGAGTCCTGGACACTCGCTGAAACCGACAAGTGTGACATTAGTGGGTGGTTATTTTTATCAGTGAGAGAAAAAAAGGGCAGTTTGAAGCATATTTGTGTTTGTTAGTGTTCATAAACATTTGTCTTTTTCTGCAGGTGTAAAAATCTGCGACGCCTACAACGCCGTTCTGGATTACGTGAAGAAAGAGAAGGCAGACCTCGTACCAAAGCTGACCAAGAACCTCGGGTAAATGCAAACAAACGGCATCACTTTTTCCATTAACTCACACACACACACACACACACATTTACGCACACGTCTGCATCTTTAATTTGTTTCTTTGCAGCTTTGCAATGGGAATCGAGTTCAGAGAAGGCTCTTTGGTTCTGAACGCTAAAAACCAGTACAAACTTAAAAAAGGTGAGAAATCCTGTTCGACTATTACATAAGTGCTTTTCTTTAATTGTAAATTTTTCTGAAAGTGTGTGTGTGTGCGTCTCCTGCAGGTATGGTGTTGAGCATCAGCTTGGGTTTCGCTGACCTCGTGAACAAAGATGGCAAGAAGGAAGAGCAGAAGAAATACGCTTTGTTTATCGGCGACACAATACAGATCAATGAGGTGAGATGAACTGTGAGGAACCTCAAAGCCCCATCTTATGCATTTCCATCATCGAAGTCACAGCATCTTGTTACACGACATGGGTTACAACCTGAAATGTTTCCGCAACAGGAAGAGGCATCGACGATACTCACACCGGTCAAGAAAAAGATAAAAAATGTGGGAATCTTCTTGAAGGTAGGCGCCTTTGCTCTCCTGTTCACGTTTTTGCACACAGCGTTACAAACGAAAGGCAGAAAAAAGGCTTTAAGTTGATCTGTTGAGAATCTGAGGTGTTTTTAAAGCTGTTGCAGTTGTCTCTGTTAATCCATATTCACTGTCAGTTTTCTAACATTTTCAAGGTTAATAAGTGGGTCATCATCGGCATCACACTACAAACATTATGCTGTTAACACAAACAGAGCACCTCCTGTATCCCTTTCAAATTAAAAGCTCTCTTGAATAAGTGGCCAGAATAATTAAGCTCATTTACAAGGCTTTTATTGTGATATATTTTGCTGCATGTCATGAAGAATTCATTGACTTGAAAGGTTCCCGCGCTCTACTTAAAAGTCGCAGATGGTAAACATCAATAACTTCTTGTGTTCTATTCTGGAAAAATGTCAGACGGCTGTTAGTGAGCGACGTGGTCTGAGAGCATTGCGAGATCTGTGTTTTCCCATCATGCCTGTGTTCAGGATTGCTAAAAGTCCCATCACTCCCGTTCTATTTGCCCATCATTGATGCCCTCTGTAATCTCTGTCCTGATTGGCCGGCTTCTTAGCGCCAGCTGATCAGCTGTTTGTGCGTTACGCTCTGACTCAGCTGCAAACAACACCGCCAGTCGGCTCGAGCTGGAGCTGAGACAGACCGGTTCACTCCGCTGCAACTTTCCCTGCAACCGTTTGGTCTCGGTTCAAACTGGACTCGAAACAGAGCTCGACAACAAATGAAATAAAACGCGAGCCGGAGCAAACAGCCACAGCGGACTTGCTTTCCAACGAGTCTCATGCTACAGCTAGCGTTAGCTTGTTAGCTTGTTGGTAAAAGTTACCAACTGCACCTTTAAAGTGAAGCTACTACCATCTTGTGGTACTTGTATGTTACTACAAAATGTTTGTTGAGACGATTATCATTCATATTCTCACGATGACTGAATTGGACAAAAACACTAAAGCTGAGCAGTCCAGAGCGAGACGTTGATTTTACCGAAGCAGTGGAAATGTATGTGGTGTGTAAGTTGCGCGCACATTGTTTATTATTCAGTAAAATGATCACCCGCGTGGTTTTACATCTTTTCACACGTCCCGTGTTTGCTCTTCACAGAATGACGATGAGGATGACGAGGAAGAGGAGGGAGACGATGCCGAGGAGCTGCTGGGGAAGGGAGCGCGCAGTGCCGCCCTGCTCGCAGACAGAACCAGAGTGAGTGTGGATGGATGTGTGTGCTTGTGCTTGTGTGTAAAACAGTCCAAAGTTTTGCATCGCTGTGGACACAATCATTGCCGTAAGTGACTTTAACACTTTACCGTGTGGGGCGCCAACGTCTCGTTTTCACTTACGAATGTGCACGGATGCAAATCAACCAGAAATCTTTTATTCTAACTGAAATCTCTCTGACTTGCCTGTAAAATTCCTCCCTTGCATATATTTATGTTAAAAAATGTAACTTTTATGGTAGATTTCGGAGAGACTGTATGACAAGTGTGCTAGCTTCGCTAACAAGCTGCTGTAGCTAACAGGCTATTTTCCTTAATCCAGTGGCTCATTTGGATTGTCACATGAGTTTATATAATCAAAAAGAATGAGTTTATTGCTCGGTCATAATGTTACCTACAATCAGATCGTCTTATCAGTTTGATAACGTAATGAAGTAGTCAGGTGTATCAGTTTTATATTGAATCCGCTCTTAAAACAGGTAGTTTCTATCCTTACGTGAAGAAAAGCATTTCCTTGCGTTGGACATTAGGAGCATTGTCCGTATGCGTACTGATCTATGGACAACAGCCACATGCGTATGAAGAAATGAGGCCTGAAACAGCAGAAACAATCATGGCTGTACGTCCCAATGTTTGACTAAGATCAACAGTTTGGAAAGATTTCACCAGAGCAGACTCAGATTTGTCTTGGCAAACATTCTCCGAGTTGCGCCGAGTTAAATTATCAGTATGTGAAGTTTCTTAGAGAGGGAAAGACCCCTGATATCCCAGCAAGAAAGAAGTTGTGTTGTTACTGTAGCTTCCTCAAGCTTGATTGTTTCGGCCAATTGCATCACAGCTTATTTTTATGCAGCCTCTCGGAGCCAGTTCAGCGCTCCACTAATTAACCAACCCAAGTTGGTCCCACCTACATTTGTTAAGCCTTTACTTGTTGTTTCTGAGGCCTTTTCAATGAGAATGGATCACTTATTCTGTGGAGAAGGTAAAACTCTTGCAGTTAAATGCTTATAGAAGTCAATAACAACTAAAATGCAGCCGTTGTTTATGTTAGTGTGTGTGGTTGATTATAGGGCCCGACCGATTTATCAGTTTGCGCATGCTGTTGACCAGTATTGGCCTTTTTGCAGATAGACTAATGATAAAATTATTTTAAAGCCACAAAAAATACTGTTTGTTAAACTGTAATGCATCTTGCCTCTGTTACATATCTTTGTCACAAGTATTTGATCACCACAGTCAGCTGATATTATTATATACAAATAATATCGGCTGATATGTCGGATATTTAGATTTTATTCGCTCCCAGTTATCGGTATCAGTCTGGGCTCCAAAAATCCCACATCGGTCGGGCCCTCGTCAAACATGTGATCAGTGTTAATTTGCCAATTTGACAGAGTGTTGATAACTAAGAGTGTGAATGTTTTTGTACTCTACCAGCTACTTGGGAAGGTAAGTATTGATTGTTTTCTCTAAAATCTCATCAGTTGAACTAGTTCAGTTGTGAAAATCCACGAACTGATGGGAAACAGTCGTTGTCCTCTTTTAATTTGATTGTGTTCGTGTTTTTTGTATTCGTATTTCGTTAAATTCATTTGCTTTTATTTCTGTTCATCCAAAAGCTTTGTAACGCAAGCCCGTCCTCTGCATGGATGTTATCCCCCCCCCCATCATTTGTCTTAAAAAGAATTTACAGACTCCGGTGTCTGTGTGTGATCACTCAGTGGGGTCTGTTGTTGAACGCAGAATGAGATGACGGCGGAGGAGAAGAGGCGAGCCCATCAGAAGGAGCTGGCCAATCACTTGAACGAAGAAGCCAGGCGTCGTCTGACGGAGCAGAAGGGAGAGCAGCAGATTCAAAAGTGAGTGGGGAAATGAAGTCATCGAGATTTTTGCAGCATATCTCCGTACCTTACCAGGAGAAACACGTTTTGGTCAAACCAGACCTGTTTTATTGGAATTTGTAAGTATTTCTGCAAGTGGTCGAATGTTTATTAAAAACTGCCAGAGATGACCGTAGGTGATGGAGCCGCAGACTCACACGTGTAATTAAGTTCCTGCTTGTTAATTGAGTCTTCTCCTGTTTCCTCTCAGGGCCAGAAAGTCCAACGTGTCCTACAAAAACGTCTCTCAGATGCCGAGAGAAAAGGACATCAGAGACATGAAGATCTTCATCGACAAGAAGTACGAGACCGTCATCATGCCCGTTTTCGGCATCGCTACGCCATTTCACATCGCCACCATCAAGGTACTTGGTGATCTTCTCTATTCACCTCAGTCACCAGCTGCTGATTAAAGCTTCTTTACTTGTTTATTTCCTCCCTGACTTTCCAAACTTTTTTTGCCTTTATGTGTCTAGAACATCAGCATGTCTGTAGAGGGAGACTACACCTACCTGAGGATCAACTTCTACGTCCCGGGAAGCTCTCTGGGCCGACAGGAGGGGAACATCTTCCCCAACCCAGACGCCACATTTGTTAAAGAAATGTGAGTGTTAAATATGAGTGAACGTTTTCTAAATTGCCACTAGAGGGAGCCCTTACCTGTCAGGTCTGTTGGAAGGGGAGATGCTCTGTTCTGTTCTTTTTAATTCAAAATTTTTGTTACAGCAAAAGTCGTTTTATTTATTTTTTTACTTATAGCAAGAAGATTCAGTAAGCTTTCTGAGAAGCAGCAGAAATTGAGTTTTATTTTGTTTTTAATTTGACAAAAGCACCGCACTGAAGTCACTGCTCTGTCAACTTAAGACCTTTTCAATCCGGTAACTTTTTTTTTTTTTTTAACTGATGATAATAATATCTTCCAAACCTCTGTGAACTCCTTTCAGCACGTACCGAGCGTCCAACCTGAAGGCTCCAGGCGACACGTCGGTTCCCTCCACCAACCTGCAGAACGCTTTCCGCATCATCAAGGAGGTCCAGAAGCGCTACAAGACACGAGAGGCGGAAGAGAAGGAGAAAGAAGGCATCGTCAAGCAAGACTCGCTGGTCATTAACCTCAACCGCAGCAACCCCAAACTCAAAGACCTTTACATCAGACCCAACATCGCACAGAAGAGGATGCAGGGCTCACTGGAGGCTCACACCAACGGTGAGAAGGCCGGAATCGTTCTTTAATTAGGGTGCATTTGAGAACATGCGGGAGAGTGTGTGCGATGCGTTGTTTTTATTAAATATTACACAACTTCTCCTCGCGCAGGTTTCCGCTTCACATCAGTCCGTGGCGATAAAGTGGACATTCTTTATAACAACATCAAGCACGCCATCTTCCAGCCATGTGACGGGGAGATGATCATCGTACTGCACTTCCATCTCAAGGTGCGTTCGTGGGTTCAACACTTCTGGGCTTTCTGGCAGAGAATGACGTGCCAAATAGGCTCGGGCACTTACGTCATGATATTGTCTCACCCAAATATTTGGGGGCTGGTCTTTTTTTTTTCTCCTTTTAAAGCCAAAATATCGCCATATTGGTAGGCTGGTGTTCTTCAAATCTAAGGACCCCCCGCCGACCTTTCATTTTATATCGGTTGCAGCGCTGCGCATGGACAAAAGAGTCCAGTGAGAGTCTTGTGCGAGCATTTGTTTTGGAAAAGAGAAGAAGAAACACGCCACTTATTTGTACAATACCAGTTTGAACATAAACGCAGCTTCCAGCTGTAAATAACTAAAGAAAACGAACAGCAGGTCGATCGTGCTGGTAAACAACAAATCGTCTCTTTCGGTCTGTGAGCCGTGAAGCGTTTTGCAGCGTTTCCACTGACTGAGCGGACCAGGCAAGGGCTTTGTTAAAAAAAAAAAAAAAAACAGGATAGAAATCTTTGAACTCTTTGCTGATGGGCAGGGGTGAGCACTATCGTAGCAAGAATGTCCTGGGTTCGATTCCCATCTGTGGCAGGAACTTATGTGGAGATTGCATCTTCTCCACGTGTTCGCATGGGTTTCCTCCAGGTGCTCCGGTTCCCCCCACCATCAAAACATGCATGTTAAGTGTATCTCCAGTCAGCACCCTTGACTGACGTACTGGCTCAGAATCTGGAGTTGGTCCCTGTGCGTTGGGGCTGCCCACTGCCACTCAGGGATGGGTTAAATGCAGAGACCAAATTTCACTGTGTACACTGTGTATGTGACCAATAAAGTACCTTCACCTTTTTAAAAAAAGAAAAGAAAAAAGCTCTTTATTGGTGTAACTGATGGATTGCTGATATTTTACCTCCTGCATCACGCTTTCTCCCAGAACGCCATCATGTTCGGGAAGCGACGTCACACGGACGTCCAGTTCTACACGGAGGTTGGGGAGATCACCACAGATTTGGGCAAACACCAACACATGCACGACCGCGACGACCTGTACGCCGAGCAGATGGAGCGCGAGATGAGGCACAAGCTCAAGTCGGCCTTCAAGAACTTCATCGAGAAGGTGGAGACGCTGACTAAAGAGGAGCTGGAGTTCGAGGTGCCCTTCAGAGACCTGGGGTGAGCAAATCAGACCGTCCCTGAGCAAACGCCGCTGAAACAGACGCATACGTCAAATAAATGAGAAAACAGGTGCTGAAATTAGGAGATGATGGTGGTTCAGGTTCGAGCGTTTTGACTGGTATGGCTGTTTGTTTTTATTTACAGGTTCCAAGGCGCCCCCTACAGGAGTACCTGTCTGCTACAACCCACATCCAGTTCCCTTGTCAATGTAACTGAGTGGGTGAGTGAACAAGCTGAGTTAAAACTAATAAAACGTTTTTCAGTTTCTTCGGTCAACTTTGTCAAAAATCTTTGCCGTGTGTGTCCAGCCGCCGTTTGTGGTGACACTTGATGAGGTAGAGTTGGTCCACTTTGAGCGTGTGCAGTTCCACCTTAAGAACTTCGACGTGGTCATCGTCTACAAAGACTACAACAAGAAGGTCACCATGATCAACGCCGTGCCCGTCAACTCCCTCGACCCCATCAAAGAGTGGCTCAAGTAAGAAATCCACACGGTCGCGATGAAGCTCCGTCAGCTGCTCGTTTTCAAATGCAGCCAGTTTCACAGGTTGTTTGTGTTTTAAAATGTTTTTTTTTTTTTTTTTTTTTTTTGGTCACTTGCTCAGCTCATGTGATATCAAGTACACCGAGGGAGTTCAGTCTCTGAACTGGACCAAGATCATGAAGACCATCGTCGACGATCCCGAGGGCTTCTTCGAGCAGGGAGGCTGGTCTTTCTTGGACCCAGAGAGCGAGGTACGTTGGCGAAGTGTGCCAGAAATTACAACGCGCAAATTATTTGCAAAGAAAGCGACGATGCGTTCCAGTTTTTCTCTTGATGATCCCGGAAGAGAACCAGTTTCCTATTGTTTTTATAATAATTAACCATCAGCGTTGTCTTGTTTTTGTCCCAGGGAAGCGGCGCAGAGGAAGACTCAGAGTCAGAGATGGAGGATGAAACATTCAACCCGTCTGCAGATGAGGAGGAGGAGGAGGAGGAAGACAGTGATGAAGACTACGACTCAGAGACTGAGGACTCGGGTACGGTTTGAGCACATGACTCTTAGATTAAAACTGTTGTGAGATTGCTTTCAGGCAGTTCATATTCGAAT